>JANAVB010030217.1:10158292-10568292 GCA_029216955.1 Iris pallida | reverse complement strand
ACCAATATGAATATTTAAACACTGATCAATATCTGCAAAATTCTTGATACTGGAAGTATCAGTAATTCGAACCCTCAACTCTCAGGAAACCTGGAATCCGACTAAATCCCATTATTAGCTAGTTAACACATGATAATAAGCATTATAAATTGAGTCCAACATTAGGTATAAATCTACCTGAACTTCCTATCAGGAATCTCAGGCTTATTCAGATTCGAAATTCAAACTCATTACCAAAACAACTGTCAGTTTCATTGAAACTGACACATAAAAAATCCCAATGAAAACACCCACAAAAATTGAAATAAAATAGTAAAAGATGTGTTCAGTCACAGGGACATGTCCCACGTGTCCAATGGGACACCAACGAGTCCAAAAATCAGGACACGAGGTGTCCAAAACCAAATCGAAACAGTGTGTTTTAAAACAGAAATTCCAGTCCTCGTGCATGCGTGCACACGGGTCTATCACACGACACAGGCCACGTGGAGACACGTGGCCGTGTACATGTGTTTGCCTAGGTTAGGGGAACGTGTCCCATAGCCTGCACCGTGTCCACGTGAAGCGTGTCCTGAGCACGAGACACGTATCAGTAGCTCGAAACTGATATACTCAGCACAGTACAAAATCAGTACGGGCCAAATTCCTTCGTGCACACTAAACGAGAAGCCAGAAAATTTACAAGTGTCATGTCAGTCATTAGGACAACGTGTGTGTCAAGTTTAGTGGCTTGAGTCGCCGTGTCGTGTCCGCTAGGACGCCCGAGTAACAGGACACTGCACGACAGTGTCGTACAGCGTGTTCGTGTCTACTTTGGACACGGACACGGGCCTAAATCGTGCTCAGTGTGATAGATTCATGATCAGCATGTCAAGGGATTCAAAATCATGTAATTAGTTTTTGAAAATAACAATAATTAATTCTCACAAGCATTTCAACAAACACGTTCTATACAACACTGATACGTGTCCAAAAAGGACACGAAAGGGCACAAAATTTTGGGGATTCCTATTCCTACAGTTAGGTTAGGGCTAGGACATCCTAGAAATGCAATTAAACAGAAATTTCATGGGTTAGAATAGATTATACCTATTGATGTGCAAAGCTCACAAAAGCCTCAAATGGAATGGTTCTCCAAGCCTCAAAAACTCCCACAAATTGATCCTACTCTGAAATATTCTTACACAAACAGAAAAAACAGAAGAATTAGGTCCTAATGCAATTGATTTGAAGGAAAATGGAGTTGAAATGGATTTCCTATGATTTTAGAAAGATGGAGACTCACATCTTCTAAAACTTGCACAAATTCCAATGGAGGCTAGCCCTAAATTCTAGGGGGGATTAAATAGGGGGAAAGGATCAATAGTGGCTGCCATGGGCTGATTAGGGTTAGGTTTGGTTCATGGTGTGGGCCTATGGGCTATAAGTCAAGTCATTAATCATGACTTATGAAGTCATAAGCCATATTAGTCAAATCAACTCCAAATCTCTCCAAACAAGTGCCAATGACTTAAACTTCACTAAATTAGGTCAAACCAAGTTTACTTAACCTAACCAAGTGGTCTTAACCTAGGTTAGTCACTAGTTTAGTCTTCTAGTCAACACTAGTCAAAGTCAACTATAGGCCCAAAATCAATTCTACTAAAAATCACTAAAAATTACTAAAAATCATAATATAAAATAAATACCCTTAAATAATAATTATAATTACAAAATTTCAAAAATACCCTCATCTGGAAAACTGGGTGTTACAGTTTATACTCCCCGAATGGGGGTGAAATAGCAGAATGCAAACTCAATCACATCTAAGGTAGAGCATAATGGAAGATAGATAAAACATGAAATCCAAAAGAGATACAACATATAGAAGTCTAAGTGTCTAAGATGCATAAACCCAGAAATACATCTCAAAGCTCAAATACAGTAATCCATAAAGTAAATACAACTCCAGACAACTGAAATAACTATCTAAACAACCTCTAATGTGTCTCCTCTAGGCTAGCAGGCAACCTCCAGGCTATCTGTAAAATTTATCAACAGGTCCAGTCAGGACAGGAGCGAGCACAATACATCTCAACAGTTCATAGCAGGTTAGAAAATATAATCATGCAGTAAAGTAAGATACAGGTACTGAAGAAAATACAGTATGTAAACAGAAAGAGAGAACTGTAATAGAAATATCTACTATACAATAGAGAACTAACAGTGGCTAGTGAGTCAGAGTACAACATAGACATGTAAATAGCATAGGAGATTCTGATGAGACACTATAGAAAGATTCTGATGAGATACTACTTGGGTATTATTCACATGTCTACTTCTACTCCCCCGTACCCCCAATCAATACATAAGGATCCAACCAGGTTATGTTATGATTCCATGCAAAGGCCCCCGAAGGATGATACATGGATGTCCCATAAATAGGAATTATAGGAGATTCTAGGATACCCAGTAAATGGGATAAGGATTCAAGAAGACTCTGTGATCATAAGAGTATATGTCACAGGTGATCAATGAACCAACGAAGCATAGTGATACGCCATGTAAGTGAAACGCACAGAACATGTAGTACCCGATGCTCCCTAAGGATAATATCTCAAGAAGGGATCCATATAGTATCAATCCGTGTGACCAACGTGACAGTAACAAGTAAAGTAATTTAAAGCAGGAAAATAATTCTAAGTAAGATATGAAATGATCAGAGAATGTACTCGGCTGATGTCTGAATGTCCAAAGTAAATATACTGTCCGAGGAGAGGTGTCTGGCTCCTAATCAGAACAGCACAAGTCACAACAAGTCCAAAATGGTAATATGAAGTTCTACTATGCATTCTACATGATTCTAGGTCAATCTAGACCAAAGTCAACTCTTGGTCAACTTGGTCAATCCTGAAAGTCAAACCTAGGTCAACTATGGTCAAACTAGGTCTAACAAGTCTAAATTAGGTCAAACAAGTTATTCTAGGTTTAAACAAACTAAGTGTATGCAAATCAAGTATCTAAGATAGCTACTAACTCATAGCCTAAGTCACTTGCTAAACCAAGCACAAAACTAAACCATAAGCTAACAAGGCACACAGACTTAGTCATATAATGTATATATATTATTCACATTCACATATTCATATACATAGATATATATAGAAAAGCTATATATATAGACACATACATATATATATATATAGAGAAAGAGAGGTAAAGAAGTAAGTGAGTATGTGTGTGTTTGGCATGTGTGTAAAAGGATATGTGTTAATGTTCTAAAATTTAGTGATAGGTAGGTGTATGTGACATAGGATACATGATGTCAAAGGGTGTATGAATGCATGTGTGTAAAAGGTTATAGGTTAACTCAGTTTATAGAAATACATACATACATACTTTCCTTGTATACATGCATACAAACATATCATGTATATTACATTTACATGATACATACATGTATACTTGTATTATATTATACTTACATTCATGCATATTAGATACTTGTATTTATATTAACATATTGCAAACATTCATTTCATTCATACAACTATGCATTACCTACATGTTTTATACATATACATACATTGTATATTCATATCATTTCATACATTAACATAGAGACATACAAATATGCACACATCATATATTTCATACCTGACATACAAACATGATGTCTGGATGGAACCGTCGGACGCAATACCAGTCAAACAACAGCAACGGCGGTTCCATCCAGACATCATAAACTCCATCGAAGCGGAAGTAAACAAGCTTATAGCTAGCGGTTTCATACACGAGGAGCAGCACCTACACTGGATAGCTAATATAGTACCAGTCGTCAAGAAGAATGGAAAGATCCGAATCTGCATCGACTTCCACAATCTGAATGCGACATATCCTAAGGATGAATTCCCTCTTCCCATCACCGACATAATGATCAATAATACGTGTGGCTTCGAGCGTATGTCATTTATGGATGGATTTTTAGGATACAACCAAATCAAAATATCTCCTGATGATGAGAAGCATACGTCATTTCGAACACCGATCGACGTGTATTGTTACACAGTTATGTCCTTCGGCCTAAAGAACGCCGGTGCTACATATCAACGAGCTATGAGTGTCATCTTTAAAGATCATATGCGCAAGACGATGGAGTGTTACGTTGACGACATCGCTGTTAAAAGTCTCTCCAAGGATGATCACTTATACGATTTGAGGACAATGTTCGACCTTATGCGAGCGCACAATCTGAAGATGAATACTACCAAGTCTTTTCTGGGCGTGTCCAGCGGAAAATTCTTGGGCTTTGTTATTACTTCCCGGGGCATTCACATAGACCCCGATAAGACAAAAGCAATCCTGGAGATGAGTCCACCAAGGAACCTTCGTGAACTCCACGGCCTTCAGGGAAGACTAGCCTACGTCAGGAGGTTCATATCTAACCTCTTCGGGCGATGTCAACCCTTCATACAACTCATGAAGAAAGGCGTCTCTTTCGCATGGAATAAGGAATGTCAATGCGCCTTTGATGATATTAACGAATAACTAACGAATCCGCCAGTTTTGGTAGCCCCGATCATCAAAAAGCCCTTTCTGCTCTATGTACGGGCGATAGAACACTCCCTCGGCGCCTTGCTAGCACAAAATAATGATGTGGGGCACGAACAAGCCATCTACTATCTCAGCCGAATGATGGTGGGGCTGGAGCATAGGTACACCGCCGTGGAGAAGGAATGCCTTGTCTTGGTATTCGCCATTCAGAAAATACGACACTATGTGTCAGGGCAGACCATCCATATTATCTCACGATTTAATACCCTCAGGGTTCTCATGACCAAGCCAGGCGCACTCAGTTCTCATCTAGCCACCTGGGCGATACTGTTATCCCCTTACGACATGGTTTTCGTTCCGCAGAAGGCTGTCAAAGGTCAAGCCTTGGCCGACTTCTTAGCAGCCCATCCAGGCTAAAAAATAGCCAGAATCCAAAAAAAATCCCAAATGAAGTCGTTAACTCAAACATGACTTTACTTGATGACGTTTGGCGTATGTTCTTCGACGGTGCTTCAAGAACGGGGCCCCTGGGTGATATCGTCGCTGGAGTCGGGATATTATTAATTTCTCCCTCTGGATTGGTGGTCAACCGGGCATACTCTCTCACAGAACCCTGTTTAAACAATGTAGCCAAATATAACGCTTTGGTCATCGTGCTCCAACTCGCAAAAGAAGTGGGAGGTGAATACCTAGAAGCATACGACGACTCGCAGTTGATTGTTAATCAAATCCGAGGCTCATACGACGTTCGTAACGCGGACTTGATTCCTTACCATCAGAAAATAATTGCCATCATTGCAACCTTGGAGGGGTTCTTTATAGAGCATGTTCCTAGGCTCCAAAATATTGAAGCCGACGCCCTAGCAGGTCTTGCCTCTTCTTTGGCGGTTCCAAATCATGCTCATCATCTAGTTGACGTGAAAGGCAATGAATTGGTCTGTTCTAAAAACAACGTTCAACTAGGTACGAGTTACTCTGCCAGATAACCAATGACGTACAATACTGGCGACTTCCGTTCATCGACTTTGTGGTCTACAAAATTCTGCCTGAGAATGTGAAAGAAGTGACTTCAATCAGAAGACATTCTTTCAGATTCTTTTATGACACAGAAACAAAAATATTATACTGACGATCTTACGATGGACTACTGTTAAGATGACTGTCAAATGCAGAAGCCAAAGAAGCCCTACGTGAGGCTCACGATGGCATTTGTGGGGTTCACCAACCTGGCCTGAAGTTGCAGGACCGTCTCCGTCGGATGGGCTATTACTGGCCTACAATGGTAGCAGACGCAGTCGATTATGCAAAGAAGTGTAGGGCTTGTCCGATCCACACAGATTTCATACATCTGCCATCCGAATTCTTGCACCCAACAGTAGCATCTTGGATACTTGAAGCATGGGGAATGGACGCCATTGGCCCAATCACCCTGCCGTCGTCTAGGGGACATCGGTTTATACTTGCAATCACTGACTACTTCTCCAAGTGGGTGGAAGCTGTTCCACTGGAAGAGGTAAAGACATCAAACGTGATCAGTTTCATAAAACATCACGTCATCTACCATTTTGGACTATCCCGGAGGATCATTCATGACAATGGTCCGTAGTTCGTAAGCTATGCCTTTTACTGATTTTGTGACAAAAATCAGATTCAGAATGTGGCTTCAACGGCATACAACCCATCGGATAATGGTCTGGCAGAAGCTCTTAACAAGACCATAATCAAGCTTTTCAAAAAGTTTGTGTCTTCAAACAAGCATGACTGAAATGAAATGCTGGGCGAATGCTTATGGGCGTACCGTACTACGAGTCGGACGGCTACAGGAAATACACCATTCTCTCTGGTGTACGGGAGCGAGGCAGTTCTCCCGTTGGAGACCCAGATCCCATCGCTTCGCGTGGCCCTTACTTACCGATTGACGTCGGACGATAACTACCGCCGACAGCTACAAGAATTAGAAGCCTTAGACGAGAAGCATTTGCAAGCTCAACAAAGCATCGAGCTCTATCAAGCACGTATCTCTCGGGCCTTCAATAAGAAAGTCAAGCAGAGGACATTCCAAGTATGCGATCTTGTCTTGGCCGTTCGCAGACCGATGGTCATGACTCACAAAACCGTCGGCAAATTCCAGCCCAAATGGGAGGGTCCATTCATCATCGAGACCGTATTCTCCAACGGTGCATAACGGCTCGCGACATAGAATGGAGACTTGCTCATTATGCCCATAAATGACAAGTTCCTGAAGAAATACTATGTCTAAGACATGCTTGTACTTCCTCAAACCTCCAAATCTCCCAGACTGTCGAGTTATGTACATCGAGTACCTCTGAACTTACACTCTATTAGCTCTGAGTGGGTTCACATTGCGTCCCCCCGGGTGACAAGTCTTGTATACTTAAATACCTCTGAACTTCCACCTTAATGCTTCACCCCGCCGGAGTTTACCGGGCTTATTGCTATCTCTGAGCAAATTTCCTGGCCCTGATTATCGTGTGTCACATCCATATTACCTTTGATACCGATAGTCTCTTGACTTAACACCTGAACCCGACCCGGGATAAAATCACGGTGCTAAGACCACAGAACCTATCACGTTCATATTACCTCTGTTGGGTTTTGTCTCAAAATCTATTACTCGCACCACCAGTGCTCAGAAGAGTAATAGGTCCACCAAAAATTATTCATGATTATCGTGTGTCACGTCCATATTACCTTTGATACCGCTAGTCTCTCGACTTAACACCTGTACCCAACCCAGGATAAAATCACGGTGTTAAGGGCACATAACCTATCGCGTCCATATTACCACGGTTGGGTTTTGTCTCAAAATCTATTACTCGCACCACCAGTACGCAAAAGGGTAATAGGCCCACCAAAAATTATTCATGATTATCATATGTTACGTCCATATTACCTCTGATATAGATAATCTCCTAACTTAACACCTGCACCCAACCCCGGATAAAATCGAGGTGTTAAGGCCACAGAACCTATCATGTTCATATTACCTCTGTTGGGTTTTGTCTCAAAATCTATGGCTCGCGTCTCCAGGTGCACAAAAGAGTAATAGGTCCATAAAAGTCCCCCGGTGGGATGTCCTCTGCCAATGACAAATGCTATATTTGACCCTCTAGTACAAGCACCCCTTTCTTCATAATCATATGCTTCTGGAACCGAGTTGTTCCATTGCATTCGCTCCCAGTAGTAGAACAACCATGTCCACATCACCTCTGAGTTTTTTTCTACCCCTTACAAAGCAGATGTTGCTAAAAATAAATGTTTACCACGTCAAGCTTACCTCTAAGTAAACACCCCGTGCAACAACCCCTGTGCTGTGGCGAATCAATCATAGAACTTCCACGTCCATATCACCTTTGAGTTGTTCTGTGTATCCTTACCGAGTTCACTCCTACCAGGTCCATATCACCTCTGAGTAGGAAAGCTCTACCATCAACCTCATATTTAACACGTCTATATCACCTCTAAATAAATATGTTGGTTCCCTCTCTTGATTTATTATCTGTACCTAAGGTACGCCAATGATGATAAGTCCACATAAAATCCCCAGCGAAAATATCCAAACCTATCAGGTCCATGCTACCTCTGATAGGACTGTCACACCTAAACAGTTCTACTATCCATGCTTCTTATTCAAAGTATTCCAAATTTACAATTTGAAAACTTTGAAGTGGGTCTTGTAGAAGCATGGATATTACTTTTAGTCCCACATCGGAAAGAAGAAGAAGAAAGGGCTCATTCCATTCTATATATAGAGCCCCCTTGCCTCCTTAGAAAAGGGCACAAAAATAAAAAAAGGAAAAGAATAACTCAACAGAATCACTCGCTGTCTTGGTGAAGATGAGTTGGGTTCTAAGTACTATACACCTTCGTGGGCTAGTATGAAGAAATCCAAGGCAGCACGAGCCATGCGCCTAAAACGTGCTATGCCAACAGTAAACCAGAGATGCGTGTTGAAAATCATGCGCGCTATCGATGGTAAACTGTACAGAGTCGACTCGGGTGCGTTTGCAACTTGGACTCTTCCTACTACGCACCATTGGGTGCTAAGTCGAAGAAGTTTAGGGCAGTGCGGGCTCAACAAGCCCAGTCAACTGTCCAATCTGCTGACCGTCAGAGGGTACCGTTAACTGTTATACGGGCCCCTGATGGAAAGTTGTACAGAACCTCCCGTATCCAGCCCTCTGCGGCAAACGAACAGGACAACTCCCAAAAGTCTCCCTACAACGATCGAGAACAACTGCTTTACTAGCCTCAGATCAGGGAGCAAATATGCACAAAAGTCTCCCTACAACGACCGAGAGCAAGTGCTTTTACTAGCCTCAGATCGGGGAGCAAATATGATACCTACGCACCCAGGTGCTTGAGATACCCGGGTCCATAAAATGGATGTAAAGGTAGATCAATCTGCTCTTGACTTGCGAGAGGTGGTCATTCACAAACACAAGGAGAGAGAAGCAACCTTGGCGTACGATGAGCCCTTTCCAGGACATCACGGCACCCAAGTCGCCATCAACTGCTGCTGCCATAAGACAGTGGCTCCACCACCAAGGCAGTCTGTGTTCCAGCAACCGCAACCTGCTGTGCCTTTCTGTTATCACCTCGGAAGCATGATGCCAATTGAAGACTTCATAACGGCCTACTCTCAACTAGACACATTACTCAGATGCCTCAGTTAGGTACATTATCTCAGCCCGGCACATCACAATCTTTTGAGGGAGTTCATCGTCAAATCTTCTTTAAACAAGGAGATTCCTAAATCTGCAGTGCCAGCACTCGCCAAGTAAGAGGATCGGTCAAATTCATCTTCATTGAGAAGTCAAAAGAGAGACAAACAAAATTCTTTAAAAATCGTTGCTGACTGTATAGGCATTATGCGGCCAAGTTGTTCCAGGCCACAGAAGGAAGAGCCGCATGAGCCTTATGCGGCTAAGTTGATCTAGGCCGCAGAAGCAAGGTTTTCGAAGATCCTATGCGGCCAAGTGGAGCCGAGCCGCAGAAGCAAGGCACCTGGAGACCTCATACGGCTAAGTGGACTCGAGCCGCAGAAGCAAGGCTCTCAAAGATCCCATGCGGCCAAGTAAAACCAAGCCGCAGAAGGAATGCTTCCGGAGATCCCATGCGACCAAGTGGAGCAGAGCCGCAGAAAAAAGGCTTCTAAGGCCACTATGTGGCCAAAACGATTCAAGCTCTACTCTGTGGGGAGGGGGGACACATGGCAAGTTGACCAAGTCCCAACCACCCAGATTTGCTCCAACAAAGAAATCTCGACAAACCACCAGCTGGCAGCCAAAGAGCGAGTCTTCATGTGCTGTTGCAGTCACGTGGCCACGTAGCCATCTATATGGCTCAAAATATCCTTCATCCGAAAATTACTATAAATAGCAGGGTACCACACCCATGTAAAAGGTTGGCAATCAAAGGCTAGCAAATTTCTTTAAGAGCAAAGACTGGGTCTGATAGTCCAAGGAGTAAGGCATAGTTGCTACACTTGCCTCCATCGTCAATCGCCAGAATAAAAAACTAAACAATTGTACTTAGATTATTTCCTAGGATTTCTTTCTAGGCTTTCTTTTGTTATAAGCGAGTTTGCAATCAAGTTCAATTCCTCTATAATTTTTGTTCTTGATATTTAATGGCAAACACTATCAATTGATGACTTGCAATCAATCAAGCAATCATTCATGCAAGCAAGGAATTAAAAGCAAAAGGCATAAGGAAGAAATTATACCTCATGAGTCAAACAGGTGTGGATATCGCGATCGAATATCATCCTCATGTTCCCATGTTGACTCACCAAAAGAGTGATGACTCCAAGCAATACGAACTAACTTAATAGTCTTGTTCTTGAGTATCTTCTCCCTTCAGTCCAATATGGATACGGGCCTTTCCTCATACAAAAGGTTGGTACCAACAACCAATTTCGAATGATCAAGGATATGGCTCGGATTCGGAATATACCGTCGTAATTGGGATACATGGAAGACATCATGCACCTCACGTAACGACGACGGAAGAGCAAGACGATAGGACACATCACCTACTCGTTCAAGAATGTCGAACGACCCTATATACCTAGGACTAAGCTTTCCCCGTATGCCGAATCGAATGACGCTACGGGTAGGTGAGATCCTAAGGAATATGTGGTCGCCGATAGAAAACTTAAGAGGACGCCGATAAGAATGGGCCCAATGATGCTGGTGATCTTGCGTAACTCAAAGATTATCTCTGACTTGTCTGACTACCTCAATAGTCTGCATAATCATCTCTTGACCAAGCATCAGTCTCTCGTCGACATCATCCAAAGCTAAAGGTGATCTGTACTTTCTGCCGTACAAGGCCTCAAGGTTGCCATCTGGATACTGGCTTAGAAACTGTTGTTATAGAAGAACTCCACGAGATACAGGTGATCTTCCTACGAACCACCGAAGTTGAGTGCATAAGACCGCAACATATTTTCAAGAGTCCGGATCGTGCGTTCTGACTTACCATCTATCTGCGGATGATAAGCTGAACTGAACTTGAGACAAGTCCCCAAGCTCTCTTGAAGACTCCACCAAAAGTGCGATGTAAACCTCGAATCTCTGTCGGATATAATACTGACTGGTACTCTATGTAATCTGACTATTTGCCTGAGGTACATCTCTGTAAGCTGATCCGTCGACTGACCAATCCCGAAAGGGAGAAAATGAGCTACCTTGGTGAGTCGGTCAACTATAACCCAGATAGCATCTCTTCCAGCTAGGGATTTAGGTAACCCAGTTATAAAATCTATGGTAATGTTCTCCCATTTCCATTCTGGGATCGGTAAAGGTTGAAGAAGTCCATTTGGTCTCTGATGTTCAGCTTTAACATGTTGGCAAACTAAACAACGAAAGACAAATTGGGCTATCTCCCTCTTCATGCCATTCTACCAGAAATGCTAACTGATATCACGAGACATCTTGGTACCGTCGGGATGAATTGAATACTATGAACTGTGAGCTTCTGCC
This sequence comes from Iris pallida, assembly GCA_029216955.1. Classification (NCBI taxonomy): domain Eukaryota; kingdom Viridiplantae; phylum Streptophyta; class Magnoliopsida; order Asparagales; family Iridaceae; genus Iris; species Iris pallida. The sequence goes on along the minus strand of JANAVB010030217.1, from coordinate 10,556,749 downwards.
ATGATCTCTTGTCTGATGATACCACTAGGTACATAAAGACGCCTTCTATATTAAAGTGTATCGTCCTCATGCATGTATAACTCTGCTCTCCGTCCTACTACATATTCTGCCATAAGCCGCTGAAGCTTAGAATCCGTTGACTGGGATAACTTAGTTCTCTCAACTATACTGGATTGAACTTGCATACTGGCTATCAATGCCACATTGGTAGAAGAACAACTTCAATACCTATCTTCTGAAGATCTGCTAACAACTCTGGCTGTGCTATTAGAAAATAAACTCTGGCTCTTCTGTTCGATGCATCTGCAACAACGTTGGCCTTTCCAGGATGATACTGCAAGTTGATGTCGTAATCCACAAGTAGCTCTAGCCATCTTCTCTGACATATGTTAAGGTCCTTCTGAGTAAACACATACTTAAGACACTTGTGGTCGGTGAAAATCTCTATCCGATCTCCATACAAATAATGCCTCCACAACTTAAGTGAAAAAACCATCGCTGCTAACTCCAAGTCATGGGTTGGGTAATTCCTCTCATGATCACGAAGCTAACGTGACACATAAGCTACTACCTTATAATGCTGCATCAAGATACATCACAATCCTCTGCCGGAAGCATCACTATAAACTAAAAATCCTCCAGTCCCATCTGGAAGCGTGAGACTGGGGGCCGTCATCAATCCTTGCTTCAACTTCTCAAATGAACGATGACAATCTGCTGTCCAAGCCAACTGCACATCCTTGCGGGTCAACTGCATCAATGGTGCTGAAATTCGAGCAAAGTCTGATACAAACCGCTGGTAATAGCCGGCCAATCCTAGAAAACTCCAAACTTCTGCTACGGTACTGGGTACTGGCTATGTCTCTATAGCCACTATCTTCTAGGGGTCCACTTCTACTCCACCTCTGGTGATGATGTGACCTAAGTACGAAATACGATCCAGCCAAAATTTGCACTTACTGAACTTCGTGTACAAGTGGTGCTCTCTGAGAATCTGAAGAACTACACGAAGATGCTGCTCATGCTCTGCTATATTCTTGCTATAGACTAACATGTCGTCTATAAACACTATCATGAACTGGTCCAAATAGGGTATAAAGATACGATTCATGAGGTCCATGAATATGGCTGGCACATTGGTTGCTCCAAATGGCATAACAAGAAACTCCCAATGTCCATATCTAGATCTAAATGCTGTCTTCGGGATGTCTTGCTCTTTGACTCTGATCTGATGGTACCCTGACCGCAAGTCAATCTTCAAAAATATTGCCACTCCTCTGAGTTGATCAAATAAATCATCTATCCTTGGTAGAGGATATCTATTTTTGATTGTTACAAAGTTTAAGGTACGATAATCAAGACATAATCTTGACGCACCATCCTTCTTTTTTACAAGAAGTATCGGGGCTCCCCAAGGCGATCCACTAGCACGAATGAATCCCTTGGTCCTGAGTTCTTCAATCATCTTATACAAGATCTCCAATTCTGAAGGTGCCATCCTGTAGACTCCCTCTAACACTGGTGCCGTCCTTGGAAGCAAATCAATGATGAACTCTATCTCTTTCTCTAGGGGCATGCCTGGAAGCTCTTCGAAAAATACATCACGAAACTCTTCTACTACTCTGGGAAACTGAACTGCTACTGCTACTGCCATCCGTAAGACTGGTGGAGAAGGTTCTACTTTACCTCTGGAAAATGAAAACTCTGGTTCGCCGGTAATACCAAAAATAATCTTGCCAACATGGCAGTCTATTCTTGCGTATTGATCCTTCAACCAATCCATTCCTAGGACCATATCATAGTCGGCTATCGGAAATTCTATCAATCTAGCGAGAAACTCTCTACCGCTAACTACGATTCGACACAAGAAAAATACTCTATCTACCCCCACAAGACCATTACCATTAAGTATATTGAGCCATACTGATAGTGACTCGGGCTCTAGTCCTATTCGTGTTGCGAATCGTACATACATAAATGAATGCGATGCACCCGAATCAAATAATACTGATGCTGGAAAAGAGTTGACAAGAATGGTACCTGCCACCACCTCAACTGATGCTAATTCTTCTGCCACGGTCAGAGCCATAGCCTGTCCTTGTTCTCTTGGTATTGGTTCCTTCTGCTGGAAACCTCTCTGCCGGTTCTGAATCTGAGCTTGGGCATACTGTTGAGCTTGAGACGGCAATGGCCTCGGAGACTGGTACTGGTGTTGGACCCCTAACCGATGGACTGGTTAGGTTCGATTACGATGAACTCGCTCTATTCGAACAGGACTATATCTTGTGATCCGGTGCCCCACAAGCCAAGCACAATCCCTGTGCTCTACGACACTCTAATACTACATGTCCTGGATTCCCAAAATGAGAGCAGCCCATTGTGGAAGATTGCTTCTGCTTTCGCTGCTGATGATACATTGGTGTTGAGTGCTGAACTGACGAAATTGTGGTCGCCCTCCTAGGAGCTCCAATAGTCAAAGTCCTAGCTGTCGGGACTGGTACTGATGACTGGGACATCTTTCCATGAGACCTCTTTCGTCCTCCGCTTCTATCTACAATCCTCTGAGAAGTATACTCATGCCTCTTCGCTTCTTGCAAGACGACATCAAACATCTGGTACTCAAACTGCTCCACTGATATAATGATCTCTAGGTAGAGTCCCTGCTGGAATCGCTGGGCTTGATCCAATTCGGATGCCACCAAGGTCGGAGCAAACCGACTAAGTCTAGAAAACTCGACCGCATATACATCAACCGTTCTCCCCATCTGCTTAAGATTGGTGAATCTCGTCTGCAAATCATACCGAACTACTACGTCGAAGTACTTCGTCTGGAACTTGTTGCTGAATACCGTCCATAAAACAGGCGTTGCTAATCCAACTATTAGCATCGCCCACCAGCTGTAGGCTAAGTCCAATAATTGTAGGCATACAATGGCCACCTTCTCTTCCTCAGGAATCCTAGCTGCCTCTAGGATAACCTCTACGTCCTGAAGCCACGCATCAGCAATGATAGCATCTTCACTGCCATCAAAGAAAGGAGGATTCAGACGCTTGAACCTGTTGGCCACGTTGTTCCCTTGATAACCAACTCTGTCCATGGCATCTTGTACTGTCTGGTGTAGGGCGTCGCCCCGACGATCTTGTGACACAAGCAATTCCATGATGAGTCCCACCAGGGTTCCATTGTCAGGCTCTACAGGCTGGACTGACTGTACCTGGGGCTCTGGGTTCCCAGAATACATGACTCGGGAAGCTACTCTAGAGTGCTGGGCTTGGTCTCCAGGTTGCTACTGGTTTACTGGAGGTGCTCCACTTTGCTGATCGGTAGTACCAGGAGCAATGCCACTGAAGAAATGACATAGGGAACAATAAGGAAGGACCAAGATAGATCAAGGATATAAGACAGGTCAAGTTTTCAGAAAGATTAGAAGACACGAGTAGAGATCAAGGGCGAGTGCTGATTGAGACATCTATCTGGTAAACCCTCACACACCTTGATTTACATGACCTGCATGGGCCACCACTTAAACCGTATCACGCCTTAGAACCAGAATACTAGACAGCGGAGGACATACACAGCCAGCTACATATATTAAAGTGAATTCCACCTCGCAATATGGTCACGACTGTTTAGATGGATGAGGGTTTAACTATAAGCCATTAGTCTCTTAAGGTCAATAACAGGACTAGTGTCTTAATCTCAAGCAAGCAAGTAAATGTAATAAGATGGTAGATCATCAGACATACAAAGTAAGGCATCCCATACATTACATATTCAAATGATCATGAAGCTAGTCATACAAAATGCGAGACTAGTAAGAGTTAAGTCATACATGATCAACCCTAGGATTTGTCAATCATGTTACAGCCCTTAGGCAAATAGAAATTAAGTTTCAACACGAGCTAACACTTGCTCAGCGACTAAACGCCTCAAAAGAATAATTTACAATGGAGTGGAAGAGCAAAATAAGAAACCCACTCGTTGCCAGGGTTGCGTCTAGTGTTCACCATCTGGTTGGAAGGCTGGAAGATCCTTGGGTGCTACTCCGAAATCTTGCCATACAAAACCATCTAGGTTAGACCCCAGAAAGAGTAAGTACCACAAGGGAGGCTTCACTTAAGAACTAAAACCAGCATATTAGCACATAGAGACATAATGATAACGAAAGACATGAGTTAGAGAAAATATGGTGGTAAACGGTAAGATAACTAAAGGACTATTCCAGTAACCAAGTTACAACCCATAAACCAAAAGGACCGGGATTGTAACCCTTCACCTGAATAGAACTAAGTCCTTGACCGATTGTCGATAAGGTAAAGCATAATAGTAACGTACTGAAGTAACCATGTATTGGCACTATCTAGACAAGACTAAATTGGACTCCATCCACCAATCAAGGCCAAGCAATGACTACGGCTTGATACTTTAACTAACTAGGGTTATCACAAGCCTCGTTACTAACAAGATGCATTGAGATATTCCAACAGCCACAAGCCCTGCAAACTTAATCCTGGTTATCCAGTAGCAAGTTGAGAGAGTTGGATTAGGTGACTTGGGGGTGCAACACATGACAACGTGCTGGAAATGTGCCCTACTCGACGGCAGGCTACAAGTCCAATTAAAGAACCCAGATAACGGGATTACCTGTAGCTGGAAAATCACTTTATGAAATACTTGATCACTCTAGTTATTACCCTAGTCAGATTCAGTATGAATTCCTGACCGTGGAAATCAGGAATCCATGTCCTAGGCATGATACAAGACGAGGCATGTAGCTTGCACAGGCACAATCAAGAGAAATTCAACCATGATGTCAAGATAAGAGTTACTTAGCAAGTCAGGATAGCTATCGCAACAGCATTTCAAGATTTTCATGTCATGTCAGGTTACTTGTTACTTGTCAAGATTACTTGCCAGGAGTGCGCCTCGACGGGCCCCTATCAAGAGTTATCAAGATGGGTCCTTATTATCAAGCCGTGTTCATGTCAAGTCCAGTAAAATCTTACCAAGTTCAAGCCTTTTTAAGCTAAAAAAGTTATTAAGTCGGGTTGTCACAGGGAAGTAAAGTAAAAGGGTACAAGCAAAGATCACAACATTATACTAAGGACCAAGGGGACAATCATAGATAAATATAACAAGAATTATCATGGCAAAAAATGGTGCAAGGGGTCAAAAGGGGTGCCAAGGATAGCATACGCCAGGACAGCATGCTCCATGGACAGCATGTGCCGGGACAGCATGTGCAAGGGACAACATGCGCCATGGGCCAAAAGGAACCATCCACAGCATGCGCCAGGACAGCATGTACAAGGGACAACATGCGCCACGACAGCATGCTCCATGGACCAAAAGGCACCATCCATAGCATGCCCCAGGACAGCATACGCCATAGACCAAAAGGTACCATCCATAGCATGCGCCAGGATGGCATATGCATAGGACAACATGCGCCAGGACAGCATGCGCCATGGGCCAAAAGGCACAATCCATAGCATGCGCCAGAACAGCATGTGCAAGGGACAGCTTGCACCATGGGCCAAAAGGCACCATCCACAGCATGCGCCAGCATGCACTGCTCATCTTCTCCAACCAGCCTCCAAATATTCATGAGAACCCATGACTAGAAAGGTCATAAATCTCTTAAAATTAGTCGAAATTGGGACTTTCAAGGGTCTAAATTGGGTAGAATTAAATTTCCTACAACATAGGACCATTAGATCTCAAAAATAATAAAGTTGAAGAGATCAAAACCAAGAAAAATTGAAAAAAATTATAAACTTAGATCTACACAAATCTATCCATAGAACATTACATCTTGAGATCCATCATGAAGCAAGTTGCACTTGCCTAGGGTTCCTTTGGTGGGTGGAGAGGAGTAATAGAGAAGATGAAAGAAATAAATAAAAGTAATAAAGAGAGAGAGAGAGAGAGAGGAGAGTTGTCTTATATATCGACCCCTCTCATCTCAAACCACACAAAACTAAACCAAGCCAAGCCGAACTAAGATGAACCAAAATAAACCAAGGCAAGATTAAACCAGGATCAGGCTTAGACAGAAAAGTCTAACTACGGGTCACCTAAAAAATGTCAGAAATCCGTACACGTCTACTAAAAATACGTATAACGAAAAATGGGAGTGACAGACATCCTCTTCCTTTCGGTGACTAGCCGTGATCTCTATGGCGGCGCTACTTCTTTCCGAGCGGAGGATCGACGAACTCCGACGACCGAATCTTCTTTTTTTGGTGCACGCAGTCTCTCTCGACGACGGCGAATGGTAGATCCGCGTCTCGAGTCTCGAAGTATGGCGAATCCTACTATATCAGCCATGGTGATGATCCTCTCCGACGGTGCACCACCACTGATAGCGACGAGCGGCTAGACACTTCCTCCGATGATCATTCCTTCCTTCCTCGATCAGAATTTTTCGGCCAAATCGATCGAGTTCTCTTGTAAGTTCATTTGAATCCTCTTCAAATTACTCCATGATCATTCTTCTGAATCATGTTCCTTTTCATTGTGGCGATTGAAATTGTAGTAGCAATCCACTATCAATTCTGATCGAATTAGAGGGGGCCACTGTTCGAATCAAGAACACAATAATTCTTTAACTCTTGAACGAACATCTGAACTCAGAGTGATCGTGTCCGACTTTCTGGACTGGTGTTTCATTCCAGTTCATTTCTCCTTCTCTCAGGTAACGTCCTACTTTTTCTAATGTTGAGAACACTCTGTATGTCTAATATTTTTGGTTTTGGTGAAGGGCCTAGTGTGTAGTTGTGTTCAGGATTCGGGGAGTCTGATTTGTGTTCAGTTGTATTGTACTAGCGTGTGGTGTGTCCGGGTGGTGTCGTGTGCGCGTGTCCAGGTGCTGTATGTATTTAGCCATTGTCTGCGTATCCGTAGATGATGGAGCAGAAGCAGACTGGAGAAATCCGTGCTCAAGGCTTAGGATCTGTGGGATCATTTACACTTTTGATTTCAGCCATTTTCTAAAACATTAATTTAACTGTTATAATTTGGACTTTGATTTCAAATGTGGATTTGATTGATTATTTGAACTTCTGATCTCCTGGGTTCTGCTTTCGATTGGAATTTATCTGAATATACTCGAAATTTTATTTTCTTCCATTGTCATACTTAACCCTTGCTTGAATGATTACAGAACTGATATTGTGTTGCAGGGATTAGAGTTAGCGATGGCACGAACCTAGATTTGAATTCAGTTCAGATTTGTTGTGTATAATGTTGAGTTGGAGAGATCCTTGTTGCAGTAGAAGAATAGGTTGCTGGGTTCATGTATGAATAAGTTGTAGGGTTCATATAGCTAATTCATGCTCAACTAGCCGTTATATTTAAATTATGGACTGGGCTCTTATGTAAACTATGTGTGTGTATGTGTGTGATGGTTAAACTGGTTGGCACATAGGTTGCTATATTTGGCTGGGAATTGAGTGCAGGAAAAGAGTTTAGGCTATACTCTAATGGTTTGATGCTGGGTGCAACGATGTGTCTGTTAATGAATTAATTATGGGCTAAACCTTGAGTTTGCAATAGATTAAAATTTGATAATGAATATCTTGGGCTATGTACAGGCTTGGTTTATTAGACAAACTCTGCTAATAGTTGGGTTTTGTATTTTGAGTTAGGGCTTTTAGTTTAGCCTATTCCAGTCCCAAGACTGGTCCAGCTCAGCTTGTATGAGTGTGTAGTTTGACTGGGGTTTGTTGTTAAATTTGGGAAGAAATTGTGTAGGATTTCAAGTATTGGAGTATTAGACTTGAGTTGAGATGACCTATTAACTGGTTAATATTTAACTGTTAGTTTAATATTATTTTAATCTCCAGTTGAAGATTATAATTATAATTAATAATTAATATTATTTTGCTTTTCTCTCTAGCATTTATTATTTAGCTAATTTATATATAGTTAACTAACAAGTATTTTCAAATAAATAGTGTAAAGCATATTAATTGATAATCTATTTAAGTAGTGTATGTTTTAGATGTTAATTTATAGTAAATTATTTAGATTCTAATTTTTGCTAGTTATATAGATTAAACTAGGATTATATTAATAGCTAGCAAGGTTATGGTTAGGAAGATAATTTAGTTAACTAATGTCTTTTATTTAGACTCTAATTAAACCCCAATTCCTTCAGGTGGACATAGAGGTTACTTCCTCTCTTTTTTTCGATCTTTCAGAGCAAGGCAAGTACACCAACTTGAACTCTTTACTTTATATTTCTGTCTTGCTTCATATTCTAATATAGGACACGTTGTACACACGAATGTTCATTGTTCATCCTATTATTGTTCTTTACTTGTACATTGGGGAGGGAAAATACTACAGATGTGTGACCAAACCTAAATGATAGTTAGGCATTAATAGCTTAGGTCTCACATCGTGCACGTGGGACACTAAGCTATACCATTATTCATGTACCCTCTACCCTGTGCTACACCCAGCCGGTCACATACTCTGGTAGCTATTTCAAATGCATATTGCACTGATAATCTAGTTTATTGTTCTAGTTCTGGTACTATAGTTTGATTGTTCGAATTCTTGCACTACAGTTTCATATTCCAGTTCTTGTACCATAGTTCATATTGCAGTTTATTATTCATGCATTTCAGTTTACTTTGTTTAGTGCTTCTTGTCGGGATTGTACTTTGCTCTTTTTCCTGACAGGATACGTCGCTGGTACACTTGAGGATACTGTACCACCTCCATGGGCCAGAGCCTGAAGCCAGGATAGGTTGTATTTCAGGATGGATTTAGGATTTGCAGAGACCTAGATCATTTCCTAGATTTGTTTTAGAGATTTTATCCTGTATATTGTATTGTGATTCCAGAGTTGTATATTTTATTTCTGGTTACCGAATTTGTCTCCGACATTATTATTTCTTTAATTGTATTAAATAACTTATGGATTGGGGTGATGTCTGGGAACGTTTATAGATGCTGTGGTGTTTTATATTACCTTGTGCCTTTGAGTTTTCCTTAGACTTGTATATCATACTTCGTTGTGTCCATCAATGAAGGCTGGGCGTGTCCGATGCGTACCCGATTATTCGGAAGCGGGTCGTGACATGATCAGCACAGCGAAGCTGCGTGTTGTAAACGATAGGCTCGATTTCTGAGTGGTATATGCAATACCACTTAGAGATAGCCATGTCAAGCCATTTGGTGACTTGCAATAGATGGTGTCGAGGCGATTGTGTCGGTTATGATAAGTTTGTCCTCAACAGACAGAATAGTGCCTAGACTCGAGCGGAAATGACTCGATAGAAGTCGATACAAGTATGTTTCGATGAATTGTGTTGAACGATTATGTGCAAATTTGTATCCATGGATGATACGTCGGACAAGAATTCATTGAGTGTAAGCTGAACGATAGGCTGGAAATAGTGAGGGGAATAAGCATTGAAGAAATAATTGACTCGATCAAATTGAGTTGAGTTAATGGGAAGACTTGTTCGAAACAAGTTGGGTTGATACAAAGAGTCGTACGAACGAATTTGGGTCAGCACAATGAGTCGGTATAACGATTTGGAAGTACGATTGCAAATATGAGAATAGATATAAGGAACTGAAAAATTATGTCACTCACTGATGATAGTTAGCTATAATGGGAGGGTTCTTGATGTGTGCGAGAATTAATTCATATTCAAGTTCGGATGATAATAGTGATTGCAACGAATTGGAGCTTGTGAGAAAGGAAGATGTTCAAGTTATGCATATCGACGATGGTATTGAGGCATATCAAAGACGATATGCAATAATTCAGGGATACTCTGATCGAATGAACAAAAATTATGTTGAGCTTTGTTGTTGGATGAATAAGATATGCAAGTTAAGTTGATGTCGGTTTGGATGATAACGGTGAATACAAATAATAGAATTCACGCAAAAGGAAGATAGTACGTGCCTAAAACGCAAAATGAGTTATGCAAAGGTGATTGCTATGTAAACAAACTTGAGGATGCTATAATGAGTCGAGAGAAATTGAGAATGGATCGATATATTACTTGGATGAAAATGAAAGTGTCTTGATTGTTTCGACGATAACCACAACGTTGACATTCTTGTCTTATGCGAGCGCGACTCCAGCCTCGCATATGCGTCACGCCAAATTAGGGCGATCATTTTGTGTGGGCACTGGTATGGTGATTCATGGCCAGTAGGGATGGCCAAACTTGTAAGGCGTGGAAAATTAGATTTTGACTTGTGGTTTGAGGCGAAGGTGAATTCGTGGATTGTTGTGATGAGCATAGAGTGTGTCAAATATTGACCGTAGATAGATAGACTCGTACCCAAGGCAAACAAATATTGTTTGGTTAGCGTTATTGTTAACGGTAGTGCATGAGTGGTTCGAGTAGTAACGGCACAAATGTTGCACGGGTGAGCAGATAAATTATGTCGGATTGGGTAAGGTCCCATAGGAATTGTCGAAAATTGATTTAGCTCTGAAATAGGATATAACATGGTTCGTAGTAACCGTCCCTCGTTGATGATTTTCAATTATCGAGCGTAGTTTCGGAGCAGCTGACCCTAGAAGACTTGACTGCCAAATCAAAATAAATGTCGGAGACCATAGGACAACCCTAATGAAGTTGGATAAGAAATTACATCGAGGATGAATGATAATGTAGTACATGTTGAGGATAAATCTAAGCGATTGAGTATCGTGTTTCGAAAGTTAGTGAGAAGCCTTCGACTAGATAGATATGCTCAGAGATTTACGGACTGAATCGAATAAGTATTCGAGTGGTTTGCTAGTCGATGATCGAATAGATGTTGAGGAACGTAGTTAGCATAGTGATGCGGTAAAGCGATTGCAAGAATTCTGCAATGTGCAAGAGCGATGAATAGTAGAACAACCCTAAGATTTGTGTCGTGGATCGGTTTGAGTAACAATTAAGTTATGTATGTTGAGCGCACAATCTATGTTATAAAACGAACTAGTTGAGATTGATTCAAAAATTGAGTAAAGGATCTGTACTCGATCGAGAATCAGAGATGAATGTATTGTAAAGAGACCTTGTATTGGAAAGATTGTTGTCTTTGAGCATCGTGGACTCAAGTTGACCTCGTGTGTCGGGAGAGATTAAGTATGATGTCTGGATAAGTTACCTAGCGGAGGTAGCCCCAGATGCGGTATGTAGATAGTTTCGAGAACGTGAATCATGTTGGAATAGTTGCGTATGATGCATAATACGAATTATAGGCGAAGGAAGTTTAGACATGTTGGACATAGTCCATGTTGTTGAGGCCAAATTTTATGAACGATTAGATGAAGTAGACGATGATAAACGTATGGAATCAAGATTGTGATTTTCAATCATGTAGTGTGCAAAGATGTTTGGAAGATGATCATGTGTTACGGAATAATGCTTACGAGAAGTATTTTGAGAATAGACGCTAAGATCTGACCAAGTCGAGCACAGAATAGCTGGTGCTTGAGGATTTAAGTTGAGCCTGTTAGCTTTTTCCCGATATCCTACAACTGAGCTTGGTTGAAATGCATATATTGGTGGGACACCTAAAATATGTGAATGATCTAAATAAGTAGTATGATTCAAATGATAATTACACGAGATCGTGAAATGATCTAGAGTAACACTTGTATTGAGTGTTGGTTTCGATTCGAGGATAAACCTTGTTTTGAGTGGTATATTATGTAATGTCCCGCACCGCAATGGTGCATTACGATGAGTCGTTTACTCGAAGAGTTGCGTTGACCCGATGAAGTATCAATGCAAATCGATGTAAGAGTTACGTTGGCCTGAAAGAAGCTTTGAGTCGATTCGAATCTATGAATCAAACCGATACAAGGCATAAGTCTGATTCGAAGAGATATTAATTTTATTTGACTTCGTGTGCGGGCTACGCTTTTACGCTGAATTATAAGAGATCGGCACTTTTCCATATTCGCAACAATGTCCGCAAAACCAAAAATTTGACATGCAACGGACTGAGGTATGGACACGGTAGGCCGAATCAGTCGAGTAGCTCAACGAAATGGCTAAGTCAGGAGAGTTGGCCGTGCAACCAAGTTATGGAATCGAGCCGCATCAGCTCGACGAAACGACAAGGCGTATCGACTTATGGTGGACGGGTTCAGGACTCTTCTCCCTTACTCCTTCATGTCTAATAAAATGTATCCATGCATGCATATGCTACTATCAAGTTGACAAGCACGGCTCTGTTGAACCCATTAAGTCATAGTCAAACCGATTTCGATAATTGACTTAAACTCCAAACTTGATATGAAAAGAAACAAGAAGTGTGCAAAATTTATCTTCGTAATTGTTTCACATTTATTCTATATTTTCTTTTTTTTGAGTAAGATTGACTTGTGCATCGGGATCACTAGCATCTAGAAAGATAAATTCCTAAAACCTATCAAGATCTATTTCTCCTAAGCCAAAACTTGATTAACTTAAACCAAACCCATCCGAAAACCAACTCAGGTTGACCGGAAACAAAGGCAACTAAACTCAGCTAAAGTTCTGCCCAAACTCGGACCGAACTCGGTCCCCTGGGATTTCTCCTGGTCAGCAGCATTACCTATTCTTTTGGATCACCAACGTTCAAAATTATGAACGTTAGGCTACCGAGTTCTGCCCGAACTCTGTCCTAGAAAAACCTATAAAAAGGGAAGAAATTTCCATTTCTATTCACTCATTTATTCTTCAACTTCTCTATCCATTCCTAAGCTTTCTATTCAAGTTAAAAATCTTCAAATCTCCAAGAACAACTCGATTCTTCTAAGTGCCGGTGGTTTCTGACTAGAAGTATTCGAGTTGTACAAAGCTTGGTGTATAAAATATTTTCTCAGAAAAGGTGTTGTTGAAGTTTGATCGTGGGCTTCGGATAAAAATACGATGGTGTTGAAGTTGACATGTTCTTCGGAGTAAAGCACGCGGTGTAATCTCTATTCAAAATAGTGGATTATAGCGAGCAAGAGTTCTCGCGGACTGGACTAGTTCTCTCAGAGGAAAACTAGTATATGTTTGCAAAAAACAAAAAGAGTTCCTTTATAAACTAAAAAAAAGAAAGTACAAGAGTATAATTAATTTTTAGTCTATTTTGTTTGCAAAAAAACAAATTGTGTTCCTTTACAAACTAGAAAAAAGAAAGTACAAGAGTATAATTGATTTCTGGGGAAGTACAACTATAGGAATCTGATCAGAAGACGATCACTTTATCCCTTGGATAATGCGATGTCGAAGAACAAAGCCTTTGGAGAGTGCTGCAGCAAGTGCTCAGAGGATTATGATCATTAGTGATGATTTACAAGTGATTTAAAACTCTATTTATAGAGTTTTAAAATAATTATCAGCCAGTTATTCTGATCGGCGCACACTGCAAGTGGTGCACCATTCACCCCTTGGCGCGAACAGTTAGTTTAACTGCTTGGACGTGTGGCATGCTGTGATTGATATGCGCTTGGTCATGGGCAGTTTCACATTCACGTTCTTCGAGATTAGTGGCATGTGTGCCACATAATCTAACTACTTCATGATGATTTGATCAGGTAGCGCCAACTGCTGAGTGGCGCGAGATGCTACTTATTGAGTGGCGCCAGGCGCTAGCTGCCGTTTAGTGCTACACTAATTAATATGATACTAATTATCATCGTGCGCTAAAAGTAGATGGTACAGGACAGCTGATGTTCATTTATGGTAGATCTGACATGTCTGACAAAATCTCCTCGAGCGCCACGTGCTCGGGATTCGAACAAATTTTTCTCGACTGACGTGATGTCAGTCATGATGATAACTGTTTAGCTTCTTGAGAAGATGGCCATGTGACAAGTAGCGCCACTTGATGGCTGGAGCCATCTGATGTCTAGCGCCATATGAATATTGGCGCTTGCTATGAGTAGCGCAGGGTGCCGAAGATACTTTTTAGGCTTCTACAAGACCCCGTTCAAAGTTTTCAAATTTGAAGAACTTCAAAATTTGAAATACTTTGAATAAGAAGTGGTTGGCACAGAGTAGTATCGTAACCGACCCACTTTTCAGGCGCAAATTGTGCGACTATTTCTGTCACGCCCCAGTCCCAAAATATGTGGGACCGAGCCACGTGGCATTGGCCAGCTACGTATTCAACCAGACTCTAGTCCGACTAGAATACGTATAAGCTGTTCGAAATGGTGTAACTAACACTACATCAACTCTATATCTCAATCCAAGTAACAAAAAACATAAGAAAGGGAAATATGAATACTAGTCTGCAGCCCAATAATCATACTTGCCCGAATGGACTCGAAAGAGTAACATGAGTCTATAAACACTAGGCTACTAGGCAGATACAAATAACAGTAAATGAAATATATAACTCGAAAGAATGAATACCTGTAATGAAATGGATGTCATCAACAATCCAGCAAGCAGCTCAACAGAACCTACTCAGCTAACCTGGAAGGAAACCAGGTCCTCAGAGGGACGCAACAAGGTACATAATATACATGCCAAAAGTACGACAGTAAAGGGTGATATGATAAAAATAAAATAAGACAGAAATAAAGTGGGTGAACTACCGTAACCAACTAGTATGAAATGCAATTTAAGAAACATCACTCGAACACGCGGGCTGTCACGGTGTAATCCGGAGTTCTGATACGGAACTCCGGTAACTATGAGAATCCGCAGTTTCGATAAGGAACTGTGGTAACTATGAAATATCCGCAGCTCTGGTAATGAGGCAGCGGTAACTTTGTGGGAAAGTAGCCCAAGCGCACGGTGTATGTTTCTCCCCGCCCATGTGACTTCACGAATCGTATCCACGAGTCGCTCGGTCAGACCTCTATCTAGTACACGAGTCATAACTAAAATAGTAATAGTGCACGCATATCGATGTCATCGTCCTAGAATCGACTCGAATCTCCGTACAACAAGATGTAGGCAAGTACGAACATCCGTCAATAATGTATTGTCACATGAATATGTCCTAGGGTCAAAGTGTAACCCGCAACGATTTATCGCGGTATCGCATATATAAATGGCTAGGTTCGATACCCGATGACGCTAATGGCCATCGGTACCCGAATGTGATTCGGACGCGAAGTATCGAATGTGGCCCTAGGTATTGCAAATATATACTCATAAATAAATATTTAAGAATTTTAAATAGTGTAACTGAAGTACAAAAATGGCAAGGTACACTTGCCTGGCTCCGATTGCTGAAGAGGAAGAGCTGGTCTCACGTCCAAGTTCGAAGAGTTGAAAGAACCTAGAGGAAGTATTTGAAAACTAATTAATTTCTAAACTATGATATTCAATGCTACCCACAAGATATTAAGTATGCATTGACTAACTGTATTTTAACTCTGTATATATATTCGTGTACATCCACTCTGACTATTCTCATATAGGGTATAACACGTCTAGTTAATTTTGTCATTTAACTCTAACTGTAAACTACCACTTATGCTAGGCCTTCATACATTCATTTATTTATTTTTAATTTATTTAACACAAACAAATATCTTAGCCGATAAAGAAAAAATTCCACAAGTTCTCCCTGCACTCCATATGTCATATCTTACTCTTAAAACATTCTTACATTCAACATTATTAATGCATAAAAAAAATAGGGCAGGGCGCCCACAACTGCAAATTTGACTAATCCTCGGACTCAAATTCCCCTATTGTTGTTAATAACAATCATATATAAAAAAAAAACAACTCCTCCAAAACCTGGAATTGAACCCAAACTTCACCTATGCAAGCCCGCTCACCCAACCAAATGGATTGTTGTCCATATCTGTTAGAAAATGGCTTCAGCAATTTATCAAGTCTAAAACCCGCTTCTTTTCCTATGAACACAAACAAAAATAAAGGGACTGAAAAAGCCAACCAAAACTCCTTTCCTCTAAAACTCAGGATTCGAACCTGGGATCATTCCCACACTTGCCATTCGCCCAACCAGTTGAGCTAAGGCTCACAAGTGCGTAAATATAGCTTCTTCTCTTTACAACCTAATTCTCTTCTTCCTTTTAGCATTTGCCCACCATTAACTCTATCCTAACGAATGGCCCTGCATGCTTCCATTGCACTTTTTTTTTTCTCCTGTCTTTAATACATTCCAATTAGTCTAGTTCTCTCTACTGTACCCAAACAAAAAAATAAAAGGAAGGAAGAACGTACCACTAAACACACTATCCATTAGGCCTGTCAATGGTTGACCGAAAATCCGTATCCGATCCGTATTCGAACCGAAAATATCCGAAATTTCGGATACGGATACGGATTCGGATATCTTATCGGATATTTATCGGATATCGGATACGGATACGGTAAGTGCCATATCCGAACCAATAAAATCTGAACCAATAATATTTAATTTTTTTAATAAATTTAAAATATATATGTGGTAATGTATTCAATGTATGCATGAGATTATTAGTTATTTGTGCTTGTGTGGAGAATTATGACAAAATATGTTGTTCCAATGTAGAAATTGTTGGTTCTGATTCTTTTCTTCCATTTTTTAATATAGTTTTTAGTAATCTTATTGGTTCGGATATTATCCGATATCCGATAAAATTATCGGTAACGGATATGGTAGCCAAAACGTATATCCGATCGGATATCGGATAGTTATCGGATATATCCGATAGTTAATGGTTCGGATATGGTATTGCCAATATCCGACCAATAAGCTACCATTGACAGGCCTACTATCCATGCATGCACCACAATGTAAGAGAACATAGTATATTATAACACCCTTCTATTATATCACTTCATTTCTTCTAATTTTCTTTCTACATATTTTACTCCCGTCACTCCTTCCTCAAGTTTACAACAGCATCCATACAACTCAAAGTTTTCTTTTCTAACGTTTAACTATATAACAGTATCAATTCCCACCTTGTACTATACGTTTTCTACATTCCTTTCAAACAATCCCTACTTTATTCACACATGCAGTTGGACTCTGAACTTAACAATGCATAAAAAAGGTAGAGCTTAGCGAGGTGGTAGGTGATTACCAAGGGGGAAGAAGATCCGACCAGGCAGGGATTCACTACTGGACCCGCCGACTCATTTGCAGGCTTCGTGTCCTCCTCGCCAAGGGTGTACCACTGTTGCACCCGGCTAGGCGACGGAACGAAGCTGGATCTCCACACCAATACTTCACCGGAGTACGTTCGACAGTCACCAGTGCAGTGCTCCCACACTGCGGCTTGAATGTTGGTAGCACAAGTTGCAGTCTGTGACGTTGACGAAGGGACCTGGCGGCTGCGGCTAAAATGGAGAGGCGGCTAGGTTTGTGAGAGCAGGTAAAAAAGAGAGAGATGCGTTTCTATATATATTAGGGAGCTAGGGTTTTAGAAGAGGGGGTATACGGTCGAACTGTTGGTTTGGGCGCTGCACCTACACTCTATTTTGGGCTCAATTAAGTGGGCCAGCTGAGTGAAGAAAAAAAAGAAAACAATTTATACAAGAGGGAATTGCAAGCTGGGCTAGGATTGCTCAGGCTTTAAGAGAAAATATAGTTTGGGTTTAGGGCATGGGTATAAGTTAAAAGGATGAACTTATTGTATACAAATAATACCATTTACACAAATACAAAAAATTTATAAAAAAAAAAAATTCACCAACTTTGTTAAAAGTTTCTTTACTAAACAAATTTCACTACATGTCCTGATAATAAAAATAAAAATAAATGTGATATCAATACTAATATATTAGATATGCTTAAACTAAATTAAAGTAAATTTCAAACTTTTAAATTAGTACAATAGCACAAAAATAATTATTATATATAATCTAAAAAAAATTAAGGGGGCTTACAATTTCAGCTGGGTTTTGCTATAAATAGCCGAGAAGAAAGAGAACAACAATTTGCTTTGCAATCTCTTTCTACCGAGCTCCTTCTTTCTTCAAACTTTCGAACTCTTTAAACCTTTCTCACGATCGGAAATGGCCCCAAAGAAATCTACTGCTGCCGAGAAGGGAAAGAGAATGGCCGGAGCCACCTCGCGTGTGCTCCCGCTGAGGGTGTCACAGCACATCACGCCGTCGTCGAGAGCCCAAGAGGCGAACATAGCACTGGACGGTAAGAAAGTTGAATGGAGAAGACAATAGTAGGCGCCATTCGCGTGGAGCACGACCAAGGCCAACATCGACTGCCTCTTTCAGAGTATTGGTCGATGCTTTGCGCCATCTGCACATTGTGCCACCTCTATCAGATTGTTGGACTAAAAATCTGAACCAATGACGCCATACGCCATCTGTCAGATTCTCAACATGGTGCGCCATCTATCATTATGCACAAACCATGCGCTAGTTGATGTGATGCGCCCTCTGACTTGAAGATTGTCATTTTGCATGTGCCAATTAGAGACTAGCACTTTGTTATTTGTGAGATCTGTGCAGAGTTAATGTCACTTGATTTTTATAAGAATAATCTTTCATAATTCTAACTTTTGTTTCCTTTCTTCTTCCGCAGCGTCTATGGTGACGCCAAAAGCTGAGGTCACTGTCAAGGAGTAAGTGCTATCTCCTTTCATCAAAGAGGAATCGATGACTATTAAGGAAGAAATAATTCTTGAAGTCGAAGTTCCCGTAAAGGAAGAACCGACTTCAGAAGGCAGCAACATCGGGAGCTTTAATCACCCAGCTCTTGTGGATGACCTTAATCAGTTAGGGCCTTCTTATGCACGATGGCTGAGGGAGTGGTACCTGCCCCAACATGGCCATTCTCGGGCAAATGAATAAGGCATCATTCTTGTCTTCAATGTTTCCTGCTTTGATGCAGTAGCTTGCTTTCATTTCTTTACAAATGTAGTCCTATACTACTTTTTTTGGAGAAAGAAAAAAAGAACCCTTCTGTTTGCTCATTTGCTTTGATGTCATCTTCTTTGAAACAACATTTGTCAATAATGGGTCGTTTAATACGGACAATAAATTTTTTTTAGCGGTGATGTGATAAGTCGTTGATGTAGATAGTAGAATTCATTGGTGATATGGACGTGAATTCGTGTATCTATTGATTATCCTTGAGCCAGCTGGGACTCAAGAACTGGATATCTTTTAAAACAACCAACTGGGTTTCAAAAGATGATGTTTGCAATGATGTGGTAGATGATGTTGTCGATCTGGATAGACTCCGCTGGGAATTCAAAGATTTGAAACATGTACAATATTTGTTGGGAAATATAGTACATATTTTCAAACATGGTATTTCTTCAAAAATTTGCCATTAATAGGCATCATAGCTATTCGGTTATCCATCCCTGATAATTGATAAGCTCCGTTAGAGAAAACTTTGCTTATAACATAGGGACCTTCCCACTTTGGTTCGAACTTGCCCTTGCTCATGTGTGTCATAGTAATAGGACGTCTGACAGTAAGGACCAATTCACCTTTCTAAAATGCTCGTACTTTGACTTTACGATTGAAGGCTTTTGAGATACGGGTTTGATATGGCTCGATGTGTTGTTGAGCTAGTAGCCGCTTCTCGTCAAGTGCTTCAAGCTCCTGAAGTCGAAGACGATCATTATTTTTTGTTCTGAGTTCATTGGCAATGGCTATTCTCAATGATAGGATCTGAATCTCAAATGGAAGAACAACTTCACATCCATACACCAAGAAGAAAGGTGTACAACCGGTCGGAGTGCGTACGGTAGTACGATAAACACATAAACATTCTCCAAGCTTTTTGCTCCAATTTCTTTTATTGGTAGAAACAAACTTCTTGAGAAGCTTGATGATTATTTTATTGAATGCTTCTGCTAAATCGTTAGCTGTAGGATTGCAGGCTGTAGAAGCAACATTGTTGATCCTATTTTCATCACAGAATCAGGTGAACTTCTGATTGATGAACTGCGGCCCATTGTCATGGATAATTTGTCGAGGAACACTGAATCTGTAGATCACATGATGTTTGATGAAGTTGATGACGCTGCTTGTCTTAACTTTGGTCAAAGGTATAGCTTCAACCCATTCAGAGAAGTAATCGGTTATTGCTTGGATAAACCAATGTCCTCTAGATGAAGGCAAATTAATAGGACCAATGACATCCATGCCCCAAGCTTCAAAGGGCAATGATGCTACAGTCGGATGTAAAAATTCTGATGGTTGATGAATTAAATCTGCATGGATTTGACATGCTCGACATTTTCTTGAATACTCTATATCATACGATACCGTGTTTGGCCAATAATATCCCATGCGACGAATTCGATCTTGTAGTTTAGGTACGGGTTGATGTGCACCACAGATACCATTGTGAGCTTCACATTATATCTTCTTTGCTTCATCTCCGGCATGACAGCATAGAAGAATGCTATCAAATAATCGTCGATAGAGTATTTTGGTGATGTGATTGTAGTAGAATCGCAGCGATCGTCGACGGATTGTAGTTACTTCCTTCGGATCGTCAAGTTAGATGTCACGTACCACAAAATCGATGAAAGGAGCTCTCTAGTCTTCATTCATAGTATAGATCTCGACTGAGATGCTGGATTCCAGATGCAAATTATTTTTTATGTAGAATAACTCTCTGCTAGTGTTGACGATCATCTGTTGTCTTTTCAAAGGGATTACCAATACTGCTGCTAGATTGGCGAGTACATCAGCTTCTGTATTGCAAGCACGATGTGCATGTTCAATAAATAAACTTTTAAACGATGTAGCCAGTACTGCTCCATGATATGGCATGAGATCTTGATGCCGAACTTCATACGTACACTTAACCTGATTAACGATCCGTTTAGAGTCTCCGTATACTTCAAGGTAATCGATATCCAACTGTCTAGCTAACTGGAGACCGATGAGTAGAGCATTGTATTCAGAAATGTTGTTGGAGCATGGCTCGTCTAGATAATAAGCTCTCTCAATGGCCAATCCTTCAGGTGATACAAGAATGATTCCGACTCCAGCGACTATAGTGCCTTTATGTCCGATTCTGGAAGCACCGTCAAAGAACAGTCGCCAAGCAAGGATCCCTTCTGAAATCATATTGGATTCTAGAGTTTCATTAGGAATCTCGTCATAGAGTTTAGATGTCTCAGGGATCGGATGAGCAGCCAGGAAGTCAGCCAGGGCTTGACCCTTAATAGGCTTTTGTGGGACATAGACCATATCATATTGTGCGAGTAGTATGGCCCATGTAGCGAGTCTGGAATTGAGTGTACTGGGTTTCTTCATTAAGACTCAAAGAAGGTTGACTCTGGAGATGACACGAATGATTTGGCCCGTGATATAATGTCGCATTTTCTAAACAACAAACATCAGGGCTAAACATTCTTTTTCTGCTGGGTTGTATCGATGTTCAGCACCGATCATTGTACGACTGAGATATAGATGGCTTGCTCATGACCCTCTTTGTTTTTCTGGGCTTGCAAGGCACCCAAGGAATGATCCATTGCCCAGACATACATCAGGACGGGTATTCCTATAACTGGAGGCACTAGGACCGACAGGTTCATCAAGTACCGCTTTATGTCTTCAAAGGCTTTCTGCCATTCTTCAGTCCAAAAGAAAGACACACCTTTCTTCATTAGTTGAGTGAATGGTCTGCAGCGTCCAGAGAGATTTGAGATGAATCTCCTAATGTACTCAAGCCGTCCGTGGAATCCTCGTAGCTCTTTTAGGTTGCGTGGAGGACACATCTCTTGAATGACTTTGACTTTCTCGAGGTCAATGTATATACCCTTATACGTAATAACAAATTTGAGAAATTTGCTACTAGAGACTTCCAGGAATGACTTGGTGGGATTCATTTTGAGTTGATGCTGGCGCATTAGATCGAAGATAGTTCTCAAGTCTTGGATGTGATCTTCCATTAGACGACTTTTGACAGCAATATCATCGACATAGCATTTGACTGTCTTTCGTAAATGTTTATGGAAGACGGTGCTTATGGCCCGCTGATAGATTGCCCCAACATTTTTAAGACCAAACGGCATGAATGTGTAGCTGTAGACTCCTAGAGAAGTACAAAAAGATGTATATTTTTCGTCTTCGGGGTCCATTCTGATTTGATTGTATCCAAATAATCTGTCCATGAAATACATCCATTTGAACACGTAAGTGCTGTCGATTATGACATCAGTGATCAGAAGAGAGAACTCATTCGTGGAACAAGCTTTATTGAGGTCTCTGAATGCAGACTCGGACCTTTCCTATTTTTTTCATAACTGGGATGACATTAGCCACCCAGTCAGGATGTTGTTCTTCTCTGACAAAGCCACAGGCGATGAGCTTCTTGACTTCAGCTTCTATGGCATCCATCATGTCAGGTCGAAACCGACGTTGTTGTTGCTTGATCTGTCACGACCCGCACCCTAGAGTAAGGGCACGAGACGTGGGTACGTCCAGCCTACGCCGCAGTATCGGTGGTAGAACGCTGTCCTAGGTCACAACATCTAACAGTTTAAGGTAATAAACAGTTATACTCCCCGAATGGGGGTGACATAACAGAATATATCTCAATCACAACTAAGGTAGAACAGGATAAGATAGATAGATAAATATCCAGGAAAGAAAAAATAGAAATACAATCCAGAATTCTAAGTGTCTAAAATAATACATATCCCAAAATATCTCAGAATCTATATACAGTAATCCAGAAAAGTAAAGACATCCTAATCTAAGGGAGTGTCATCTACTGCTAGTGGATCCTGCTGCTGGTCCAAGTCCAAACACTCATCTAGTGTAGCACCGTAGTAGGTAGGGCAGAACGCCTCAGCCTTGTCCTCTGTAAAATTTTCAACAGGTCCAGTCAGGACAGGAGCGAGCACAGTACATCTCAACAAATCATAGCAGGTCAGGATATATAATCATGCTAGAGAGTAAGATACAAGATACTGAAAGAATAACATGATAAAAAAGAAGACTGTAAATAAATAGCTACAGTATATAGAGAACTAACAGTGTCTAGTGATTCAGAGCACAAGATGGTTATGTAAACGGTACGATGTTGTACACGAGTAATCTACAGAGATTGTACACGAGTAATCTACTGGATTGAATACATAACCACTTCTACTCCTCCGCCCCAATCAATACACAAGGATCTAGTAAAGTTATGTTATTGTACACGAAGGTCATGTAAATACATGATTATACACGATTCACACGTTTCGTACACGAATATCACAAATACGAGGAGTATACGATGTTCACGATAAAGTACACGAACACGAATACCCGATGTATCCGCTAAGGGGATAACATCGCACAACAAGATCCATATAGTACTAATCTGTGTTTCCAACGTGTCAGCATCATGTAAAGTAATCTAAAGCAGGAAATATACTCCTAATACAGGATATGAAATGATCATAGAATGTAATCGCCTGTATCCTGAGAATCTGGAGAATATCTACTGTCCGAGGAGTGGTGTCTGTCTCCTATAGAACAATACAAGTCACAACAAGTCCAGAATGGTAATAAGATGCACTACAATGCATTCTACATGAATCTAGGTCAATCTAGGCCAAAGTCAACTCTTGGTCAACTCTGGTCAACCCTAAAGTCAAACCTAGGTCATACCAAGTCAATCAAGTCCTTCTAGGTCTAACTAGTCTATACTAGTCACACTAACCATTACTCTACATTACAAGTCTAAACAAGGCTATGCTAGGCTATATTAGGTTATACTAGCACCCACAAGACAATTAAGTCAACAATCAATACAAATTATAAATATACTATACATTATACATATATACATTATACATTAGATATACATGCATACATACCTATAGGCATACCTACATATATTCATTTGGGAAAGCCAACAAGTGTGTGAAAGTGTTAAGAGAGTGTGTGAGTGAAAGTGCCACAAGTGCCATAGGAGTGTGTGTGTTAGTAAAAACAATGGCATGGCAATGTGTGTAGGGAACTAGGCAACACAAACATGGTATAATTACAGGAAACAGGGAATGAAGGGTGTGAGGGAAAAATCAGTGAGCTAACCACATCTCCAACAATCAGTTGAAGTATTCAGAGATCACAATCTCAGTTAAAGGATTAAACCATTTCAATATAGTGTTCAGTAAAAAGAATAAAAACCCAGGTTTTTAGGAAAACAATGAATGAGTGAAAAATCAGTGAATGATACACACTTCAAATGTCAAATGAAATCAGTAGCTAACTAAACATTATGAAATCTGGAATTAATTGACAGTTACAATGGGAGAAAATCAGTGAATGATAACTGGAATTTTTCTCAGGAATATGAATCCTGGAAACAGTGGCAATGAAACAGTGAAGTAATAACAAAATAAAATCTAGAAATAACAGTGAATACAGAACAGTGTAATGAAATAGAAAGCAAATCTCAGTTAACAGGGAACAAACAGGGATTTCATTCTCAGGAAAATAGCATTTCGAAAAGGTAGGGATTTGGAAATCAATGAAATCAATTTTCAAAAAGGGAAAGGAAATCAGTTCAACAATTCAAAGAATTCATCTCAGGTTATTAGGAATTCCAGTTCAGGTTAAGGGAAGAAACCATTCTCAGACAAAACCAATGAATAAGTCATTTCTATCTCAGTTCATTAAGGAACACAAAACTCAGTTCTCGAAATGAATTCAGTTCTAAAAAGACAGGAACCTATTTCTCAGTTCACCTATATTCGAACCACATGTCCAAATTCCCTTCACAAAACCAAAATCCCATTCGAATTGAAATACTAAGCTAACATGAATAACCAATCATGTGGGAGATCAAAACCAGTGAAAATATCAAATAACAGGGAATTAAATATTGAGGAAAATGGGAAAAACCAAGTATCAGTCCTATGTATCAGTTAACATGCCATTAAATCCCAAATTGAATCCAATTTCACATTAACAACTAAATTAACATGTAAACTAAACTAACATAGTTTATACATTATAATTAGGATCTAATTAGCAAGTTAAAACACAATTAAAACATATTAAAACTGTAACAAAACAGTGAACCAAATGAACACTGATACACGCACAGTGCACGCATAGTGCACACGCGAATCCGTGTCTGACACGACACGAGGGGTCGTGTCACTTGACACACGTGGTGTCAGTGGTCGCCCCTTAGTGTGTCTCAAGTGTCATGTGTCGAAGTGGCGTGTCCAGCTCGAAATCAGCCCCGAGTAGCAGGGGAGGGAAACTGTGCGCGCGGTGAGGTGCACCCGCATTTACGCATGTCCGTGGCGACTCGATACGACACTAAAAGGTGCTCAGTGCATTGGAATCTCATAAGCGAAGTTAAAACCTAGATTTTTATTCAATTACATTCCTAAAATCAGATCGAAATGCCCTTTGGGGCATTTCGTCAAACACCTATAAACAAGGACTGATACGTGTCCAAATGGGACACGACTAGGGCACAAAATCCTACAGAAATCTAGGGTTAGCTAGGGGACACCTAGATCTAGGTTAGAATGCAATAATAACAGCAATTACAATAGGTTTTGAAGGAGTTACCTATAGGTGTCAAATCCTCAATAAAACTCCAAAGAGGGGTGTTCCTCTTGATAGCCAAACTTCTCCAAATTGTCCAAACTCTGAAATATCTCAATACCAACAGCAAATATAATAATTTTAGGTCCTATTGCAATTGGTTTGGAGAAAAAATGAATTAAATAGGAATTTCTATGAATTAAAGAAGATGGAGACTCACCTCTTTCCAAACTTGCAATATTCCTAATGGAGGCTAGCCCTAATTTCTAGGAGGGATTAAATAGAGGGGAAAAGACCTTAGTGGCCGGCCATGGGCTGGATTGGGCTAGGGTTAGGGTTCCAATAGTGATCTATGGGCTTCCATGGGCCAAAATCACTAATCATGACTTGTGAAATCAGAAGCCATTTCTATTCAAATCAAAAACCTAATTTTCCCAAATAAATTATAATGAATTTTATTTCAATAACTTAGGTCAAGCTAGGGTTTTCTAACCTAACCAAGTAGTCATGACCTAGGTTAACCTCTAGGACAGTCTCCTAAGTCAACACTAGTCAAAGTCAAAAATAGCACCAAATCAAAAATACTAAAAATCACTTAAAAATTCTAATAAATATAATTAATACTAATAATTCCAAAATAATTCCAAAATTTTAAAAATGACCAAAATACCCTCAAGCTAGAAATGTGGTAGTGACAATTCTACCCCCCTTAAAATAATTTTGTCCTCGTAATTGAAGACGAAACTAATTGCTGAGAAGGATAGAAAAGTATACCTCAAGGTCCAAAAAGATAGGGGTACCGCTCGCGCATCTCATCCTCCCGCTCCCAGGTAGACTCTCCTGGATAATGATGCCTCCATGCGACACGTACCAAGGGTATCACCTGGTTCCTCAGTACCTTCTCCCGGCGATCCAGAATCTCCACAGGCTGCTCTGGATAACTGAGAGTAGGTCCAACCTCAATCTCCGAATGATCGAACACATGGCTAGGGTCAACCACGTACTGTCTCAACTGTGATACGTGGAATACGTTATGAACTTCCACTAGTGCAGGTGGCAAGTCTAGCCTGTATGCCACGTCACCGACTCTCCCGCTGATAACGAAAGGGCCGATGAAGCGCGGGCTAAGCTTCCCACCTCCACCAAAACGTATCGTACCACGAGTCGGAGATATCTGCAGAAAAACCATGTCTCTAAACTAATCACAAGCAAGGTCTCAAGTTACTAAAAATCAAACACAATCAATCAAACAAAACAAAATACAACCTACTTCTAATCTTATCTCTAAATCTGTACCTCAAACTCCAACGGCCTCCGGTGGCTATCGGCCCAGTGCCGTTGTCTGTCCTGCACCACGCGAAGTCTATCCCTGATGAGCTTCACCTTCTCGGCTGCATCAACAACCATCTCTGGTCCCAGTAAAGCTCGCTCTCCAACATCATCCCATGATAAGGGTGTACAACACCTACGCCCGTACAGAGCCTCAAATGGTGATATCTCAAAGCTGGCCTGATAATTATTGTTGTAAGCAAACTCTACCAAATGTAGATGATCCTTCCAGGAACCTCCAAAATCCAGGACGCACGTCCACAGCATATCCTCAAGTGTCAGAATAGTCCTCTCTGACTGTCTATCCGTCTGGGGGTGGTATGCAGTACTAAACTTGAGCTGAGTGCCCAAACTAGTCTGTAGACTCCTCCAAAAATAGGAAGTAAAGCGACTATCCCGATCTGAGACAATGCTGACGGGAACTTCGTGAATCCTGACTATCTGCCGCATGTACAACTCTGCAAGCCTCTCTGTAGACGTACCCACCTTAAATTGCAAGAAGTGGGCCGATTTGGTCAACCTGTCAACGATGACCCAAATCGCGTCTTTTCCTCCTGGTGTACGCAGCAACCCAGATACAAAATCCATGGTAATATGTTCCCACTTCCACTCTAGAATGGGCAACAGCTGCAATAATCCTTCGGGCCTCTGCCTCTCTGCCTTGACCTGCTGACAGACCAAGCATCTAGCTACGAAGCGAGCTACCTCCCGCTTCATCCCGTACCACCAGACATGCTCTTGCAGGTCCCTGTACATCTTGTTGGCACCAGGATGTATAGAGTACTGCAATCTGTGAGCCTCCTGCATGATCTGCTCTCTGAGCTCCCCGCTAGGCACACATAACCTGGAATCGTCCCTCAAGGCACCATCCTCTGCAAGTGAAAACTCGCCATCCACCAACCCTGTACGAACCTGCTCTCGGATACACCGCAGAGCCACATCCTCGAACTGCGTCGCCTTGACCCTCTCCATCAAGTCTGACTGTATCTGAAGGCCCCATAACTGTATCTGCACCCCTGGCACAATCACCACAATCCCAAGGCTCTCCAAATCTGCAAGCAAGTGCCGATCCATAGTCAAATACATGGCTATCGGATACCTACTCAAGGCATCGGCAACCACGTTGGCCTTCCCAAGGTGATACTGAAGTGAGATGTCAAAGTCTTTCATAAACTCTAGCCATCTGTGCTGCCTCATGTTGAGCTCTTTCTGTGTAAACACATACTTCAAGCTCTTGTGATCTGTGAAAATCTCCACCCTCTCGCCATATAGATAGTGCTTCCACAACTTCAAAGCAAAAATCACCGCTGCCAGCTCCAGGTAATGGATAGGGTAGTTCTTCTCATGGGGGACGTAATTGCCTGGAAGCGTAGGCAATCACCTTCCCATGCTGCTGTAAGACACAACCCAGCCTCTTTCCTGAAGCATCACTATAAATAGTGAATCTACCCGATCCTGAAGGCAATGTCAGAATCGGAGCTATCGTAAGCCGCTTCTTCAACTCATTAAAAGCTGACTTACAATCCTCTGACCAAACAAACTCAGTATCCTTCCGGGTCAACCGAGTCAACGACTCT
Organism: Iris pallida; assembly: GCA_029216955.1. Classification (NCBI taxonomy): domain Eukaryota; kingdom Viridiplantae; phylum Streptophyta; class Magnoliopsida; order Asparagales; family Iridaceae; genus Iris; species Iris pallida. The sequence continues at coordinate 10,528,421 of JANAVB010030217.1, read as the reverse complement.
GCAACCCAGGAGAAATCCTGCACAAATCTCCTGTAGTATCCTGCCAGCCCCAGAAAACTCTTGATCTCTGCCACTGAAGTCGGCGCTGCCCAAGCCTCAACTGCTGTGATCTTCTTCGGGTCCACTGAGATACCATCTCCAGTCCCCACATGACCCAAGAAGTCTACCCTGTCTAGGAAGAACTCGTACTTCGAGAGCTTGCCGTACAGCCTCTCCCTCCTGAGTGTCTCCAGCACCACTCTCAAGTGCTCCTCGTGCTCTTTCTCTTTCTTCGAATACACCAGGATATCATCAATGAATACTACCACAAACTTGTCCAATTACTGGTAGAACACCTTGTTTATAAGGTTCATAAATACTGCTGGTGCATTGGTCAGCCCAAACGGCATAACCAAAAACTCAAACTGCCCGTACTGCATCCTGAAAGCGGTCTTGGGAATATCCTCCCTCTTCACCTTCACTTGGTGATAACCTGACCTCAAACCAATCTTGGAGAACACCCGAGCTCCGCTCAACTGATCAAAGAGATCATCGATCCGCGGCAGTAGGTATCTGTTCTTAATCGTCAGGTTGTTGAGTGCCCTGTAGTCGATATACATCCGTACCGATCCATCCTTCTTGGGTAGAAAGAGTACCGGTGCACCCTAAGGTGAAGAACTCGATCGGATGAAGCCCTTGTCCTGCAGCTCATCCACCTGCTTCTTCAGCTCCACCAATTCACTATTGTTCACTCGATAGACATGCTGAGAAATTGGTTTCGCGTCGGAAACCAAGTCTATCGAGAACTCTACATCCCTGTCCGGTAGAAGCCCTAGCAACTCCTCTGGAAATACGTCTATAAACTCTGCGATCAAGGGATGCGGAGCCACCTGCTCCTCAACTGATGCTCCACAGAAGACTCCACTGTCCTGCTCTGCCTGCCGTCGGGTATACTCAAACTCTGGCTCTCCTGGCGCCCCAAACAAACTCTACCCCCTCGACAATCAATACGGGCGTGGTGTCTACTCAGCCAGTCCATACCTAATACAATATCGTTGTTCGATAGTGGCATAACGAGTAAACTTACTCCCAACTCTCGGCCTCCCAATATGACGCTCTTTCCTCTACAAACATCACTCACGAGGATGACCCTACCCCCGGTCGTGATCTTGCAGGTCCTAGGTAATGTTTCAGAAACCAGACTGTGTCTAATAGCATACGATACTGACACAAAGCTGTGGGAAGCCCCAGAATCAAAGAGTGCAAATGCTGGTAGGGAGTCGAGGAGAACCGAACCTGCTATCAGCTCTCCTACGGCCTCGGCATCCTCAGCCGCCATAGTGAAAGCTCTCCCCTGCTGTCCACCTTGTGCTTGCTGCTGGTGCTGTTGGAACCTCTGCTGCTGGATCTGCAGGGCTTGTCCCCTCGGCTGACCTGCTGGAGCCTTGGCTGCCCCAGCTCCTCCTGGTATCGGACGCATCAACGCCACTAGACAATCTTGCATCTGGTGATCCGCTGATCCATACATCAAGCATCTGCCAAGTCTCTTCCTGCACTGCTCCTATTTGTGCCCAGGCTTATTGTAGAAAGTACAACTAATAGCCTGCTGCCTGGGTGTCTACTGCCTTCTCTGCTGCTGATGCTGCACCTGCTGAAAAAGTGTACGACCCTGATGCTTATACTGCTGAACTGGCCTATGTGGCTGTTGATGCTGGAAGTGAGGCCGCTTGGCCTGTCCCTGACTGCTGCTACCACTCTGGAAGTCACGACCCCTCTTCTGCTTCAGCCCTAGGTCGTCTTCCACCGCCATAGCCCCAAAAAATATCTCAGCAAATATAGCGTTCCGGTCGCTCTTAGTCAGCGACCGAACCTCTCTAATCAAGCCTCGGTAAAACTTTATCACCTTCGTCTTTTCGGTCAAGTCATCTATAAAATGGGCCAGTCTACAAAACTCTGCAGCATACTCAGCTACCGTCTGGTTCCCCTGAACCAGACCCTCGAACTGTGCCTTGATACCTCCCAAGGCCACATCAGGAAAGAACTGCTCCTTAAACAGCTCCTTGAACTGGCCCCAAGTCTGGCACTCAACTCCCACCCTGGGATCTGTCTGATACCACGCACGGGCTAAGTCCTGCATCTGACTGCCTGCCACCTCGATATGGAGTCGAGTTGGTATCTCCGCCAGCCTGAATATCTTCTCAATATGCTCTATCCAGTCATCGGCATAGTAGATGCCCTCTGTGCCGAAGAACTCCCGAGGGTGCATCTTCTGGAAGTCCTGTATGTCTTTCTCCCTCCGACGGGCTGCTGCTGGGCCCCCTGAGCAGTAATCATCTCGACTGTAATGCGAACCATCTGGTGTGCCTCATCGATCCCCTGACGGAAATCTGCAGTCTGCCTCGTCTGCTGCTGTTGGTGGGACTCAAGAATCCTCTCCACGAAGGAGAATAGATGTGCAGCATCTACCATCCCCGCAGGCGGAGGCTGCTGCGGTGGAAGGATCTCAGGAATCACAATGCTCGGTCTCCTGACTGGTGGAGGTGCTCCTCCAAAAGTGGCAGAAACACCGACTCCTGAGGGCTGTACTGGCCCTGTGGCACCGGGAGCTGGCTGCTACTGAGGTCGAGAGGTGCTAGACCCCTCTCCAGCGTCTTCCAGTCCAGGGCAATGCGATCTCGTCTCAACCATCCTGGAGACATAGATCAAACAAGAAACAATTACTAAGAATGAGTCGAAATATCAAAGGAGGACAGTTTAAATTTCTAAGGAAGACAATAAGCAGCAAAATAGATATACGGAATCTGATTCGGAGTTTTTCTAGTGTGATTGAGTACCTTCAAAAAAATATACTAATTCCTACTGCAGGCTGCAGCGATATTCTAGTTCGAATACCACTACATTTCCAACCTAGACCTGCATGGGCCACCACTAAAAACGTGTCACGACCCACACCCTAGAGTAAGGGCACGAGACGTGGGTACGTCCAGCCTACGCCACAGTGTCGGCGGTAGAACGCTGTCCTAGGTCACAACATTTAACAGTTTAAGGTAATAAACAGTTATACTCCACGAATGGGGGTGACATAACAGAATATATCTCAATCACAACTAAGGTAGAACATGATAAGATAGATAGATAAATATCCAGGAATGAAAACACAGAAATACAATCCAGAATTCTAAGTGTCTAAAATAATACATATCCCAAAATATCTCAGAATCTATATACAGTGATCCAGAAAAGTAAAGACATCCTAATCTAAGGGAGTGTCATTTACTGCTAGTGGATCCTGCTGCTGGTCCAAGTCCAAACACTCATCTAGTGTAGCACCGTAGTAGGTAGGGCATAACGCCTCAGCCTCGTCCTCTGTAAAATTTTCAACAGGTCTAGTCAGGACAGGAGCGAGCACAGTACATCTCAACAAATCATAGCAGGTCAGGATATATAATCATGCTAGAGAGTAAGATACAAGATATTAAAAGAATAACATGATAAAAAGGAAGATTGTAAATAAATAGCTAAAGTATATAGAGAACTGACAGTGTCTAGTAATTCAGAGCACAAGATGGTTATGTAAACGACACGATGTTGTACACGAGTAATCTACAGAGGTTGTACACGAGTAATCTACTGGATTGAATACATAACCACTTCTACTCCCCCGCCCCAATCTATACACAAGGATCTAGTTAAGTTATGTTATTGTACATGAAGGTCATGTGAATACATGATTTTACACGATTCACACGTTTCGTACACGAATATCACAAATACAAGGAGTACACGATGTTTACGATAAAGTACACGAACACGAATACCCGATGTATCCGCTAAGGGGATAACATCGTACAACAAGATCCATATAGTACTAATCCGTGTTTCCAACGTGTCAGCATCATGTAAAGTAATCTAAAGCAGGAAATATACTCCTAATACAGGATATGAAATGATCAGAGAATGTACTCGCCTGTATCCTGAGAATCTGGAGAATATCTACTGTTCGAGGAGTGGTGCCTGTCTCCTATAGAACAGTACAAGTCACAACAAGTCCAGAATGGTAATAAGATGCACTACAATGCATTCTACACGAATCTAGGTCAATCTAGGCCAAAGTTAACTCTTGGTCAACTCTGGTCAACCCTAAAGTCAAACCTAGGTTAAACCAGGTCAATCAAGTCCTTCTAGGTCTAACTAGTCTATACTAGTCACACTAACCATTACTCTACATCACAAGTCTAAACAAGGCTACGCTAGGCTATATTAGGCTATACTAGCACCCACAAGACTATTAAGTCAACAATCAATGCAAATTATATATATATTAACATTATACATATATACATTATACATTCGATATACACGCATATATACCTATAGGCATACCTACATATATTCATTTGGAAAAGCCAACAAGTGTGTGAAAGTGTTAAGAGAGTGTGTGAGTGAAAGTGCCATAAGTGCCATAGGAGTGTGTGTGTTAGTGAAAACAATGGCATGGCAATGTGTGTAGGAAACTAGGCAACACAAACAGGGTGTAATTACAGGAAACAAGGAATAAAGGGTGTGAGGGAAAAATCAGTGAGCTAACCACATCTCCAAGAATCAGTTGAAGTATTCAGAGATCACAATCTCAGTTAAAGGATTAAACCATTTCAATACAGTGTTCAGTAGGAAGAATAAAAACCCAGGTTTTTAGGAAAACAGTGAATGAGTGAAAAATTAGTGAATGATACACACTTCAAGTGTCAAATGAAATCAGTAGCTAACTAAACATTATAAAATCTGGAATTAATTGACAGTTACAATGGGAGAAAATCAGTGAATGATAACTGGAATTTATCTCAGGAATATGAATCCTGGAAATAGTGGCAATGAAACAGTAAAGTGATAACAAAATAAAATCTGGAAATAACAGTGAATACAAAATAGTGTAATAAAATAGAAATCAAATCTCAGTTAACAGGGAACAAATAGGGATTTCATTCTCAGGAAAATAGCATTTCAAAAAGAAAGGGATTTAGAAATCAATGAAATCAGTTTTCAAAAAGGGAAAGGAAATCAGTTCAGCAATTCAAAGAATTCATCTCAGGTTATTAGGAATTCCAGTTCAGGTTAAGGGAAGAAACCATTCTCTGACAAAACCAATGAATAAGTCATTTCTATCTCAGTTCATTAAGAAACACAAAACTCAGTTCTCGAAATGAATTCAGCTCTAAAAAGACAGGAACCTATTTCTCAGTTCACCTATATTCGAACCCCATGTCCAAATTCCCTTCACAAAACCAAAAGCCCATTCGAATTGAAATACTAAGCTAACATGAATAACCAATCATGTGGAAGATCAAAACCAGTGAAAATATCAAGTAACAGGGAACTAAATATTAGAAAAATGGGAAAAATCAAGTATCAGTCCTATGTATCAATTAACATGCCATTAAATCCCAAATCGAATCCAATTTCACATTAACAACTAAACTAACATGTAAACTAATCTAGCATAGTTTATTAATTATAATTAGGATCTAATTAGCAAGTTAAAACACAATTAAAACATATTAAAACTGTAACAAAATAGTGAACCAAATGAACACTGATACACGCACAGTGCACGTACAGTGTACGCACGAATCCGTGACCGACACGACACGAGGGGTCATGTCACTTGACACACGTGGTGTTAGTGGTCGCCCCTTAGTGTGTGTCAAGTGTCATGTGTCGAAGTGGCGTGTCCAGCTCGAAATCAGCCCCGAGTAGCAGGGGAGGGAAACTGTACGCGCACGTGAGGTGCACCCGCGTGTACGTGTGTACATGCCGACTCGATACGACACTAAAATGTGCTCAGTGCAGTAGAATCTCATAAGCGAAGTTAAAACCTAGATTTCTATTAAATTACATTCCTAAAATTAGATCGAAATGCCCTTTGGGGCATTTCGTCAAACACCTATAAACAAGGACTGATACGTGTCCAAATGGGACACGAATAGGACACGAAATCCTATAGAAATCTAGGGTTAGCTAGGGGACACCTAGATCTAGGTTAGAATACAATAATAACATTAATTACAATAGGTTTTGAAGGAGTTACCTATAGGTGTCAAATCCTCAATAAAACTCCAAAGAGGGGTGTTTCTCTTGATAGCCAAACTTCTCCAAATTGTCCAAACTCTGAAATATCTCAATACCAACAGTATACAATAATTTTAGGTCCTATTGCAATTGGTTTGGAGGAAAAATGAATTAAATAGGAATTTCTATGAATTAAAGAAGATGGAGACTCACCTCTTTCCAAACTTGCAATATTCCTAATGGAGGCTAGCCCTAATTTCTAGGAGGGATTATATAAAGGGGGAAGACCTTAGTGGCCGGCCATGGACTGGATTGGGCTAGGGTTAGGGTTCCAATAGTGATCTATGGGCTTCCATGGGCCAAAATCACTAATCATGACTTGTGAAATCACAAGCCATTTCTATTCAAATCAAATCCTAATTTTCCTAAATAAATTCTAATGAGTTTGATTTCAATAACTTAGGTCAAGCTAGGGTTTCCTAACCTAACCAATTAGTCATGACCTAGGTTAGCCTCTAGGACAGTCTCCTAAGTCAACACTAGTCAAAGTCAAAACTAGCACCAAATCAAAAATACTAAAAATAACTTAAAAATTCTAATAAATATAATTAATACTAATAATTCCAAAATTTCAAAAATGACCAAAATACCCTCAAGCTAGAAATGTGGTAGTGACATGATCAACCTTGCATTTGGCAGGATGTTGAGCTTGTGAGTAGCGATCTGAGGATCTAATCCTGGCATATCTTCATAGCTCCAGGAGAATATGTCAATGTATTCTCTAATAAGCTGAATCAGCTCATGTTTGTCCGATTCAGGTAGGCTTTTACTGATGAAGATTAGTCTTGGGGAGGTTTCATCTTCCACATTGACTTGAACTAATTGATCTTCAGTAGGGAGTTCGTGTTGCTCGAAGTGAAGTTCCCATTGATTATCCATCCTTCGTACCCAAGGATCAGATTCAGAAGCTTCAACAAAGTCTTCGTCGCCTTCGAAGAACTCGGTGGTCACCATATTAGAAGATAGAGTCACTCGATGAACGTGCCCTACACTGGTGTCTGAATCCCATAAAATAGAGTCAGAAGAGTTAGATCGCTCCTTCTTATCAGACTTAAAACCTACTGGGGTCATGATCGGTGAAGTATAACCCAACCCATGCTTTGTTTTGCTGTAGTATTATAGTGACTTTCTTTACAGAGCAGGGATACGAATATGAGTTTGCCTTCCCCTACCATCGTTGAGGCCAGTTTGGAAGTTGTAGCCCATCTTTTGAATGATGTTCTTTGCTTGTTGGCTGTAACGACGTAGCTGAAGTCGCCCATTATCGTCATTTTCACCCTCACTATCAGACATAGCTGTTTGATGCAACCCTTTGCTGAAGAGGATAGGATGTTCATCTTTCTTTCGAAAAGGAACTAGAAAGAATGAATCTCGTGCTGGTTCAAGTGATACTTCATCTTGCAGAGGTTAAACTGCTCTTAATGTAAGAGGTTCGAAGCTATCTAGGATTTTTAGATAACATCGAGTATATTAGTTGACATCAGTATACTGCAAAGGAGATGCTACTTTATTGATAATTACATCATCATTTATAACAGATATCTTGATCTTAGCCGATGGTTTGCTAAGGTTGATGACCAGAGGCGGCGAAGGAGAAGAAAAAGAAGAAGGTGAAGGCTAGTTACGATGAAGGTCGATAACAAGAGGCTCAGAAGAGGTGAGCTCCCTATGCTCCGTCTTTTCAGCAAGATGATGCTTAGCATGAGAGAATAGATGGATGATTAGCGTCTGAGAAGACGAAGGACGAAAAGTGCGTCCTTTGACTGGAATCACAAGGACAACATCGGGGTTGTCCCTCTGATCTTCTTTAGTATCCATGCCAATACAACTTTCATGAACTACTCTTTGTACATCCTGGAGTCAGTGAAATATACTTCAACGCCTCAGAAGGGATTGAGATCAGCCACTTCCTTGCGGACTTCACCATGGTCATCCATATACTTGAAGCATTGGTGAAGAGTTGATGGCACGATGTTATGCTCATACAGCTACGGTCTTCCTAATAAAGTATTATAGGAGCCTTGAGTGTCAATCACATGAAAGGTTATTTTCGTACGGAGATTGCCGATTTGAACTTTCAGGCAAATCTTCCCCAGTGGTTCAATTCTTCCGGAATTGAATCCCGGAATAGTAGTGACTGTTACATAGAGATTATGGACTGGGATTTTCAACCCATCTAGTAGAATCATCGACATGATACTGAGTGCAGATCAAGGATCAATCAGGATGCGATCGACCTTTATCGTATCGACATACCCATGAAATAGAGAGGTCGGTCATGTCGATTATCCTCCAGAAGCATGTCATCTTGCATGAATATGATGTTAGGAATCAGTTCCATCATACTATGACAATGAAGACATGCTATAGGTTCCTCCTCTGGTTTCTTGAGGAGTGCCAGACAAGCGCCAGCTTGCATCAAAGCTTCGTTCAGTGTTTCTCGAGTTTCCTTCGAGAGATGAAGGGGCTCGAAAATTGGTAACCTCGTCGGAGTATTTGCTAGCTGAGGTAATATGTCGAAGTTGTACGGCTTCTCTATTTTAAGAGGTAGAGTTTTCTTCAATATTTTATCGAAGCAAACTGGTTGTTTGCCTTTGTCAGCCATTGTTGGTTTGGAAGGAGTCAGTTCTACTGGAGGTAATGAAGCTGACGGAACATTGACAGCAAGCAGAAAAGATGTTGAAGGGACATCAAGGACTGGAGGGGGAATATCTGCATTCTCTTGTCCCTCTGGATAGTCTTTCAGGTAGAATCTTCCAGATCTGGTACCGATCATGGCTTCCTCTTCTGGAGCTGGTGAGAAGGAAACCATATTGTAGTTCTTCATTTGAAGCTAATTTTTTGAGGACTTCTTTCGAAGCGACATAGGATTTGTCCAGAATCCTAAGCCAATACGGGACTGGTTGTGCTGAAGACGTAGAGAGAGAGAGGTATAGGAGACCCGTTCCTATCATTCAGGTCGTAGGATTTTTGCAGATCATATCCCATATTTGTCATTAGTTCGCGGGACCGTTGACTATATAGATGGAATGCTGGCTGGTAATTGGCATCTGGTTTTGGTAGTATTATTCCAGAAGAAGAAAGTGAATCAGCCGCCGGAATGAAGGTAGCATCCAGAGGTGGAAGATGATGACCGCCTAGTGAAGTCATGTGGCATGACTTGTAGTTGGTTTTCTTCTTGGACTTTACAGACGAAGAAGGCGCCTCAAAGTCGCCAACTAAGTCGGGATGGATCAACATGATTTCCCCTTTGTCAGTTGACAGAGGGACAAGACCGTTACTTCGTGCTGGTGGAAGATTGACGACCTCCAAAGTAGCCGTCGGGATGGGAAAGACTCCATCTTGCACAAGTTGAGCAGGAAAGTCACCAAACTGCAGAAAGACGACGTTGGCTGCCACAGTCTTCTCATCCTGCTGGAGAGTGATCGCTCCAGCGTTAATCAGCTCTTGTATCTTCTTATCAAGACCTGTACCTGCTTTTTGGGATACGAGTGCGTATCCAAGCCTAGCCTACGCCGCGATATCGACGGTAGTACGCTGTCTAGCCCACAATAAACAAAATGCTTATAGGTACTAACGGCTCATTCACAACAACTAAATCAACTTTACAAATTTTGAAGTTTTATATTTAAATAAAAATACAACTTCTCATAATATTGAATCAACACTTCTATCTAATTAGTCTTTTAAGGTTTTGGCCTTCGAGTCTCTATCTACCGCCGTATGGTCCATAGCGTAAAAGTAAGCACATCATCCTCACCTATAATAATGATCCAGTCAGAAAATGAGCAAAGTACAACCATATTGCATTTGATGTTGTTAGCCTAAAATATGTTAGAACAACGAGGAACAATGATGACAAAGAGTATATAAAGAACTAGCAAGGTATAAACTAGAAAGATATGAACTAGCAAGATATGAACTACCAAGACAAGAACTAGATAAAGGAACAATGAAAACAACTATGTGTGTATGAAATACCTTTTAATAAGTGAATGGCTGGACTAATATGACACATCATATGATGGCTATCCACAATAATAGGGCATGACTAACTCATACGTGTGGTGTATGACTTAGCTCTCCACAATAACAATATTTGAGTTTGTTCACGTACTTAGCGAGTATTTCTCCTCCCGACTCAATAATAATCAATAATTGTCACGCCCCAGAACCAGAATACTGGAGAGCGGGGGCAGACATAGCCAGCTACGTATAACGGAATAGAATCCACACCGCTATACGGTCACGGCTGTCTAGATATGTGAGGGTTTCACTACAATCCATCAGTCTCTTAAGGTCATAAAATAACCTATTGTCTCAATCTCAACCAACTAATAATAATCACAAGATATCAGATCTCCAAATATACAATTGTAAGGCGTCCCAAACATTACATATCCAGATGATCATGAAGCTAGTCGTTACAAAATGTGAGGACTAGCAAGAGTTCAGTCATACATGATCAACCCCCGGGGCTTGCCAATCATGTTACAGCCCGTAGGCAGACAGTAAGTAAGTACAGTCGAGCTAACACTTGCTCGTCGGCTAAACGCCTCAAAAGAATAATTTACAATATTATAGTGGAAGAACAAAAGAAACCCACTCGATGCCCTGGTTACGCCTGGTGACCACCATCGGGCTGGAAGACAGGTAGATCCTTTGCTGCTGCTCCGGTATCTGGCCATACAAAACCAGCTGGGTCAGACCCCAGGAAGAGCAAGTGCCACAAAGGAGGCCACAAAATAAGAACCAAAGCCAGCAAATTAGCACAATAATATAATTACATAATAAGAGACCGTAATTTAAGAAAAAGCATGATAGGTAATTATAAAAGACAATCTTGCATAGAATCACTAAAAGATAGGACATATGGAAAAGCATGTCAAGATGATATACGATGAGATAACCATGGGACTATTCAGATAGCTAGGTTACAACCCGTAAACCAAACAAGGGCCGGGGTTGTAACCCTTCGTCTGAACGGAACTTGGTTTCTCTCACCATTTATCGGCAAGATAAATATAAGAAATCAGGTCAAGTAACAATCTGGAGTGACAATCATTATAGTAACAATCTGGAGTGACAATCATTATAGTGACAATCTGGAGTGACAATCATTATAATGACAATCTGGAGTGACAATCATTATAGTTACAATCTAGAGTGGCAATCCTTCAATCATTCTGGTACAATCTTATAATCAATCAATTCTAGACAATACTATACTGGACCAGACTCCATCCAACCAATCACGGCCAATCATTGCCTACGGCTTTCTACATTAACTAACTAGGGTTATCATAATCCTAGTTACTAGCAAGATGCAATGAGATGCTCCAAGTAGTCACAGGCCCTGCAGCTATCCAGGTTATCCAGGCAATCATTATAGTGACAATCTAGAGAGTACAATGCATTATAGTGACAATAGAGTCCAATCATTCAAGTGACAATCGAGGGTGCCCCACATAACAGTGGGCTGGAAATGTGGCCTACTCGTCGGCAGGCTACAAGTCCAATCATTTGCGGCCGGGATAACGGGATCGCCTGTAACTGGAGAAGATCTCTTCATGACTAGTGAATTATACTAATTATTAACCTTAGTCCAATTCAGTAGGTACTCCTGACCGTGGTACTCAGGAGTCCCCTCCTAGACATGATACAAGACATGACTGGATTATTTGTACAAGCACAATCGCCCACGGTGTCAGGATTAATTATACAGGTCATGTCATGTCAGGTAGCCGTCGCAACAGCTATTCAAGATATATCAGGTCAGGTTATCATATCAAGTGTACTAGTCAGGAGTGCGCCACGACGGGCCACTTATCAGGTCATGCTCAATTATCAATTCCAAACATATCCAGTAATTTCATGATTATCAAGTTCAGAACAAAAGGCGTAAGGATATAAAATGGACGTAAAATATCTAATAAAATATTAATATACAGGGCTATAGAAGAGCCAAGCTTAAAGAATTAAGACCAAAACTCCAAGAGCCAATGGGTTAAGCAAGGGGTCAGGGGGCAGCGTACATAAAAGTCACGCACGCAGGGGGAGCTGCGTACGCGAAAAGTCACGCACGCTCAAGGGAAGCAGCGTACATGAAAAGTCATGCACGCTGAGAGAGCAGCGTACACAAAAGTCATGCACGCTCAAGGGAGCAGCGTACATGAAAAGTCACGCACGCTCAAGTCTGCGTACGTACAAAAGCACGCACGCAGGAGACATGCTTCCAACAGGAAGCATATCCAAGACTCAGTGGCGTAAGCTAAGAAGCTCTGCACACTGCTCACTGTCTTCTCCAAACAGCAAGAACACCATGGATGAACCCAAGCTTCGAAAATTCAGAACTTGGCCATCCGAACTCCAAATTCGGATTTCCAAAGTTCCAACTAGAGTGAAACTGAATGCTCTACCACATGGAAACATCAAAAACCCATAAAATCCAACTTAAATAGATCAAACCATGCAAAATCCGAAAATAAGAAAACTTAGATCTAGAGCAAGGGAGACACCAAATCACAAAAAGCCAAGAACTAATGTTGATCATCATGTCCTAAACTAGCTAATAGACCAAGAAAATAGGGTTCTCATGTAGTGGCAAGATGTACTTGCCTAGGGTTGGGAGAGTTGTGTAGAGGAAGGAGAAGAAGAAGAAGAAGGAAATTAATGGTGGTGGTAATGAAGAGAGAGAGTGGTAGGTGGGGATATAAAGAGGGGGAGTTGTGGTGGGGATGAGGGGTAGCATAGGTTAAGGTGATCCATCACATAATAAACCAAACCAAACCAACCCAATCCAATTAAAACCAAACCATGACAAAACCCAAAATACGAGAGATACCGAAATTCCACAAGTCGAGAAAAAATAAAAAAATACATGCCAAAAATCCAGATACGAATATAAATACGAAATACGGGAAATACGGAAAAATGAGGGTGACAACTCTACCCACCTTAAAAGAATTCCGTCCTCGGAATTTAATCAAGGAGCTAGAGATTGTCACGACAAGCTATACTAAGCACAGGCAAGCTACACTAAGCAATTCAATCATACAATCATACAATGCAAGCAAGAAAGGGAAAACGTAAGGCATAAGGAAGACATTACACCTCACGAGTCAAACAAGTAGGGATAACGTGATCGGATATCATCCTCACACTCCCACGTTTGACTCTCCCAAGGAGCGATGAACGCAAGCAACATGAACTAAACTGATAGTCTTGCGCTTGAGGTCTCTCCCCTTGGTCAAACAGGGACACGGGCCTATCCTCATACGAAAAGGTTAAAGTCTATTGATACCAACCTTTTCGAATGATCTAGGAAATGGCTCGGGCCCGGGATGTACCGTTGTAATTAGGACACATGAAATACGTCATGCATCCCGTATAATGACGGTAGAAAAGCAAGATGAGAGGACACATATACCTCTCGGTCGATTCTGGATCTGGGCCTGGGCCAGGACGAACTGCTGAGGCCTCTGTTACTTGAAGGCCTGGGCCTGAGTCGGCAATGGCTTCGGAGGCTGGTACTGCTACTGAAACACTTGAGCCTGAGGCGGCAATGGCCTCGGCAACTGTTGCTGCTGCTGGACTGGTACTGGAGCTGGTGCTGGTCCCCTAACCGAGGGACTAGATACTGTCGATGCTGAATCGACTCTGAAAGGACAGGACCCTACCCTATGATCCGATGCTCCACACAACAAGCATAATCCCAGCGCTTTGCGACACTCCGCTACCACGTGTCTAGGCTTCCCACAATAAGAACAGCCCGCGGCGGAAGGCTGCGCTTGCTTCTGTTTCTGCTGAGGGTACGTCGGGGTCGAGTACTGGACCGACGTAACTGAGGTTGCTTGCCTCGGAGTTCCAATAGTCAAAGCCCTAGCTGCCGGGGCTGGTGCTGAAGACTGATTCATCTGACTATGGGACCGCTTCTGACCTTCAGTCCTGTCCACTATTCTCTGGGAGGTATACTCGTGCCTCCTTGCTGCTCGCAACACCGCATCATAGGTTTGATGTTCGAACTGTTCTACTGCCAATATAATCTCTAGGTGAAGTCCCTGCTGGAACCTCTGCGCTCTGTCAAACTCGGTTGCCACCAAGGTGGGAGCAAACCGACTGAGTCTGGAAAACTCGGCCGCATATCCGTCGATCGTCCTCCCCATCTGCTTAAGATTACTGAATCTGGTCTGCAAGTCATATCGAGCCACTGCATCATAATACTTGGTCTGGAACTTTTCGCTGAACACTGCCCAGGGGACAGGTGTGGTCAATCCCACTGCTTGTACGGCCCACCAACTGCGGGCTAGATCCAATAACTGTAGGCGTACCACAGCCACCTTCTCTTCTTCTGGAGTCTTCGCGGCTTCGAGAATCACCTCTATATCTTGTAGCCAAGCATCGGCAGCAATGGCATCTTCGCTGCCATCGAAGAATGGAGGGTTCAGGCGCTTAAAACTGTTGACCGCACTATTCCTTCGAGGTCCACTTCTATTCAGAGCATCTTCTACTGCCTGGTGCAAGGCATCGCCTCTACGATCTTGGGAAGCTAACAATGATCTGATGAGACCCACTAAAGTGCCATCATCAGGATCTGCAGGCTGGACTGGCTGAACTGGCGGCTCTCCTCCAGTAGGTACGACTTGGAAGGCTGCTCCTGAGTGCTGGGCCTGATCTTCTGGTTGCTGCTGGTCCACGGGAGGTGCTCCTCCTTGCTGATCAGCAGGGTCAGGTGCAGTGCCGCTGAGGAAGACGACACAGGGAAACAATAAGGAAGGACCAGGATAGATCAACGATACTAGCATGAAATCAGGACAAGAATTTCAGGGATTTGAAAATACGGGCGGAGATCAAGGGCGAATACTGATTGAGACATCTATTCGGTAAACCCTCACATTTCTTGATTGACAAGACCTGCATGGGCCACCACTTAAACCATGTCACGCCCCAGAACCAGAATACTGGAGAGCGGGGGCAGACATAGCCAGCTACGTATAACGGAATAGAATCCACACCGCTATACAGTCACGGCTGTCTAGATATGTGAGGGTTTTACTACAATCCATCAGTCTCTTAAGGTCATAAAATAACCTATTGTCTCAATCTCAACCAACTAATAATAATCACAAGATATCAGATCTCCAAATATACAATTGTAAGGTATCCTAAACATTACATATCCAGATGATCATGAAGCTAGTCGTTACAAAATGTGAGGACTAGCAAGAGTTCAGTCATATATGATCAACTCCCGGGGCTTGTCAATCATGTTATAGCCCGTAGGCAGACAGTAAGTAAGTACAATCGAGCTAACACTTGCTCGTCGACTAAACGCCTCAAAAGAATAATTTACAATATTACAGTGGGAGAACAAAAGAAACCCACTCGATGCCCTGGTTACGCCTGGTGACCACCATCGGGATGGAAGACAGGTAGATCCTTTGCTGCTGCTCCGGTATCTGGCCATACAAAACCAGCTGGATCAGACCCCAGGAAGAGCAAGTGCCACAAAGAAGGCCACAAAATAAGAACCAAAGCCATCAAATTAGCACAATAATATAATTACATAATAAGAGACAGTAATTTAAGAAAAAGTATGATAGGTAATTATAAAAGACAATCTTGCATAGAATCACTAAAAGATAGGACATATGGAAAAGCATGTCAAGATGATATACGATGAGATAACCATGGGACTATTCAGATAGCTAGGTTACAACCTGTAAACCAAACAAGGACCGGGGTTGTAACCCTTCGTCTGAATGGAACTTGATTTCTCTCACCATTTATCGGCAAGATAAATATAAGAAATCAGGTCAAGTAACAATCTGGAGTGACAATCATTATAGTGACAATCTGGAGTGACAATCATTATAGTGACAATCTGGAGTGGCAATCCTTCAATCATTCTGGTACAATCTTATAATCAATCAATTCTAGACAATACTATACTGGACCAGACTCCATCCAACCAATCACGGCCAATCATTGCCTACGGCTTTCTACATTAACTAACTAGGGTTATCACAATCCTAGTTACTAGCAAGATGCAATGAGATGCTCCAAGTAGTCACAGGCCCTGCAGCTATCCAGGTTATCCAGGCAATCATTATAGTGACAATCTAGAGAGTACAATGCATTATAGTGACAATAGAGTCCAATCATTCAAGTGACAATCGAGGGTGCCCCACATAACAGTGGGCTGGAAATGTGCCCTACTCGTCGGCAGGCTACAAGTCCAATCATTTGCGGCCGGGATAACGTGATCGCCTGTAACTGGGGAACATCTCTTCATGACTAGTGAATTATACTAATTATTAACCTTAGTCCAATTCAGTAGGTACTCCTGACCGTGGTACTCAGGAGTCCCCTCCTAGACATGATGCAAGATATGACTGGATTATTTGTACAAGCACAATCGCCCACGGTGTCAGGATTAATTATACAGGTCATGTCATGTCAGGTAGCCGTCGCAACAGCTATTCAAGATATATCAGGTCAGGTTATCATATCAAGTGTACTAGTCAGGAGTGCGCCACGATGGGCCACTTATCAGGTCATGCTCAATTATCAATTCCAAACATATCCAGTAATTTCGTGATTTTCAAGTTCAGGACAAAAGGCGTAAGGATATAAAATGGACGTAAAATATCTAATAAAATATCAATATACAGGGCTATAGAAGAGCCAAGCTTAAAGAATTAAGACCAAAACTCTAAGAGCCAATGGGTTAAGCAAGGGGTCAGGGGGCAGCGTACACAAAAGTCACGCACGCAGGGGGAGCTGCGTACGCGAAAAGTCACGCACGCTCAAGGGAAGCAACGTACATAAAAAGTCATGCACGCTGAGAGAGCAGCGTACACAAAAGTCATGCATGCTCAAGGGAGCAGCGTACATGAAAAGTCACGCACGCTTAAGTCTGCGTACGCACAAAAGCACGCACGCAGGAGACACGCTTCCAACAGGAAGCGTATCCAAGACTCAGTGGCGTAAGCTAAGAAGCTCTGCACACTGCTCACTGTCTTCTCCAAACAGCAAGAACACCATGGATGAACCCAAGCTTCGAAAATTCAGAACTTGGCCATCCGAACTCCAAATTCGGATTTCCAAAGTTCCAACTGGAGTAAAACTGAATGCTCTACCACATGGAAACATCAAAAACCCATAAAATCCAACTTAAATAGATCAAACCATACAAAATCCAAAAATAAGAAAACTTAGATCTAGAGCAAGGGAGACACCAAATCACAAAAAGCCAAGAACTAATGTTAATCATCATGTCCTAAACTAGCTAATGGACCAAGAAAATAGGGTTCTCATGTAGTGGCAAGATGCACTTGCCTAGGGTTGGGAGAGTTGTGTAGAGGAAGGAGAAGAAGAAGAAGAAGGAAATTAATGGTGGTGGTAATGAAGAGAGAGAGTGGTAGGTGGGGATATAAAGAGGGGGAGTTGTGGTGGGGATGAGGGGTAGCATAGGTTAAGGTGATCCATCACATAATAAACCAAACCAAACCAACCCAATCCAATTAATACCGAACCATGACATAACCCAAAATACGAGAGATACCGAAATTCCACAAGTCGAGAAAAAAAAAAAAATACATGCCAAAAATCCAGATACGAATATAAATACGAAATACGGAAAAATAAGGGTGACAATAATGGTCAACGATACACTAAGAAGGATACAATAACTATGGTGTCATAATCGTGTCTTAATGAAATATCAAGTAATGTCTCAACGAGATATCAAACAAGGAAACGATAGAGAAAACTTTATAATAAACTAAAACATAATGCAATACTGTACTTGCTTGAATCTTTGCATAAATCATAGTCACAAGTCGAGGATGTGAGCAATGCCGATCTATAAGCTATCAACCCATATTGCACGTCGTACCACGAACCGGGCACGAAAACCACAAGTCAATTCTAATATTCTAACTCTAAAATCATGGAATAAGTGGCTAATTGGTTAACTAATCTAATAATAGTTAACTCTAGAATAAATTACTTCAAAACCGAATTTAACCTATAATAGTATGAAATATCATCTAAACTAGGAAGTTTTGTCCGCAAAAAGTCATGTTTACAATTTTGGAAACCATGGCATGCAAATCGAGGCGTACTGTTGACTATCTTATCAAACGTCATGAACTAAAGATTTTGAAAGTGAACTTTGGTAGATTTTAGTTCCAAGAGGGCGCTGGAATCGACCATGCCACAAAATTAAGCTTTGGTCAAAAGATATCGCCGTTCTGGCTAACCGTGACCAAAACGGTGATTTACCGATCAATTCTGAATTAAACTGAATAACTAAAATATCAAACAAACCTTTGAAATTCTAGGAAAATTTTTGTCGAATATCGTCGTGTTAGCTTTCCAAAATTTCAAACAGATCGCAAATTGGAGTTTGAGATCTCTCAGGATCTCGAAAACCGTACAACGTGTCGAGTTTTGGACAACAAATACTCACAGAATTCTCCAGAAATTCAGGATCACAATATACGAAAATAAATTATTAATTCTGGAATTTTACCTCAATATGAATCCAACAAAAAAATGGCACACTAAAATCACGTCGGGGATGGCGGCAATCGCTTCGGGAAGTTGAAGGACTCCTAGATGAAACCTTCCCAAAATCGGCAGGAATTTAATTAGGGTTTCAAATATTATATATATATATATATTTTTTTTAATGAAAAGAAACTTTATTGAAACACAGGAAACAATGAGTGGGCCCACGAGTGGGCGCCAGCCCGAGACAAGCCCTGAGCGGGACCAAGACATACAAGCCCAGAACGGGATTGAGACAGGGCCCACAGGCGGGCAAAGCTGGTCCAACCCAACACCGGGGATTCAAAATTCAAAAAAGAAAAGCAAAAGCAAAAGAGGGTGGGGGGGCACGTGGCCCACGAGCGCTGGTCCCGAGGGGACAGATGGGGGGCCCGAGGACCCTTGAGACGGGACGCGTGGCCCGAAAGAACAGCGGGCTGGTCCCGAGGGGGCGCGAGGGCCGAGGGGGCGCCTCGGGACGCCCCACGACGCCGGGAGACACGCATCGCGCAAGCCGACGAAGGGGGAGCGCTACCCACGGCGAGTCCACGACGGAAGGGCGGAGCCGCCGGTCAACCGGAGGAGGAGACGAGTGGAGATCAGCCCAGGCGGAGGGGGGGATGGGCTCGGCGAACGGCCACGCCGAGAATATATATATATATATATATATATATATATATATATATATATATATATATATATATATATATATATATATATATAAGGCGGTGGATGAGCAGTTGGGCGCCGACAGGTGGGCCCCACATGGCTGACTGTATAGCTGACAGTACTGCTGACTGTGTTATTAATTTCGAAAAATGTTTATAATTAACATTAAACAGTTTTTAAAGCAGTTTTATTAAGAAACTCATAATAAATATTAAAAATGGCCAAAAAAATATGGAAATTTTTAAAAAAATATAAAATAACATAATATTGAACCTTATAAAAATATTTGGGGTCAATATTTATTCAGCTAGCACAATAAATTCCAGAAATCCTAGAAAATAGGTTTTCCAATATTAAAATTATCAAAATAATTCCAAAAAAATTGTAGAAATATACAAAAAATATATTTAACCTTCTAGAATATAAATAAATATACTTTACCTCAAATTAGCCCCAGATAGTCTCATAATAAATATTAGAAGCCTTAAAAATATATAAAACTTCATGAAGTAAATATCTAAAAATTATATAAAATTCATATTAAATATAAAGTAGCTAAAAAGTGTTCATATAACTTATCTAAGGGCCATATAACCACAATATGATACATAGCTCCCTTACGAGCTTAGGTACGACCCTTAATGACCCTAAAAATAAATCATAATCAAATAAAAAAATTCGGGAAGTAGGCATACAAATCTACCCACCTTTAAAAAATTTCGTCCTCAAAATTTTAGAATATACGATTAAGAATCAACATCTAGATAAGATTAGGAATCTAGCAGAAAAAAATCAAATAGGTTTTAAAGATTGCTAGTAGCCAAATAACGTTCCAAAAATAGAAGGATAAGATAGAAAGGTTCAAGAAATAAAGGAAAAGAATAAAAAATAAATCAATATCTTATGCCAAAAGGATGTAGTCTCTATAGTATTCAAAAACCATACGTATACATGAAGTCACTTTACCGAAAATTTATGCCCCGCCAGTGTACATCTGGCTGTAGTAAACCCTTGGTATCATGACTCAAATATAATATGGTATTGAACACTCTATCATCTCTATCCAATTTGACGCATTAAATCAAAGGATCAAATAATGCAACTAGGATATAGTTTTAGTAATATTTGACAACCAACGCTTACTTGAAATTATTTCAACTTAGGGGCCATGCCACGCCAGTGCGCTGATGGCTGCCGTGAATCTGCAGTATCAATAATTCAAATAAAATGGGACAGTGCGCATCTATCTTGCCATTGTAAGTCATCAAAAAATTCTTTTAACTATATCCATAAGAATCTCTATGGAGTTTCTAGAAATTCAAACAAGTTCCAAGAAAAAGTATATGTATCTGGTCGGACCTGTGATACACAGTATTTAGAATGATCAGTTTTACCTACTTTATCTGGCCACTTTCCTTCGGGCAGCTGAAGTTTATTGCTCTTGATTAAGGAATCAAAGATGCTCATGATGTCATCCTCATCAAAGGAGTACTCCTCTTTCAGATGCTGTGCTCTCTTTGGAGGTATCGTCGTATTAGATGTTGACTGTATATTGACGGCTAAAGCTTCTTTGCCTTTGATATTAATGGCCAAATCTTCTTTGCCTTTACGGTTGTTCTCACGACCACCGATGTTGGGATGTTCATCTTTGCCAAGATTAGGCATCTAGATGCCTAGTTGTTTGAATTTATCAGCACTGTCTTCGGCTGTCCTGGCACTTACTATGAAGAAGGCCCAGTCTTGAAATTGCGTCGTGTAATGCCCATATTCAGAATACAAATTTGAATTAAGCTTGCATGTATTTCAGACTTATATTTTATTTTCTCAGATTTTGGCCTGTAATTGTAATTTGGCTCGACTTGCAGATTTTGGTTTCCTTGAAGGATGGGTTTTGACATGGCTCGGTTTTATTTTGTGGAGTAGGATTGGTTTGGTTTGGTTTAATATGCATGGAACACCTTAGCCTATGCTCAACCTTTATTCTACCATAAACCACCCTCATTTAATCCCACCTAACTTTTCTCTCTCCTCTTTACTTTCATTTATTTTTCCTCCATCTTCTTCTTCTTCCTTCCTCCACACAACACCAACACCATAGGCAAGTGCACCTTACCACCAAATAAGCACCACATTTTATTTGTCCATTAGCTAGATTAGGCCATGGAAAGCAATATTAGAACTTGGTATTTTGTGATTTGGAGTCTCCATTGTTCTAGATCTAAGTTTTAATTATTTTCAGATTTCTTTGATTTTGATCTATTAAACTTTGATTTTAGCTTGTTTTGAGGCTTCCATGTGGAAGAGAATCCAATTTTATACAAGTTAGAACTTTGAAAATCCAGATTTCATTTTGATTTGGCCAAGATATGAAGAATTGAACTTTTGGTGTTCTTGAGGCTTCTTCTCGGCCTGGAGAAGAAGACGTCAGCCTGCGCTCTTTAGCGCAGTGCTGAACCGCACATCCCCCTCGGCAAGCGCTCTTTAGCGCAGTGCTGACCAGTGCAGCTTGCCCCTTGGCGAACTGCGTCATCGGCCCATGCGCCCTCGGCCGTGCGCCATCGGCTCATGCGCCCTTGACCCCTGCGCCATCCATCCCCGGCGCACTTGGCCCCCTGCGCTATCCATCCCCGGCGCACTTGACCCCTGCGCCATCCATTCTCGGCGCACTTGGCCCCCTGCGCCATCCATCCCCGGCGCACTTGACCCCTACGCCATCCATCCCCGGCACACTTGGCCGCCCCTGCGCCATCCATCCCCGGCGTACTTGGCCCCTGCGCCATCTACCCCCTGCGCAACCCACTTGTCCATGATGGTTTGGTTTATTTCTTGGACTTGGCTTTTCTTTTGTGGGTTGGGTTTTGAGATCTTGTTCCACACAGCACGACTATCTTGACCCAACACGACCTGGCACAGTTTTCGATGATTTTGCTTATGACTAATGCAGTTTTCCTGATTCTGTGAAGTATGATTTTAATTCCTCTGATCTTCTTAATAGTGACCCGATGGGGTACACACTTGACTTGTAACATATGATTCATGATTTATCTCGGTAACCAGATAACTTGATAGTGGCCCATGGCGGCGCACTCTTGACTCGTAACTTGACTTGACTTGATTTCGTTGCGATGGCTAACTTGACTCTTGTAACTAACTCTGACACCGTGGGTGTTCCTGCTTGCTTGCTCGTGTAATCCACTTGTCTTGTCTTGCATCATGTCTAGGACGTGACTTCCTGGGTACCACGGCCAGGGATTCGCGCTAATATGGATTAGGCTAATGATTAGATCAAACTAGAACATGGAGAATTTCCAGTCATAGGCAATTTCGTTATCTGGGTGCCTTAATTGGACTTGTAGCTTGCCGATGAGTAGAGCACATTTCCAACACACTGTCATGTATTGCACCTCTAAGTCACCTAAGGGTATATCGTCTCCTGGGCGATGTACCCAACCATACTCTCGACCCGTGGATGGATAACTGGATAGTCTGCAGGGATTGGGACTGGGAAATTCTCATTCGCATCTTGTTAGTAATTAGGCTTGTGACAACCCTAGCTAGTTAAGTAGTAAGCCGTAGTAATTGTTTGGCCGCTTGTGAATGTATGGTGTCCAGCCTGGTCTAAGTCTCGTCTAAGTCCCTATACCTGGTACTCCTGTATATGATTGTTTTACTTATCTTAAACAATAAATGGATAGAGACAAGTGCTATTCAGGCGAAGGATTACAACCCCGGTCCTTGTTTGGTTTACGGGTTGTAATCTGGCTCCCGGAATGGTTCCATGTCCCTAGTCGCTTATTGTCCTGCTGTACTTTTATTACCTGTACTTTCCTTCCATTTTCTTATGTTCTGATATGCAGGTTTTGTTCTTATTCCGTGGCCTCCTTTGTGGCACTTGCTCTTTCTGGGGTTTGACCCAGCTGGTTTTGTGTGGCCAGATTTCGGAGCAGCTTCCGAGGATCTACCGAACCTCCAGCCCGATGGTGGCAACTAGAAGGAATCCGGGCTACGAGTGGGTTTCCTATTTTGTTTCACTCACTCTATTGTAAAATTATTCTTTTGAGGCGTTTAGCCGACGAGCACCTGTGAGCTCGATGCACATTTACTTACTGTCTGCCTACGGGCTGTAAACATGATTAACAAATCCTAGGGTTGATCATGTAAGACTTAACTCTTGCTAGTCCTCGTATTTTGTACGACTAGCTTCATGATCCGCTGAATATGTAATATTTGGGACGCCTTTTATTGTATATTTGGTGGTCTAACTCTTGTAAATATATTACTTGCTTGAGATTGAGACAATAGGCTTGACCTTAAGAGACCGTTGGCTTGTAGTAAACCCTCATATCTAGACAGCCGTAACCGTATAGCGAGGTGGTTTCCATTTTAATATACGTAGCTGGCTATGTTCGCCCCCGCTCTCCAATATTCTGGTTCTGGGGTGTGACATGGTTTAAGTGATGGCCCATGCAGGTCTTGGCATTCAAGAAATGTGAGGGTTTACCGAATAGATGTCTCAATCAGTACTCGTCCTTGATCTCCGTTCATATCCTCCGAATCTCTGGAATCTTGACCTGATCACATGCTTGTATCGTTGATCTGTCCTGGTCCTTCCTTATTGTTTTCTATACCGTTTTCTTCAGCGGTATTGTTCATGAACCAGCCGATCAGCAAGGCGGAGCAACTCCCGCGGACCAGCAGCCCGGAGATCAAGCCCAGCACTCTGGAGTAGCCTCCAGAGTTGTGCCTACTGGAGGAGAGCCTCCAGTTCAGCCCGTTCAGCCTGCCGAGCCGGATGATGGCACTTTGGTAGGTCTCATCAGGACCTTGATAGCTTTCCAAGATCGCAGAGGAGACGCCTTGCACCAGGTAGTGGCAGATGCTTTGACCAGAGGCGGTCACCCAGGGAACAGCGCGGCCAACAGCTTTAAGCGCTTGAACCCTCCATTCTTCGACGGCAGTAAAGATACGATTGCCGCGGACGCTTGGCATTAGGATACCGAGGTGATTTTGGAGGCAGCTAGAACACCTGAGAATGAGAAGGTGGCCGTGGTACGGCTACAGTTGCTGGACTTAGCTCGCAGTTGGTGGGCGGCACAAGCCATGGGATTAATGGCACCCATTGCTTGGGCAGTATTTAGAGAGAGATTCCAGACGAAGTATTTTGATGCTGTAGCTCAGTACGACCTGCAGACGAGATTTACCAACTTGAAGCAAGGAGGCAGAACAGTCGACAATTATGTATCTAAGTTTTCTAGACTCAGTAGGTTTGCCCCCACCTTAGTGGCAACCGAGTTTGATAGGGCCCAGCGGTTCCAGCAGGGACTTTATTTGGAGATCTTGTTACCAGTCGAGCAGTTCGAGCACCAGACGTTCGATGCGGTATTGAGAGCAGCTAGGAGCCTTGAGTACACCTCCCAGAGGATTGTGGATAGGACCGGAGGTAGGAAGCGGTCCCACAGCCAGATGCACCAATCATCAGCTCCAGCCCCGACAGCTAGAAGTTTGACTATTGGAACTCCGAGGCGAGCGGCCTCAGTGACGTCGGTTCAGCATTCGACCCCGACGTACCCGCAGCAGCAGAAGCAGAAGCAGACTTCCGTGATGGGATGTTCTCATTGTGGGAAGCCAGGCCATGTGGTGGCAGATTGTCGTAGGGCGCAGGGATTGTGCCTGGCTTGTGGAGCGACAGATCACAAGATAGGGGCCTGCCCTAATAGGGGTAGTTCATCCTCTTCCAACCTAACCAGTCCATCGGTTAGGGGACCAGCACCTATGCAGCAGCAGCAGTACCCGAGGCCATTGTTGTCTCAGGCCCAGGCATTTCATCAACAGAACCAGCAGCAGTATACCCAAGCCCAAGTACAGAGCAGGCAGAGAGGTTTCCAGCAGAGGGGACCCGCAGCTAGAGGACAAGGTCAGGCCATGATGATGACTACGGAAGAAGAAGTTGCACCAGGTGAGGTGGTGGCAGGTACTATTCTCGTCAACTCCTCTCCAACATTGGTATTATTTGATTCTGGTGCATCATATTCATTCATGTCTACACGATTCGCGACACGGATAGAATTGGAGCCCAAGTCATTATCAGTGAGGCTCAATATAGTTACTGGTAATGGTCTTGTGGGAGTAGATCGAGTGTTTTCCTCGTGTCGGATCGTAGTTAGCGGTAGAGAGTTCCCCGCTAGATTTATAGAATTCCCTATGGCAGACTATGATGTAGTCATAGGCATGGATTGGTTGAGGAACCGGTATGCTAGGATAGACTGCCATGGTGGCAGGGTTGTTTTCAGCATTCCAGGCGAGCCAGAGTTCTCATTTTCTAGAGGCGTAGTGGAGCCATCTTCCCCAGTATTGCGGATGGCAGTAGCAGCAGAGCAGTTGCCCAGGATAGTTGAAGAGTTTCTAGATGTCTTCCCAGAAGAACTTCCAGGGATGCCGTCGGAGCGGGAGATCGAGTTCACTATAGACTTAATCCCCGGAATAGCACCAGTATCAGAGCGAGTCTACAGAATGGAGCCTTCAGAGCTAGAGATTTTGTACAAGATGATTGAAGAACTCAGGACCAAGGGATTCATTCGTGCAAGTGGATCGCCTTGGGAAGCCCCGATGCTTCTTGTGAAAAAGAAGGATGGTACGTCCAGGTTATGTGTAGATTATCGTACATTGAACTCAGTGACAATCAAGAACAGATACCCTCTCCCGAGGATAGATGACTTGTTTGATCAACTCAAAGGGGCTTCAGTATTTTCGAAGATAGACTTGCGGTTAGGATACCACCAGATCAGAGTCAGAGAGCAGGACATCCCGAAGACAGCCTTCCGATCTAGGTATGGACATTGAGAGTTCATTGTTATGCCCTTTGGAGCAACCAATGCACCAGCCGTATTCATGGGCCTCATGAATCACATTTTTATGCCTTACTTGGATCAGTTCGTGATCATGTACCTAGCTGATATCCTGGTCTACAGCAAGAGCGAAGCAGAGCATGAGCAGCATCTCAGAATTGTCCTACAGACGCTTAGAGAGCATCAGTTGTACGCCAAGTTCAGCAAATGCGAGTTCTGGCTCGATCGTATTTAGTACTTGGGGCACATCATTACTCGAGGAAGAGTGGAAGTGGATCCCCAGAAGATTGTGGCTATCGAGTCATGGCCAGTACCTAGCTCAGTGGCAGAGGGTTGCAGCTTCCTTGGATTGGCCGGCTACTACCGGCGATTCGTTTCAGATTTTATAAGGATTTCAGCGCCGATGACCCAATTGACCCGCAAGGATGTGCAGTTCGCTTGGACAGCAGAGTGTCAGGAATTATTTGAGAAGTTGAAGCGAGGTTTGATAACGGCTCCCATTCTCACACTTCCAGATGGGATCGGAGGATTCACAGTTTATTGCGACGCTTCCGGCAGAGGATTGGGGTGTGTCTTGATGCAGCATGGGAAGGTAATATCTTATGCATCACGTCAACTTCGTGATCATGAGAAGAATTACTCAACCCACGACTTGGAGCTGGCAGCAGTAGTGTTTGCACTTAAGCTTTGGCAGCACTACTTGTACGGAGATAGAGTAGAGATATTACTGATCACAAGAGCCTGAAGTATGTTTTCACCCAGAAGGACCTTAATATACGGCAGAGAAGATGGCTCGAGCTATTGGTAGACTACGATGTGGATTTACAATATCACCCAGCGAAGGCCAACGTTGTTGCAGATGCGTTGAGCCGGAGAGCCGGAGTTTACCTCCTAACGGCGCAACCAGAGTTATTGGCAGATTTTCAGAAGATGGGAATTGAGGTGGTTCTTCCTACCAGTGTGGCATTGATGGCCATTCTACAGGTTCAGTCCAGCATAGTTGAGAGAATCCAGATGGCGCAGTCTACAGATTCCAATATTCAGCAACTCAGAGCAGAGTGTGAGGCAGAAAGAAGACCAGAGTTGTGCATTCATGCAGATGGTACACTTCGGTACGACACTCGTCTTTGTGTACCTAGTGGAGATATCAGACAAGAAGTTATGGCAGAAGCTCACAGTTTGCAGTATTCTATTTATCCTGGTGGTACGAAGATGTACCGTGATATTCGTTAGTATTTCTGGTGGAATGGCATGAAGAGGGAGATAGCCCGGTTTGTCTCTCGGTGTTTGGTTTGCCAGCAGGTTAAAGCTGAACGTCAGAGGCCCGCTGGACTTCTTCAGCCCTTGCCAATTCCAGAATGGAAGTGGGAGCATGTGACCATGGATTTTGTGACTGGATTTCCTAGATCCCCGGCTGGTCGAGATACTATTTGGGTTATAGTTGACCGGCTCACGAAGGTGGGTCATTTTCTCCCATTCAGAGTTGGGCAGTAAACGGCTCTGTTGGCAGAGATGTATCTCAGGCAGATTGTCTGGCTTCATGGTGTGCCAGTCAGCATTACCTCGGACCGAGATTCAAGGTTTACGTCGCACTTTTGGCACAGCCTGTAAGAGAGTTTGGGAACTCGTCTCCAGTTTAGTTCAGCTTATCATCCGCAGACAGATGACCAGTCGGAACGCACAATCCAGACTCTTAAAGATATGTTAAGATCTTGTACCCTTGACTTTGGTGGTTTATGGGAAGATCACCTTCACCTGGTGGAGTTCTCGTACAACAATAGTTTCTAGGCCAGTATTCAGATGGCTCCGTTTGAAGCTCTGTATGGTAGGAAGTGCAGGTCCCCGCTAGCATAGGACGATGTCGGAGAGAGGCAGATGCTCGGTCCAGAAATGATTTTCCAGACGGTTGAAGTAGTCAGAAAAGTCAGGGATCATCTTCGAGTCGCCCAAGATCGCCAACGGCATTGGGCCGATGCCCACCAGCGTCCCTTAGAATTTGCTATCGGCGACCATGTATTCCTTAGGATCTCGTCTAACCGCGGCGTCATTCGCTTTGGCGTGCGGGGAAAGCTTAGTCCTAGGTATATAGGGCCGTTCGATATCCTGGAGCGAGTAGGAGATGTATCCTATCGTCTAGCTCATCCGTCGTCGCTAAGTGAGGTGCATGATGTATTCTATGTGTCCCAATTACGACGGTACGTCCCGGACCCGAGCCATATCCTGGACCATTCGGAATTGGTTGTTGGTACCAGCCTTTCGTATGAGGAGAAGCCCATGTCTCTTTTGGACCGGAGGGAAAAGATACTCAAGAACAAGACTATTAGTTTAGTCCGTGTTGCTTGGGGTTATCACTCTCTAGGTGAGTCAACGTGGGAGCGTGAGGATGATATCCGATCGCGATATCCCTACTTGTTTGACTCGTAAGGTATAATGTCTTCCTTATGCCTTATACTTTCCATCCCTTGCTTGCATGTATGATTGTATGATTGAACTGTTTAGTGTAGTTGTTGGTGCTTAGTGTAGCTTGTCGTAGCAGTCTCTAGCTCCTTGATTAAATTTTGAGGACGAAATTCTTTTAAGGTGGGTAGAGTTGTAATGTCCATATTCGGAATACGAATTTGAATTAAGCTTGCATGTATTTCGGACTTGTATTTTATTTTCTCATATTTTGGCCGGTAATTGTAATTTGGCTCGACTTGCAGATTTTGGTTTCCTTGAAGGATGGGTTTTGACATGGCTCGGTTTTATTTTGTGGAGTAGGATTGGTTTGGTTTGGTTTAATATGCATGAAACACCTTAGCCTATGCTCAACCTTCATTCCACCACAACCTACCCTCATTTAATCCCACCTAACTTTTCTCTCTCCTCTTTACTTTCATTTATTTTTCCTC
This sequence comes from Iris pallida, assembly GCA_029216955.1. NCBI lineage: Eukaryota > Viridiplantae > Streptophyta > Magnoliopsida > Asparagales > Iridaceae > Iris > Iris pallida. The sequence continues at coordinate 10,499,356 of JANAVB010030217.1, read as the reverse complement.
CATCTTCTTCTTCTTCCTTCCTCCACACAACACCAACACCATAGGCAAGTTCACCTTGCCACCAAATAAGTACCACATTTTATTTTTCCATTAGCTAGATTAGGCCATGGAGAGTAACATTAGAACTTGGCATTTTGTGATTTGGAGTCTCCATTGTTCTAGATCTAAGTTTTAATTATTTTTGGATTTCCTTGATTTTGATCTATTAAACTTTGATTTTAGCTTGTTTTGAGGCTTCCATGTGGAAGAGAATCCAATTTTACACAAGTTAGAACTTTGAAAATCCAGATTTCGTTTTGATTTGGCCAAGATATGAAGAATTGAACTTTTGGTGTTCTTGAGGCTTCTTCACGGCCTGGAGAAGAAGACTTCAGCCTGTGCTCTTTAGCGCAGTGCTGAACCGTGCATCCCCCTCGGCCAGCGCTCTTTAGCGCAGTACTGACCAGCACAGCTTGCCCCTTGGCGAACTGCGCCATCGGCCCATGCGCCCTCGGCCGTGCGCCATCGGCCCATGCGCTCTTGACCCCTGCGCCATCCATCCCCGGTGCACTTGGCCCCCTGTGCCATCCATCCCCGGCGCACGTGACCCCTGCGCCATCCGTCCCCGGCGCACTTGGCCCCCTGCGCCATCCTTCCCCGGCGCACTTGACCCCTGCGCCATCCATCCCCGGCGCACTTGGCCCCCCCTGCGCCATCCATCCCCGGCGTACTTGGTCCCCCCTGCGCCATCCATCCCCGGCGCACTTGACCCCTGCGCCATCCACCCCCTGCGCAACCCACTTGCCCATGATGGTTTGGTTTATTTCTTGGACTTGGCTTTTCTTTTGTGGGTTGGGTTTTGAGATCTTGTTCCACACAGCACGACTATCTTGACCCAACACGACCTGGCACGGTTTTTGATGATTTTGCTTATGACTAATACAATTTTCCTGATTCTGTAAAGTATGATTTTAATACCTCTGATCTTCTTAATAGTGACCCGATGGGGTACACACTTGACTTGTAACCTGTGATTCATGATTTATCTCGGTAACCAGATAACTTGATAGTGGCCCATGGCGGCGCACTCTTGACTCGTAACTTGACTTGACTTGAGGCCGTTGCGATGGCTAACTTGACACTTGTAACTAACTCTGACACAGTGGGTGTTCCTGCTTGCTTGCTCGTGCAATCCACTTGTCTTATCTTGCATCATGTCTAGGACGTGACTTCCTGGGTACCACGGCCAGGGATTCGCGCTAATATGGATTAGGCTAATGATTAGATCAAACTAGAACATGGAGAATTTCCAGTCACAGGCAATCTCGTTATCTGGGCGCCTTAATTGGACTTGTAGCTTGCCGATGAGTAGAGCACATTTCCAGCACACTGTCATGTGTTGCACCTCTAAGTCACCTAAGGGTATATCGTCTTCTGGGCAATGTACCCAACCATACTCTCAACCCGCGGAAGGATTGTCACGACCCGTACCCACTGTGAGGGTACGAGAACGTAACAACGCCCAGCCTACGCCGCAGTGTCGGCGGTAGAACGCTGTCCTAGGTCACAACATCTAACAATATATATATAAACAGTTTATACTTCCCGAACGGGGGTGACATAGCAGTAAAATTCAATCACAACTAAGGAAGAGATAGCACGATATGAAATAGAACCCAAGGAAATAAATAGATAAAATAGTCTAAGATAATCCCAGCAATATCCAGAAGTACATGGTCTCAGATACAGAATAAAAGAATATATACAACTCTGAACTCCAAATATAGTCTAGCTAAAACATGTCTCAAGACTGCATAAAGTAACATAAGCCTAACTAATCTAGTCTAGGCAATCGGGGTGATATCCTCAGCTAGAGCTGGGTCCTCCTGAGGGTCCAGCTCGCAGGTGTCATCTAAGGCTGCCCCGTAGTAAGTGTCCAGGCAAGCCTCCTCCTCGTCCTCTGTAATATTTTCAACAGGTCCAGTCAAGACAGGAGCGAGTACAGTACATCTCAACAGTTCATAGCAGGTTAGAAGATATAATCATGCAGTAAAGTAAGATACAAGTACTGAAAGAAGTGCAGTATGTAAACAGAGAGAGAAAGCTGTAAGAGAAATATCTACTATAAATAGAGAACTATCATGTGACTAGTGAGTCAGAGTACAATATAGACATGTAAATGGCATGGGAGATTCTGATGCTACACTATGGAAGAGATTCTGATACTACACTACTTGGATATTATTCACATGTCCATTTCTACTCCCCCGTACCCCCAATCAATACACAAGGATCCAGCCAGGTTATGTTATGATTCCATGCAAGGCCCCGAAGGGTGATACATGGATGCCCATAAATGGGTAATTCTAGGAGATTCTAGGATACCCAGTGAATGGGATAAGAGATTCTAGGAGACTCTACGATCATAAGAGTATATGTCGCAAGTGATCAAAGAACCAGTGAAGCATAGTGATACGCCATATAAGTGAAACGCACAGAACATGAAGTACCCGATGCTCCCTAAGGATAACATCTCAAGAAAGGATCCATATAGTACCAATCCGTGTGACCATCGTGACAGTACAAGTAAAGTAATCTACTGCAGGAAATAGTTCTAAGCAGGATATGAAATGATCAGAGAATGTACTCGCCTGTATCTAAGTGTCCAATATGAAAAGTACCGTCCGAGGAGTGGTGTCTGGCTCCTAATCAGAACAGCACAAGTCACAACAAGTCCAAAATGGTAAAATAAAGTCCTACTATGCATTATACATGATTCTAGGTCAATCTAGGCCAAAGTCAACTCTTGGTCAACTTTGGTCAACCCTAGAAGTCAAACTAGGTCAACCAAGTCTAAATTAGGCCAAACTAATCTACCTTAGTCTAATCAAGCCTAGTTTAGGACTCCTACACATTCACTAGGTCAACTGACATCACACTTACACAATTATCTAGCACAAGGATCTATGTATCCTATATATACATTATCTACCTATATGATATCCATACACAAATAGATATTCACAATCTATAACCCACAATACATTAATAACTTATATATACACCACAACTTACATTATATATATATAGATACCTATATTAGAGTTAGCATTACATATACACTCTACAATAGAAAATAGAATAGGCATGTAGGGAAAACATATGTGACTGTGTGTGTGTGTAACTGTGCTGTGCAGAACAGCAAGGGACAGACCCAAAACAGTGTAACTAATAGTGTCATGTGTGTGTGTGTGTAATGTAAGATAGTGTGCAGGAAATACAGTAAAGAGAGAGAGGAACATGTGTGTGTGTGTGAGTATGGAAGTTGCAACTGTGACAGGAATTGCAACAGTGAAGAGAGGAGAAAAGTGTGTGTGTATACATTGTGTGGTGAAAACAGGTAACAAGTGCAGGAACATATAACAGTGACAAAACAGACCCCTCTCATCAGTTAATTCAACATGGAAACACCCAATCATCAAACTCAGAATTCTATCTCAATACAAATCAGTTTTATGCAAATCTCAGGTTTGAACTCATGTGATACTTTAGTTGACAATGAGGCTCAGCTATAGGCTAAATCGAAAAGGAAGCAATTAAAAAAACAATGCAAACCCCAACCCATGCCCAGGTTAAAACCTATTTTCAGAATTCAGAGCAACAATGCAACTATGTCAGGTAATCTCAGGTTTAACATGATTTCCAACAGGATATGCAACATTACATTTCACATAAAAAATACTTAGACAGTCCCCAATGAATTTTCCAGATTTGAGCCCCAAAACCCCATCATTTCAACTCCAACTCGACACACAGGCAGATGACAAATAGAAGCATAGGTTAGAGTTTATAAAACCTACATTAATCAGTGATTAACAGGTTAATCCATCAAACAAAACTCAACCTTGAAAACTGGAGAAGTAACAGAATTTCAATATCAGTTAACATTGGTTAAATGAGAATAAATTAGGAAAAGTTAAACAATTCATGAATCTAATGGTTGGTAAATGAAAAAAACCCATGTGCACAACCCCACACATCCATTTCGTGTCACCCAAAGCCTGACACGGCGTGTCCAAATGCACAGAACATAAAAACACATATACAGTGCACTGTCAGTGCACTGTCTCGTGCACACGTGCACTTGTGTCGTGTGCACGACACAAGACACGAAGGAGTCTCGTGGTCACCCTCATAGGTAGCCCACCTATAGGGCTACCTCATAGGCCCATTGGCCAGGGACGACGACGTGTCAGTGTTGGACATGAGGCCCGTATCAGTGGCCAAAAACTCGTGTGCATAGACATTGCAAAACACGTGTACAGCTGATTTCTCTCTCGAAACGACACGGGGACACGTGGGACTTGACACACAGGGTGTCAGTCAGTGCCCCATGGCTCGTGTCGAGTTTCTTGTCAAACAAAAGTGTGTCGTGTCCGCTACAGACCCCGATAGGCAGGGGAGCACTGTAGCGGTGCGCGCGGTCGTGTGCAGCGCGTGTCCAAGCCAAGATCCCGACACAAAACGATACTAACACTAACACACAAGAACAAAAATCAATAAGCAAGATCTAAACTAACATTCCTGTTCAAAAACAAATTGAAAATATCACCAACAGCCCCTTTGTGGCATTTCGACAAACACTAAAACATGGGTTCTGATACGTGTCCAGAACGGACACGAAAACCATGACACCCGACACGAAACCTATCCAAACTCTTAGGGGACCCTTAGGGCTTCCTATTGATGAAGACAAAATGAAAATCCATGGAGAAATGGGAAAGTTACCTATGGATGCACAATCCTCAAAAAGACCCAATAGAGAATGGTTCTCCAAGCTTCAAAACTCCCTCAAATTGTCCCAAACCTGTGATATGACTCCACAATCAATAGAGGAACAGTATTTAGAGTGCTATGGAGGAAATCCCAATGAAAATGGACCTATATTGAATGATCTATGAAGAAATGAAGTGTAGGCTTACCTTGTCTTGAGGAAAGAATCATAAACTATTGGAAGGAGGCTCAAATCCCCAAAATGATATTATATAGGGAGGGGGACAAGTCTTGGCCGGCCACTAGGTTTAGGTTAGGGTTTCTAGGTGGTATCCTATGGCTAGGAATGAATCAAGGGGTATTGAGTGGTCTAGAACAAAGGGTTGTTTCCTAGTCTTAAACAAACTCACTTAAGCTTAACAAACTTGACTTAAACCATAATCCAACCCATCTAATTCTCCAAATGGCTAACTAAAATTAGTTATGACCAAACTAGGTTAGGTCCAATCTAGGTTAGGCTAACCAAACCACTCTGGCAATAATTTAAATATGATTTAATCACACCATTAAAATAATCATTAAAAATTCTTAAATAAAATATATAAAATTCAAATAAATTCTAATAAATTCAAATAACCCCAAAAATGACAAAAATACCCTCATACTAGAAATGTGGTAGTAACAAATCTACCCTCCTTAAAAGAATTTCGTCCTCAAAATTGAAAGGCGAAATACAACTGATGAGAAGGATAGAAAGCATACCTCACGGTCCAAAAAGATAAGGGTAGCGCTCGCGCATCTCATCCGCCCGCTCCCAGGTAGACTCTCCTGAAGAATGATGTCTCCATGTGACGTGCACCAAAGGTATCACCTGGTTCCTCAGAACCTTCTTCCGTCGATCCAGAATCTCCACTGGCTGCTCTGGATAGCTGAGAGAAGGCCCAACCTCTATCTCTGAATGATCGAGCACATGGCTAGGGTCAGCCACGTACCATCTCAACTGTGATACATGAAATACGTTGTGGACCCCCACAAGCGCAGGCGGCAAGTCTAGCCTGTAAGCCACGTCACCGACTCTTCCGCTGATAACGAAAGGGCCGATGAAGCGCGGGCTAAGCTTCCCGCCTCCACTAAAACGTATCGTACCACGAGTCGGAGATATCCTTAAGAAAACCTGGTCTCCGACCTAATCACAAGCAAGGTCTCAATTAATTATAATAAACAAACATGATCAAAATCATAAAGAACAACCTAAATCTAATCCTACTCTAATCTGTACCTCAAACTCCAAGGGCCTCCTGTGGCTATCAGTCCAGTGCCGATGTCTGTCCTGCGTCACACGAAGTCTGTCCCTGATGAGCTTCACCTTCTCGGCCGCATCAACAACCATCTCTGGCCCCAGTAAAGCTCGCTCACTAACATCATCCCAGGATAAGGGTGTACGACACCTACGCCCGTACAAAGCCTCGAAAGGTGACATCTCAATGCTGGCCTGGAAACTATTATTGTAAGCAAACTCCACCAAATGAAGATGATCCTCCCAGGAACCTCCAAAGTCTAGGACGCACGTCCGCAGCATATCCTCAAGGGTCTGAATAGTCCGCTCTGACTGTCCGTCCGTCTGGGGGTGGTATGCAGTACTAAACTTGAGCTGAGTGCCCAAGCTGGTCTGCAGACTCCTCCAGAAATAGGAAGTAAAACGGCTATCCCGATCTGAGACGATGCTGACCGGAACTTCGTGGATCCTGACTATCTGCCGCATATACATCTCCGCCAGCCTCTCTTTAGACGTACCCACCTTGAATGGCAAGAAGTGGGCCGATTTGGTCCACCTGTCAACGATGACCCAAATTGCGTCTTTTCCTCCTGGAGAACGTGGCAATCCTGAAACGAAGTCCATCGTGATATGCTCCCATTTCTACTCGGGAATGGGCAGCGGCTGCAACAATCCACCGGGCCTCTGTCTCTCTGCCTTGACCTGCTGACAGACCAAACACCTAGCCACGAAGCGAGCCACCTCCCGCTTCATCCCTGACCACCATACATGCTCCCGCAGATCTCGGTACATCTTGTTGGCACCCGGGTGTATAGAGTACTGAAATCTGTGGGCCTCCTGCATAAGCTGCTCCCTGAGCTCTCCACTGGGCACACATAATCTGGAACCGTGTCTCAAGGCACCATCCTCTGCAAGAGAAAACTCGCCCTCCAGCAAACCTGCTCGTACCTGCTCCTGGAGACACCGTAGAGCAACGTCCTCAAACTGAGCCGACTTGATCCTCTCCACGAAGTCTGACTGAATCAGCATCCCACATAGCTGCATCTGCACTCCGGACACGATCACCTCAATCCCAAGGCTCTCCAAGTCGGCAAGCAAATGCCGATCCATGGTCAAACACATGGCTGTCGGATACCTACTCAAGGCATCGGCAACCACATTGGCCTTCCCTGGATGATACTGCAGTAAAATGTCGAAGTCCTTCATCAACTCCAACCATCTGCGCTGCCTCATGTTCAACTCCTTCTGAGTGAATACATACTTTAGGCTCTTATGATCTGTGAAGATCTCCACCCTCTCACCATACAGATAATGCTTCCACAGCTTTAGAGCAAATATCACTGCTGCCAGCTCCGGGTCGTGGGTAGGGTAGTTCTTCTCATGGGGACGCAATTGCCTGGAAGCATAGGCAATCACCTTCCCGTGCTGCTGCAACACACAACCCAGCCCCTTCCCTGAAGCATCACTATAAATAGTAAAACCACCTGATCCTGAAGGCAACGTCAGAATCGGAGCTGTCGTAAGCCGCTTCTTCAACTCATCAAAAGCTGCCTTACACTCCTCTGACCAAACATACTCAGCATCCTTCCGGGTCAACCGTGTCAACGGCTATACAACCCGGGAGAAATCCTGCATAAATCTCCGATAATACCCTGCCAGCCCCAGGAAACTCCTGATCTCTGTAACTGAAGTCGGCGCTGCCCATGCCTCAACTGCTACAATCTTCTTGGGGTCAACTGAGATACCATCTCCAGTCACCACATGCCCCAAGAAGTCCACCCGATCCAGGAAGAACTCACACTTGGAGGGCTTCCCATAAAGCTGCTCCTTCCTGAGAGTCTCCAGTACGATCCTCAAATGCTCTTCGTGCTCCTCCTCAGTCTTGGAATATATCAAGATATCGTCAATAAACACCACCACAAACTGATCCAGATACTGGTGGAACACCTTGTTCATAAGGTTCATAAACACTGCTGGTGCATTGGTTAGCCCAAACGGCATAACCAAAAACTCAAACTGTCCTTACCGCGTCCTGAAAGCGGTCTTGGGAATATCTTCCCCCTTCACCTTCACCTGGTGATATCCTGACCTCAGATCAATCTTGGAAAATCCCCGAGCTCCGCTCAACTGGTCAAATAGATCGTCGATCCGCGACAGTGGGTATTTGTTCTTGATCGTGAGGTTGTTGAGTGCCCTATAGTCAATACACATGCGTACTGACCTATCCTTCTTCGGTACGAACAACACTGGTGCACCCCATGGTGACGAACTCAAGTGGATGAAGCCCTTGTCCTGTAGCTCATCCACCTGCTTCTTCAGCTCCACCAGCTCGTTGTTGTTCACCCGATAGACATGCTGAGAGATGGGTTCCGCTCCTGGAACCAAGTCTATCGAGAACTCTATGTCCCTGTCTGGTGGCAGTCCCAACAACTCTTCTGGGAAAACATCCATATAATCTGCTATCAAGGGGTGTGTAATCGTCTGCTCATCGACCGAGACTCCACAGAAGACTCCGCTGCTCTGCTCTGCCTGACGTCTGGAGTACTCGAACTCTGGCTCCCCCGGCGCTCTAAAAAGAACCCTACCTCCTCTGCAATCAATACTGGCGTGGTGCCTGCTCAACCAATCCATGCCTAGTACTATATCGTAGTTCGGTAATGGCATTACGAGCAGGCTCACCTCCAACTCACGGCCTCCCAAAACTACTCTCCGACCCTTACAAACATCACTCACGAGGATAATACCACCCCCGGTCGTGATCTTGTAAGTCCTAGGTAACGATTCAGCTATGATACCGTGTCTAATCGTAAAAGATACTGATATGAAGCTATGCGAAGTGCCAGAATCGAATAATGCAAATGCTGGATTAGAGTCGAGAAGAATCGAACCTGCAATCAGCTCTCCCGTCACCTTCGCATCTCCAGCTGCCATGGCGAAAGCTCGCCCCTGCTGGCCTCCCCTGGCCTGCTGCTGGTGCTGGACGAACCTCTGCTGCTGTGTCGACAGGACTGGTCCCCTCTGCTGGCCTGCTGGAGCTCTGGCTCCTCCTCCCTGGACTGCTCGTCCCATGCGGCACTCCCTCATCTGGTGGTTTGCTGAACCACACACCATGCACAGGCCCAACCTCTTTCGGCACTCATTGAAGACGTGTCCAGGCTTCTTACAGTAGGCACAAGTGACTCCCTGTCTCTGACCCTGCTGGTGCTGTCTCGGCTGCTGCTGCTGAACTGGCCTCTGCTGGATCGGCTGCGGCTGAAACTGCCTCAGCTGCTGATGCTGAAAGTGGGGCCTCTTGGCCTGGCCCCCGCTGCTGCTGCCTCCAACTGGGTCTCTCCCCCTCTTGAGCCTAAGCTCAAGATCATCCTCTACCAACAAGGCTCCTATCAAGATCTTCTCGAACGTAGCATCTCTGCTGCCCTTGGTCAGGGACTTGACCTCCTTGACCAGACCCTTCCGGAACCTCTGGGCCTTCGCCGTCTCGCTCAAGCCCTCCACGAACCTGCCAAGATGACCAAACTCTCCAGCATACTCCTCTACTGAGAGGCTCCCCTGGACCAAGCTCTCAAACTGCGACTCTAAGGCTCTGACTGCTGAATCTGGGAAGAACTTCTTCTTGAAGAAGCCCCTGAACTGCTCCCAAGTCTGCCCTGGTACCCCCACCCTGGGGTCTGACTGATACCAGGTGCGAGCAAGATCTCGCATCCGGCTAGCTGCGGTCTCGATCTGAAGGTCTGTTGGAATCCTGGCCAAGCGGAAGATCTCCTCTATATGCTCGATCCACTCATCGGCATATAGGATCCCCTCTGTCCCCAGAAAGTCTCTGGGATTCATCTTCTGAAAATGCTCGATCCCCGGTGTCCTCGGCTGCTGCACCACTGGTCGAGCTGCGGCAGTCGTGATGGCCAACTCCATGCCTCTGTCCTGTCGAGCCTGCTGTCGGTCCATGAACTGCTGGAAATATGCGAACATCTGAGCTGCGTCCACATGTCCTGGAGGCGGTGGCGGCTGGAAGGGATCCTCTGGAATGACCGGGTCCTGCCTCCCAGTCGGTAGGTGCATACCCCCTGCTGCGGCTGCCGAGGTCTCAACACGAGCTGAGGTGGCAGGAGCTGCAGTCCCCTGGCCTCGCCGTGCTGGCTGAGAGGTAGCAGTCCCCTCTATAGCATCCTCATGAATGGCATGCTGCGATATAGTCTCTACCATCCTGAAGATAGACAAACAAGAGTATCAATTTCTGAGAAAGAAGCGAAATAACAAAGGCGGACAATTATAATTCAAAGGATAAGCTGACAAAAGGGTTTAGATGGCAATAAAAGAAATTTTTTTCCTAAAGTGATTGAGTACCTTAAAATTAATGTCCTATATCCTACTGCAGGCTGTAGTGATACTCTAATTCGAATACCACTACACTTCTAGTCTAGACCTGCATGGGCTACCACTAAAAATGTGTCACGACCCGCACCCACTGTGAGGGTACGAGAACGTAACAACGCCCAGCCTATGCCGCAGTGTCGGCGGTAGAACGCTGTCCTAGGTCACAACATCTAACAATATATATATAAACAGTTTATACTCCCCGAATGGGGGTGACATAGCAGTAAAACTCAATCACAACTAAGGAAGAGATAGCACGATATGAAATAGAACCCAAGGAAATAAATAGATGAAATAGTCTAAGATAATCCCAGCAATATCCAGAAGTACATGGTCTCAGATACAGAATAAAAGAATATATACAACTCTGAACTCCAAATATAGTCTAGCTAAAACATGTCTCAAGACTGCATAAAGTAAGATAAGCCTAACTAATCTAGTCTAGGCAATCGGGGTGATATCCTCAGCTAGAGCTGGGTCCTCCTGAGGGTCCAGCTCGCAGGTGTCATCTAAGGCTGCCCCGTAGTAAGTGTCCAGGCAAGCCTCCTCCTCGTCCTCTGTAATATTTTCAACAGGTCCAGTCAGGACAGGAGTGAGTACAGTACATCTCAACAGTTCATAGCAGGTTAGAAGATATAATCATGCAGTAAAGTAAGATACAAGTACTGAAAGAAGTGCAGTATGTAAACAGAGAGAGAAAGCTGTAAGAGAAATATCTACTATAAATAGAGAACTATCATGTGACTAGTGAGTCAGAGTACAATATAGACATGTAAATGGCATTAGAGATTCTGATGCTACACTATGGAAGAGATTCTGATACTATACTACTTGGATATTATTCACATGTCCATTTCTACTCTCCCGTACCCCCAATCAATACACAAGGATCCAGCCAGGTTATGTTTTGATTCCATGTAAGGCCCCGAAGGGTGATACATGGATGCCCATAAATGAGTGATTCTAGGAGATTCTAGGATACCCAGTGAATGGGATAAGAGATTCTAGGAGACTCTACGATCATAAGAGTATATGTCGCAAGTGATCAAAGAACCAGTGAAGCATAGTGATACGCCATGTAAGTAAAATACACAGAACATGAAGTACCCGATGCTCCCTAAGGATAACATCTCAAGAAAGGATCCATATAGTACCAATCCGTGTGACCATCGTGACAGTACAAGTAAAGTAATCTACTGCAGGAAATAGTTCTAAGCAGGATATAAAATGATCAGAGAATGTACTCGCCTGTATCTGAGTGTCCAATATAAAAAGTACCATCCGAGGAGTGGTGTCTGGCTCCTAATCAGAACAGCACAAGTCACAACAAGTCCAAAATGGTAAAATGATGTCCTACTATGCATTCTACATGATTCTAGGTCAATCTAGGCCAAAGTCAACTCTTGGTCAACTCTGGTCAACCCTAGAAGTCAAACTAGGTCAACCAAGTCTAAATTAGGCCAACCTAATCTATCTTAGTCTAATCAAGCCTAGTTTAGCACTCCTACACATTCACTAGGTCAACTGACATCACACTTACACAATTATCTAGCACAAGGATCTATGTATCCTATATATACGTTATCTACCTATATGATATCCATACACAAATAGATATTCACAATCTATAAGCCACAATACATTAATAACTTATATATACACCACAACTTACATTATATATATAGATACCTATATTAGACTTAGCATTACACATACACTCTACAATAGAAAATTGAATAGGCATGTAGGGGAAACATATGTGACTGTGTGTGTGTGTAAATGTGCTGTGCAGAACAGCAAGGGACAGACCCAAAACAGTGTGACTAATAGTGTCATGTATGTGTGTGTAATGTAAGATAGTGTGCAGAAAATACAGTAAAGAGAGAGAGGAACATGTGTGTGTGTGAGAGTATGGAAGTTGCAACTGTGACAGGAATTGCAACAGTGAAGAGAGGAGAAAAGTGTGTGTGTATACATTGTGTGGTGAAAACAGGTAACAAGTGCAGGAACATATAACAGTGACAAAACAGACCCCTCTCATCAGTTAATTCAACATGGAAACACCCAATCATCAAACTCAGAATTCTATCTCAATACAAATCAGTTTTATGCAAATCTCAGGTTTGAACTCATGTGATACTTTAGTTGACAATGAGGCTCAGCTATAGGCTAAATCGAAAAGGAAGCAATCAAAGAAACAATGCAAACCCCAACCCATGCCCAGGTTAAAACCTATTTTCAGAATTCAGAGCAACAATGCAACTATGTCAGGTAATCTCAGGTTTAACATGATTTCCAACAGGATATGCAACATTACATTTCACATAAAAAATACTTAGACAGTCCCCAATGAATTTTCCAGATTTGAGCCCCAAAACCCCATCATTTCAACTCCAACTTGACACACTGGCAGATGACAAATAGAAGCATAGGTTAGAGTTTATAAAACCTACATTAATCAGTGATTAACAGGTTAATCCATCAAACAAAACTCAACCTTGAAAACTGGAGAAGTAACAGAATTTCAAAATCAGTTAACATTGGTTAAATAAGAATGAATTAGGAAAAGTTAAACAATTCATGAATCTAATGGTTGGTAAATGAAAACAACCCATGTGCACAACCCCACACATCTATTTCGTGTCATCCAAAGCCTGACACGACGTGTCCAAATGCACAGAACATAAAAACACATACACAGTGCACTGTCAGTGCACTGTCTCGTGCACACGTGCACTTGTGTCGTGTGCACGACACAAGACACGAGGGAGTCTCGTGGTCACCCTCATAGGTAGCCCACTTATAGGGCTACCTCATAGGCCCATTGGCCAGTGTCCACGACGTGTCAGTGTCGGACACGAGGCCCGTATCAGTGGCCAAAAACTCGTGTGCACAGACACTGCAAAACACGTACACAGCTGATTTCTCTCTCGACACGACACGGGGACATGTGGGACTTGACACACAGTGTGTCAGTCAGTGCCCCATGGCTCGTGTCAAGTTTCGTGTCAAACAAAAGTGTGTCGTGTCCGCTACAGACCCCGATAGGCAGGAAAGCACTGTAGCGGTGCGCGCGGTCGTGTGCAGCGCGTGTCCAAGCCAAGTTCCCGACACAAAACGACACTGACACTAACACACAAGAACAGAAATCAATAAGCAAGATCTAAACTAACATTCCTGTTCAAAAACAAATTGAAAATATCACCAACAGCCCCTTTGTGGCATTTCGACAAACACTGAAACATGGGTTCTGATACGTGTCCAGAACGGACACGAAAACCATGACACCCGACACGAAACCTATCTAGACTCTTAGGGGACCCTTAGGGCTTCCTATTGAAGAAGACAAAATGAAAATCCATGGAGAAATGGGAAAGTTACCTACGGATGCACAATCCTCAAAAAGACCCAATCGAGAATGGTTCTCCAAGCTTCAAAACTCCCTCAAATTGCCCCAAACCTGTGATGTGACTCCACAATCAATAGAGGAACAGTATTTAGAGTGCTATGAAGGAAATCCCAATGAAAATGGACCTATATTGAATGATCTATGGAGAAATGAAGTGTAGGCTTACCTTGTCTTGAGGAAAGAATCATAAACTATTGGAAGGAGGCTCAAATCCCCAAAATGATATTATATAGGGAGGGGGGACAAGTCTTCGCCGGCCACTAGGTTTAAGTTAGGGTTTCTAGGTGGTATCCTATGGCTAGGAATGAATCAAGGGGTATTGAGTGGTCTAGAACAAAGGGTTGTTTCCTAGTCTTAAACAAACTCACTTAAACTTAACTAACTTGACTTAAACCATAATCCAACCCATCTAATTCTCCAAATGGCTAACTAAAATTAGTTATGACCAAACTAGGTTAGGTCCAATCTAGGTTAGGCTAACCAAACCACTCTGGCAACAATTTAAATAGGATTTAATCACACCATTAAAATAATTATTAAAAATTCCTAAATAAAATATATAAAATTCAAATAAATTCTAATAAATTCAAATAACCCCAAAAATGACAAAAATACCCTCACACTAGAAATATGGTAGTGACAAGAATAACTGGATAGTCTGCAGGGCTTGGGACTGGGAAATTCTCATTCGCATCTTGTTAGTAATTAGGCTTGTGACAACCATAGCTAGTTAAGTAGTAAGCCGTAGTAATTGTTTGGCCGCTTGTAAATATATGGTGTCCAGCCTGGTCTAAGTCTTGTCTAAGTCCCTATACCTGGTACTCCTGTACATGATTGTTTTACTTATCTTAAACAATAAATGGATAGGGACAGGTGCTATTCAGGCGAAGGGTTACAACCCCGGTCCTTGTTTGGTTTACGGGTTGTAATCTGGCTCCCGGAATGGTTCCATGTCCCTAGTCGCTTATTGTCCTGCTGTACTTTTATTACCTGTACTTTCCTTTTATTTTCTTATTTTTTGATATGCTGGTTTTGTTCTTATTCCGTGGCCTCCTTTGTGGCACTTGCTCTTTCTGGGGTTTGACCCAGCTGGTTTTGTGTGACCAGATTTCGGAACAGCTCCCGAGGATCTACCGAACCTCTAGCCCGATGGTGGAAACTAGAAGGAATTCGGGCTACATGTGGGTTTCCTATTTTGTTTCACTCACTCTATTATAAAATTATTCTTTTGAGGCGTTTAGCCGACGAGCACCTGTTAGCTTGATGCACATTTACTTACTGTCTGCCTACGGGCTGTAAACATGATTAACAAATCCTAGGATTGATCATGTATGAGTTAACTCTTGCTAGTCCTCGCATTTTGTACGACTAGCTTCATGATCAGCTGAATATGTAATATTTGGGACGCCTTTTATTGTATATTTGGTGGTCTAACATCTTGTAAATATATTACTTGCTTGAGATTGAGACAATAGGCTTGACCTTAAGAGACCGTTGGCTTGTAGTAAACCCTCATATCTAGACAGCCGTGACCGTATAGCGAGGTGGTTTCCATTTCAATATACGTAGCTGGCTATGTTCGCCCCCGCTCTCCAGTATTCTGGTTCTGGGGCGTGACACGTCGGTCCAGTCCACATGCTGACTATAGGTAACAAGTTTGATTTGTAAGTATCTATAGTCAGTGCATCTGGAGTACCCATAGGCATTTTGAGTGCCTCTCGACGGAAGCGCAAAATAAAACGTTCGTCTGTTTCATTAGGTCGTTGTTTGATTTTGATGAGGGATGACATAGTCATGCCATTTGTTCCCTCATAGAACCGTTCCATGAACATTTGCTTGAACCCTGCAAATGAAGTTATGCAACCATCTGACAAGCTGCGATACCAGTCATAGGCTGCACCTGCCAAGCATCCGATGAACACTCGAGTGAGTAGAGCATCATTTGGTTGGAGCTGATCGATCATTACCTCAAAGTGATTGAGGTATTGACTTGAAGATGAACTGCCGTCAAACAACATGATGATTGGCGGTTTATATTTAGGTGGAAACGGGACTTCTTCCACTCTATAGGGTAAGGTTGCTTGATCGTAAGCTTCTGCAGGCCGTCCTTCTGCTTGAAATCTTCGAACTGACTATGTAGAAGCTTTACCGCCTCATTGGTATACCCTGATGCTTGGGGAGTGTAGAAGCATAAAAAAGCGCATGGTGACACAAGACGCAGGTGGGTACTCTCGATACCCACCCATCTTCATAAAGGCGCAGATGACGAATGGCGCAGGTTAGTGCTCTCGCTACCAACCCAGCTTCATAGAAGCGTAAGCGGTCAAGCACGCCAACAAAAAAGACAAATTCACAAAAAATAGATCAAAAGTTCAAGAAAAGTTCTTTTTATTAAATCATGGCTACAAGAGTCTATTACAGATTCTTCACGATTACATAAAAGAAGACTTCCTAATTACAAGGATCTGTTATAAAGTCTTTATGATTACATATGCTGAACTAAAAACCCCTATGGATCTGCGCTGGGGTTCATCTTCACAGTGTAATCATCATGAAAGGAGAGACCGTAGATAGAAGATGTTAATACAGTCACCATCAAAGTCTGCCACCATAATACCCCACCCTCAAACGCACAGCTCTTCCTGAAGCAGCTATTGGCCCGAGCGAGAATTCAGTCCACAGCACGACAAGAGGCCCTTTTCAAAAGCACATCAGCTTCTGAGGCTCTTCCAGCCTAACAAAAGCATGTAGCCGCCAATGAGCAGGGCAGAGCACAACCCACAGTGCTTCATATTGGCAACCAGACCGAACTCGGTCGTTAGGACCTCCAAGACCTCCAATATGTCGCTCCGGTTTAAACTTCCCATGAGAAGTGTTCCAGCGCATCCCGAAGCTCAACAGCAGTTCTTCTACGAAGGCACAGCTCCTTTGAGCAAAGGGATCCTCAACCAAAATTCGACTTAGGCAAGGCCAACGGCCGCTCAAAGCTAAGTCTGGATCCAACCTGGTATTGAAGGAAAAAAAGAGGAAGACATGACTATTCGGAAGAAACACCCCCTTATATAGGGCGAGAGTGGTCCAAGACATAGGCCACGTGGCCGTCGGTCAAAATTCCCACATTAATGGGATGAACCTAGGACTCAGCATGATGAACCTCATTAAAAAGGTTCATTCCACTAAGTCTTAGACCATTAAAAGACCCCTTAAAATTTCCCAAGTAATGATGGCAATTAAGAAGGATTCGTTCCTTAAAGAGCTGTCATTAATTGCTCTTGAAGAAGACTTCAAAGCCAGCTTCTTCAAACCAGAAGCACAGCTACAATCCTGCGCCACTAGGAGGCGCAGACAGGTGATAACTTCACATCATCCCAGCTTCAACGGCGCAGACCTCTGCTTCGACCCAGATGCTCAACCCCCTTCATCAAAGACTTTGGAAACACCATTGCATCTAATATAAGTCCAGTCCGCATGCCGCTCCAAAAGCACAGTAACCTCCTTAGCCTGAAGCACAGCCTACTCATCGCCCTAAAGTACAATTACCTTTCTACTCGAAACACAGCCTACTCGTCGCTCAAACGCACAAAGGCTCCGTCGTCTTTGAAACATAGTCTATTCGTCGCCAGAAAGCGCAGAGGCTCTGTTGTCTCCAGGAGAACGGTCTACTCGTCACACCAGAAGCATAGCAGCACTAAGACCTTGCTAGAGGCACAGGTTGCATGGTCCCACCCAATTGGTTTGTTTAAACCACCACTCTCAAAGATAGGACAGAGGTTGATCATATTGATAAGTACAAATATCTTATCAATTGGTTTAAAACTCAGATAAGGACGAAGTTTGCTCGTTTGATAAAGGTCGTATCAAGTCGGTTTGTTTAAACCAGTGGCCTTCTGAAGATCAAACATAATTCTACTATGAGATGAAATCCAAGATCTACTCATCTTCATCTAAACAGAGGATTTCCAGCAATAGACACACGCCACGTGTTTCCTTCTTTGGTTATTTTGAAAACTACCAGAGATCTCGATAGAGGGGAATCTCGATGTCCGCCACGTGTCAGCTCAGCAGAAGCCTGCACCATGCAATGATAGCAGATTTCTTCATATCTCAAATCCAAGTGCACATCGCATATGTGCCCCCTTTTCCCTATAAATAGAAGGAGTTTTCACTTTAACAAAACGAGAAGGAGGATACACATAGAGAGAAAAGAAGCAGAAGGCAAAAGACAGAGCTTCAAAGTCTTCAACTCTGGCATCATCTTGATCGGTAACCCTAGAGTTCCATCAAAGATACCAGAAAGCCAAAGCAAGTCCAACTCGTCGTCAGATCGTCAACGGAGTAAATGAGCCGCTGCAGTGATCGATATCCACCATCACACTTTTTTAGAATTTTTGTACTTAGTAGGAATCGATTGTACCATTTTTCAAGTTCAATAAACAAAAACTTCGTATAACCTTTTGTGATATCGAACAAAATGGCGACTCTGCTGGGGAAGACCTTCTCCTCCAATGAGAAGGTGGTGACACAATCTGACGACAACTTTCTTGGATCTTCCCAGAAGATGCTGGTCGTACGCTTCGACCAACAAGCTTTTGAAGATCTCATTTTTGAAAAGAAGTCGAGTCCTTCGAAGCGGTTCATAAAACCGAAGAAGACTCGACATTTCTGGGTGTCCATGGCGGCTGCGATGAGCAGCACGACAGAGGAGACTGCGATCTAGAACCCTTTAAATGCTGAAGCCTCGGAGAAGATTTTGGCTACTGTGGCCATGCCAACTCACTCGATTCCCACTTTGGAAAAATACGACGAGGAAGACAGTGCCTCTATGGCGGGCCTAACGAGGGCACAACGCCGAAGGAAGCTCATAGCAGTTCAAACCCTCACAAAGGAAGCATTGTCAGCGAGAAGATCTGTCTTCGACAAAATTGTATCCCATCAGGCGAGCCATCATTGGATTCTTAATACTATGCACCCGTTGGGGGTAGTAGAAAGAAATCCAAGACAGTATGTGGCTCGTACAACAAACGTACTACGCCAATGACCGACCAAAGGCCTGTGTTGACATTCACACGCACAGCCGATGGGAAGTTATACAAAACTGGTCCCCGTGTTTCGATGCCTCGACCAGTTAAACCCCTCTGTCGCTTGAGCAATCCTGTACGTGATACAAGCCAGGGGATACATTCCGTGGAGAAGGACTCATGCAAGCAGCGTTCCTATAAGCATGATAGGAGTTTGCCTTGCCAGACCCTCTCTGATTGTACCAATGCGCAACTTCCCTACGCGTACAATGGGGGTACAGAGGTGGAGGACTTGATGCTTTCACACAAGCGTAAGGTAGAAGAGGAATCTGCGGCACAGGGTTCGCCTAAATCAAGGCATCCTTGTACCCAAATTACTATCAACTGTTGTTGTCAACAGGCAGCCACTATGCCGCCGAGGAGGCGTTCCGTCTTCCAAAGACTTCAACCGGTGTCAACCGAACATCAGAGGTTCGATAGGGGGTCGGCAACTGCAGACGAAGATGAACTCCGTGTCGCTACGTGCAATGCGGCACATGGTTCTCAATTTCTCAAAAAGCCGTCCAAAAATCCTTCCATCTCGGCCACCAAGCCCAAGAAGCAGTCCGAGAGTAGCAAGGTAAAGGTACCCAACACAGGTGTGTTCCAAGGCATGCGTTCCAAATCTCTGTTGGGTACCACGTCAGACACCGGGGGTAGCCAAGCCCCCACCGTCCATGACAACGTCGTATTCCAGTCTGAGGAGGAACCATATGATACGGATACCTACACAAGTACAACTAGACACCAGACTAGGGTAGCAACCGCAGTGAGTCTGAGGATGAGCGAAACCTTCCAGTTCATCCTCAAGATGACGAGGCAAAGTCATCTGAGCTGGAGAGGGAAGGGTCTACTATCCCTTTCACCCATCCACACACAAGGTCCGGCGATGGCGATGAGGCGGACAATAGTGAAGCACCTGGCCAGCTAAAACGTATCGAATCTCTCTAGACGAGCCTAGATACGTTAAATGCTACAATAAAATCCTTGTCTTCTATCGTACTAGAGATCAAGGGGAGTTTGGTCCCCACTGCCTCCCTACTTGCGCTTGACCTGGCAACTAATGACCGATCCAGTAAGCTGTCCATCATCAACCAAGCAGCACCATCGTCGTCTACTCCATCGATCATAGGACCTGTAATGTCAATCAAGCTATAGCAGGCCATTAAGGAACTGTATGCTCGCTACAATGACAAAGAGAAGCAAGAAACACTCCGGAAGATGGAGATTCGGCAGCCATATCCTGCCGAGTGGGACAATGTAGTCTATCCTACCAAATACAATCCGCAGACGCTTACGCCCTTCGATGGAAAGGAGTCTCCCTGACAATACTTGAGGTACTTTATCTCAGTAACAAGGCACCTACCAAAGAACGATGCCCTCCTCACCAACATATTCGTAGGAGCTCTGCAGGGGGTAGCCTATGAGTGGTTCTGCAGTCTTCCGAACGACTGTATTTTACCGTTCGAGGACCTAAAGACTCTCTTCATCGACCGATTCTATGAAGGTGGGATGGACATGACGATGTCAACTCTCATGGAGGTCGTCCAGAGAGAGAAAGAGCTTGTCGATACATACATCGAGCGCTTCCACCGGGCAGCTTTGAGGCTACCGCCTGGCATGCCCGAGCCCATGATTATGGACTCATGCCGCAAGAACATGCTGCATGCAATCAAGTTGTGGCACAGTGCTCCTTGCACAGAGTGGACGCCTTTCATTACAAATGGATTAAACTTTTCTTCTCTCGAGGACAAGGGGAGACGCTCGTCTCGCAACAAACGCAAGGACGAAAAGGCAAATAAGCCATGGCCGTCAATATCTCCAAAGGTTTAGTAACCATAAACCCCAAGTCTGCAGAAGCACAGAAGCCGAGGGAGACTTACTCTTTCAACGACGAAGATACGCTGGAACTCTTTGATATGCTGACGAAGAGTGGCAAGATGTCTCTCCCAACACTAAAGTGCCTCGACGAAGTGTGAAAGGTGGACAAACCTAAATACTGCCATTATCATTAGTATGTCCACCATTCGACACGAGATTTCTACGTATTGAAATGACAGATTCAGTGCCTCATTGACGCCAAAGTCATATCACTTGACTATGAAGAAAAGACTGTCATGGCCAACATAGTTACTCTATAGTTTAAAAGTTTTCCAACCACGGAGGCACATGACAGGGTCGTCTCTATCCCGAAGGTGACAATGGAAGAAGTCAATCTTCCACCAGCGCATGATAAAGCTCAAGGGCTCATCCCGTTCTCTACACCACGAGGCGAGGTCATGTGGGTCCATCCCGACCTTACACCCAACAAGATGGCACCTACAACCCCCTATGTCAAAGGAAAGAAGGTCAGGAGATGTTGCATGGTCTCGGCATCGACCGATGACACCCTGGTGACCACTCGCTCGATGCGGCAGCAAGAGGAGAACCAAGCTCCAGAGGAGGCAGCATCTCCACCAACTATAACCCCTGCTCATGATACATAAGAATCAGGCCTATCTTATACTCCTGCCGCAGATAGGCAAAAGCAAAAGGAGGTTCGCTTCGACAAACTTCTGAGGAAAGACTGGGCAGTAGGGCCTACCAAACCCTACAACTTTGACATACTGGCACAGCTAGCCAATATACCAGCTAGATTACCACTCTTCGATATCCTCCGTCTCTCCAAAGAGACCCGAGATGCGCTCAGCGAAGCCTTGTAGAATGTTGAGTCCTTTCTCACTCACGTATGACCACCCAAGGAAGACCCTACGGCCTGTCCATATTGTCACAGTGTGGTCGAAGTGATCCCCAGTATCACTTTCACCCAGCAAGACATGCTACTGAAGAATAAACGGCATAATAGGCCTCTATACTATATAGGGCATGTCGGTGCCATTAAAGTTGTAAACCCCCATATTTTAATCATGATTTTTTTTACAATTTTATTTCTTTGTTATACATTTTTATTTATTTTATTTATTACTAGTTTATTAGTGTAGTTATGTATATATTGGTGTGTATGCTTGTGTTTTGTTATTAAATATAGTCTACAACATAAATTAGAATTTTAGATATTTATTTATATATTTTATTATTTTTTGTGCTAGCTAAATTACTTAAAAATTTATATTAGAATTGTATATATATATATATATATATATATATATATATATATATATATATATATATAGAAGCAATTAAAAAAAATAGCCCGGTACTGTTCACAACCGTGAACAGTACTCGAGCAAAGCCGAGTTCTCCCCCCCTTTGCAGAGACTTTAGGATCTAAAAAAATAAAAATAAAAAGGGGGTTGTCGGCCCCACACCCCAACTTAAAGGGGGCCGGCCTAAAGCAACCAGCAATAGCAGTATTGGAAGAACCTGAGCCCCACAATCCGCTAAGACACAGGAGTGGCTGCCTTCCTCTTTGAATTTTTTTTTAATCCTAGCGAAATCCCATCCAAATTTAGTTCAATCAAATCCTAAGATATTCTCAAATCCTAACCCTACGCAAGATCCAACCCCAAACTTCTAATACATTATGTATTACTAAATCAATCGAGGAGGCCGAGCATATATACGCGCGGAGGAGTTGAGTGTTCTTCCTAAAAACAAATCGTGTATACCTAATTCCAAGCGACCAAGAGCGATCCCCGAGCGCACCCGCACCCGGGCAAACTTCTCCGTCGCCTGCACGCCGAGCAAGAATGTTGCAATGCCGGAAGGAGGCCCAATCCCGATCGTAATAGAGAACTCTGTTTCAGAAATCCGTCTGAAAGGTACAATCTTTGCGATCCAATAACTTCGTGTATTCACCATCATTTTATGATTTGTAAATTTCAATAGAGAGCCTATGTAACCCTCTTCGAAACCCTTCAAAGGGATTTCGACCTCGTGTCCTAGATCGGTGCTGAAATCGACGCAAAGTCGAGTCGATACAGTTCCAAAAATAGAGCATCAAACTAGTTTCGAAACCCAACTTAGAAGCCAGATTTCGATCTGTGTATTAGGATTTTTAGTAAGATAATTAAGGACAATCCTAAACAACATAACCGAGATTACAACGCACTTGATAGAATCAAATTTAGTCTATTATACAGAAAGTTATGGGTTGATGAACTTGTGATAAAAACTGCTTTAAAAATATTAAAAACTTTGGAATTATGTCCGATACGGCGTGCGCCCCGACAAACCGGGCGATGTGTGTAGAAGCATGAAAAAGAATAAAGAAAGATCCATTCGGCCAGAGAGCCCCATGCGGCTCAGAGAATTCATGCGGCTCGAACGTCTATGCGGCTCAAACAAGCTCTATGCGGCTCAAAGAGGAGCCACGTGGCCTGCAAACAGCTCTTCCCTTTGTCCATTACCATATTAAATGCCTTGACGGCTGGCAGCTCTGACAAGATAACAGTTCTGACACAAAGATATCATTATGACTCCCTCATAATGATGGACTCCTTGGAAAGCGAAGAAAATCTCTGACACGATCCCCCGAGAGTCAGAAACTATCATGCGGCCATGACACGTGTACAGTTGTATGCGGCCCAAGCGGAGACTCCCCCATGCGGCTCACGAAGACTAGCTCCATGCGGCTCACGAAGACCAGCCCCATGCGGCTCACGAAGACTAGCTCCATGCGGCTCACGAAGACCATCTCCATGCGGCTCACGAGGACTATCTCCATGCGGTTCACTCATTCGGTCATCCACACTCATGCGGCTCAAATCATTACCATGCGGTCCAAATGTTCAGGGGGGCCACTCTTAGGCAGCCTTGACACGTGGCCAGCCTTATACGGCCCAATAAGGAGCAACCTCCCTGCGGCTCAGATTTTTGCAATGACTCGACACGTGGCATGATAGTGGGGCACGTGGCATCAGATTGATCAAAATCTCTCAACAAATCCCAATAAAATATTGGGATCAAATTAGATCATTTGCAAATAAGCCAAGTAAAGACACGTGTCGAGGAATCCGAGGTTGGCATGACAAATCAGGAGGATTTATGTCAATCAGCATTAATTACCCACAAAAGATTTGATGCAATCACATTTATTGCTCAAATCTCGATGAACAGCCCAGATCCAGTGATCTTTAGCCGCCGACTTTCAAGAATGGGCAATCATTGTAAACACTAATGAGACTCCCCACTCTTATCAATAGCAGGGTGCCATTTCCTTGCAGACAGAGACAGACATATACGAAGAGAGAGATAGAGACATACACAGAGAAAGATATACAGAGAGAGACATAGAGAGCCAGAGAGCCTGAAGAGAGAGCATTTCTTCATCAACGCCCAGCAGTTCTTCTACAGAGCCAAGGCTGCATCCGATCGTCCAAAGTGTAAGGCAGAGCTGCCGTCGCTTTTCCGAGCCTCTACCGTCACCCCCTAGAATCTAAAATAAACAATTGTACTTAGATTGCTGTACCTAGGTTTTCGTTCCTAGGCTTTCTTTGTACAAGCGAGTATGTATTATGAAGTAAAAGTCCAGTCCTCCGATAATTGTTCTGTTCTTTTATATTTTATGACAAACACGATGGCGACTCTGCTGGAGACAAACTTCTCCACAGCTGAGGAGTTGGTGACGCAATTGGATGCAGCCAAACTTGGTTCCACGCAACAGAAGATGGTCGTCTGCTTCGACCAACAGGCATTTGAAGAAATGCTCTCTGAAGGAAGTACTGGCCCGGTCCAGAAGCGAACCCGCACAAAGAAAGCTCGCTGCGAGTGGAGGCCAAAATCATTTGCTCCTCTACAAGCTCTAGACGGGGTACTCTCTGCTACCCAAGACGGCGAAGACGACTCTCATACGGCTCCACTTCGAGCCGTAGAGGACTCTGCTGTTCCCAAGTCCGGCAGAGGAAAGCACTACGATACTGGACTTGCAGGGACAAAGAGTGTTCTACGCGCCCCAATAAGAAGCCAAACTCTCATGTGGCCAGATCATCAAGCCGCATGAAGAAAACTCATACGGTCGAGACACCTAGCCGCATGAAGAAAGTCTATGCGGCTACGCCTGCCAGCCGCATGAAGATTACTGATGATAGCCGCATAACACCTACTCCTCGTGGCTCTGTCTTCGATCGCCTCTCCTATGGTCCTGATCTCTTGTGTTCCCAAGAAGATATGTCTGACTCTCTCCAGTATCACCTAGACTCTTCCTACTATGTGCCCTTACGCACTAGAGTGAAGAAGTCTAAGGCAGCGCGAGCTTGGCAAGTTCGGTCCGCTGATCCGGTCTCTGACCATATGAGCGTCCCGTATACTGTTATGCGGGCCTCAGATGGGAAGTTGTACAAAACCACTCGAGTCCAGCCCCCGACGGCAAACGGACAGAGAGGTTCGTAAAAGTCTCCCAAAATCAAGGGAGCAAACATAGTCGAACCAGACCCGTCTGACTTGCGTGAGGCCATCCTCCAAAAATGTAAGGAAAGAGAAGATGCATCGGGGTGCAAAGACTCCTCCCACGGACGTCACTGCACCCAAGTCATCGTCAACTGCTGCTGCAATAACGCGACGGTGCAAAAAGATCGGCAGTCCGTCTTTCAAAGACTGCAACAGCCGTCTTCAGAAGACGAGGCACTTTCCGTCGTCTCCTGCAACTCTGCTCAGAAAGTCCCCACTGATGGGAGAGGGAAGAAGACAAATGTTCCCAGTCCGAAGATTTCAACCACTATGACTAAGAGACTGTCGTCTAAGCGGGTGCCCACCACCGGAGTTTTCCAAGGTACCCGTTCTAAGACAAAATCTGCTACAGTGGAAGATTCGTCGTCCACACCACTGGAGGTTGCTGGGACTGGGGGTAGCACTCCTTCGTCCTCCACGACAATCTGATGTTCCAAGAAGATGAGCCGGGGGAAACAACTCTCCCATCAGATGCAGCAAACCCCGACGTCCCCGAGGACGTCCACCACTCCCAAGACGATGCGAACTCGGAAACTGGGGGTATTATTCCTTCTAATTCCGAACCAGAGGAAGACATTCCCACATACCCCGATGATTTCTCATTACAGGGGTATGACTCGGAAGACACATCCTCCACTGTGCCATCCATCTCTCCTCACATAAGGACGGTATTCATGACGGACAGCAACCAAGGTGGTTCCAGTGATCGTCAACGCATCGACACTCTGGAGGCCATACTGCTTGTCTTGGTCAAGTCTGTGGACGAGATCAAAGCGGCCCTTCCAACTCTGCAAGGAGGGACGCCTGGCCAAACAAGCGTGGGTTCCGCGGTTAATGCGGACTCGAATTCTGCAGCACCGAACCCGGGCAACAATCCTCCTGAAGTAACAGCCCCCACCGCCGTGGATGAGGCCCGCGAAGCGAGAAAAGAGGTCCAGGAGCTCCGAGCCATGTTTCACGCTCGAGAAAATTCGCAAGACCTCAGAATACGGTAACCGTATCCTGCTGCATGGAGGGATGTCCCCTTTCCGGCAAGATATAAGCCGTTCAATATCAACCCTATGATGGTAAGACCTCCGCAAGTCGGTACATCACTTACTTCGAGGTCACCACCGACCATCTGTACCATGATGATGCCATCCTCACACGATTATTCATCGGGGCGTTGGAAGGAGTCGCCTTCGACTGGTATCGCAACCTGCCAGACAACTGCATCCACTCCTTCGTCGGCTTCAAGCACATGTTCTTGGAGAGATTCTACGAAGTAGGGCAAGACATCATATTGTCTACCCTCATGGACGCGTCCAAGGGAAGAAAGAGCTGACAAAGAATTACATTGAGCGGTTTTGCCAAACCGTAATGAAGCTGCCGTCTGGAAATCTGAATTCCTTCCTGATTGAAATTTGCCAAAAAAGATTGCTCCCAACAATCAGTCTCTTGATGGGCGAAAGTCAATTCAAGGACTGGAAGACGTTTATCATTAGTGCTACAAGCGTCGAAGAACGATTGAAGAAGGCTCGCCAATTAGGATTGCACATCTCGGACGGAGAGAACAAGGACAAGCGTCCTAACACCAACAACGACAATGGGGGTAGCCCCTCCAACAATCGGGACAGCAGGGGTAAACAGGCTATGGTGGCCGATACAGCCTAGAAACCCGAGTCAAAACTGACAGACAAACAATGGCCACAAATGACCTACTCCTTCGAAGACGGCCATGTCAAGCCTATCTTGGACATGCTCATACAAGGAGATAGAATTCAGCTTCCTCCACCAAGACGGGAACCTCGGCCGACAGACATGGAGAATCCAAAGTACTGCCATTACCACCGCTACGTCCACCATGCCACACACGACTGCTACCAACTAAAACGGTACATCCAAAATCTCATCGATTCGAACGCTCTGGCCATCGACTTCGAAGAGGTGACTGTGGCAGCCAATATGGTGTCAGTACAATTTGGCAGCTTCCCTCCAACGGAAACTTAAGACGGTGTGGTCCCATCCTCCTGGCAACAATGGAGATTGCTAATCTTCCACCTCCCCGAGATGAGGCTGCCGGTCTAGTACCCCTCACCACATCACGAGGGGAGGTCATGTGGATCCATCCAGACTTGGTATCAGAAGTGACTCAGCCCACATCATCTTCCATCTACAAGAAGAATAGTAGAAAAGTCAGGTCCTGCCGCACAATCTCGGCAGATATCGAAGAAGCTACAGCCGTCGTCACGCGGTTTGGGGCACAATCCCAACCCGTGGCTGATAACTCAGCTGAAGATCATCAGCCCGCTACAACTGACACTCCGGGACCGGCTCAGCCTCCGACGACCGACAAGCCTAGGTCGAGGGAGACTCGCTTTGACAAATCCCTCCGAAAAGAGACACCACAGCGGCTGGAGAAGCCCTACAACTTCGACAACTTAGCACAATTGGCCAACACACCGGCCAAGTTGTCATTATACGAGCTTCTGAGACTCTCAAAGGATGTGCAGGCGGCTTTGAGCGATGCACTCAAAAATGCCAACGCATACCTGGCTCAGGTCAACCTCACGGGAGAGAACCCTCCGGCTGATCTCCAAGACAGCGCTTGCACAGGATCGATGCCTAATATTGTCTTCACTCTGCAGGATATGCTCATCAAAACCAACCTGCACGATCGCCCATTATACTACACTGGATACATCGACGACGTAAAGGTGGATCGGGTGCACATTGATCATGGCTCTTCCATAAGCATTATCCCGAAGGGTCTGTTACATCATCTCTGCATCCTAATACATCGCCTGACGCCTACAAGCACCGCCATCAGCGGTTTCAATTCGGGCAGGAGCTACCCAATTGGAAAGATTCGTCTGAAGTATCAGATTGGCAATCTCCAATTAGAAGTCACCTGCTACGTCATAGATGTAGACACTTCTTACAACATCCTCTTGGGGCACCCTTGGATACACGATTATATGATCGTGCCTTCCATGCTGCACCAATGCTTCAAATATGTCGACAAATACGGCTTCGTGAGGACAGAATTTCTTATATGGATCCCTTCAAAGGGGTCGAATCCTACTACTCAGACTCCTGCCTGTAAGAAAAGTCGAAGAAGCACCTTGGTGAAGGAGATGTGCAAGCTTGTACCGAGACAGCCACAGGATCAGAAGAACCTCTGACGATCCACCTCTAAGCTCGCAAACCTAGAAAGTCCGTACCCCTTACAGCCACTCTACGTAAGGACGCAATCAGCCTCTCGGCGCAAGAAGAGCAGATGATAATCTGGCTGCCAAGGTCTGGCCAAGTGCCAAGACCCACAACGGAGCCACTGACAATCAGGCTGCCGAGAGTCGGCCAGCCGCAAACGGAGAAGCTCAATCCCTCCGACAAGCCAATGACGATACGCCTTTCCAAGAAGAGTCGTCACCCCGATGCAAGGCTTGGAACTTCTAGTGAACCAACCACTCCCCGCCCAGCATCGAGTACCAAGCTGGGGGTCGCTAGTCTGCCAACAACTCTACGCTCTGTTCCACCAGCTGAACCTCTGACGATCAAGCTGTCCCGGTCGTCCTCTCAGTCTTTGTTTATATAGGGGGTAGCCGAAGAGGAACCGGAGCTAGCCAAGTATGTGGCTGCCCACACTGATGTTCCCTCCACAGATGATGTAATCCCCCTAGAAAAGATACCTTACTTCATCAATAAAGGGCTATCTTTGAACTACCTCGAGCTCAATAAGCTGTGTACAATGTATGCTATGGAACACGGTATAGGCACTCACCTACATACAAAAGTGACAAATGTGTACACCGCAATCTAGCTTACTCCAGTGGAAGACGCTTGTCGCATAATCGAGGGAGGGGACCATCCAATCATCTTTGGCCGAAAGGACGATCCGCATTCCTTCACCATAGAAGAAGTCGACCTTGAATCAGATGTCGGAAGACTGCCTCTATATCTTTATATCCCCCAATCTAAATATCTTATGCAAAAACAGGGGTATGATCTGGAGACTACGCCAGGCTTGAACTACGGCACTGGACGACGATTACCTTTGAAGCCACCAGTCCCGGCTGGCAAACCACGGGACTACTATAGCAAGACTCGATGTGGATTAGGGTATGTTACACCTACGACGACCCCTGAGAGTTCAGATGAAGAATGTGACTAGCATTCACATTCAATCGGGTCACCAACTTCTGACTCGAATACCAGCATCGAAGATGTACTCAGACAAGTCCTATCAATCAATATGGCATTCGCCAACGTATATGAAGAAGATGAAGACATTCCTGAAATCTTCGAACTAGAGCCGTGGGCCCAACAGTTGGATGCACAATGGGAAAAGCGGTTCGTACAGAGAGAACCTCCTACTGAAGATGAGGTTATACAGGTTGACCTCGGCAGGGAATCTTCTCCAAAACCAATCTTCGTCAGTAAAAGCCTAATAGACGAAGAGCGAGAGTCGTTACTGGAACTTGTCAGAGAATATATTGATGTGTTCGCCTGGAGCTATGAAGACATGCCAGGACTGAACCCCGAGGTTGCTCTTCACAAACTCAACATTCGGCCGGATGCAAAGCCAGTCAAGCAACAACAACGACGCTTTCGCCCGGGCATCATGGATGCGATCGAGGCCGAAGTCAACAAATTAATAGCCAGCGGCTTCATTCGTGAGGAACAACACCCGGATTGGGGCGCCAACATAGTACCCGTTCTCAAGAAGAATGGGAAGATTTGAATCTGCATCTACTTCCGCAATCTGAACGAGGCATGCCCCAAAGATGAATTCTCCCTCCCTATCACAGACATCATGATCGATAACACATGCAGCTTCGAACGTATGTCATTCATGGATGGCTTCTCGGGGTACAACCAAATCAAGATGTCTCCTGACGGTGAAAAGCATACATCATTCTGAACACCGATTGGCACATACTGTTACACAGTTATGCCTTTCAGTTTGAAGAATGTCGGCCCCACATATCAAAGAGCCATGAGTATCATCTTCAGAGACCACTTACGCAAGACGGTAGAGTGCTATATTGATGACATCGCCGTCAAGAGTCGCTGTAAGGGAGACCCTCTGCAGGATCTGAGGACGGTATTCGACCTAATACGAACACACAACCTGAGGATGAACCCTACGAAGTCCTTCCTAGGTGTATCCAGCGGGAAGTTCTTGGGCTTCATCATCACCGCCCAGGGTATCTATGTAGACCCTGAGAAGACAAAGGCAATCATGGAGTTGGGTCCCCCAAGAAATCTTTGCGAACTCAGAGGCCTTCAAGGGAGGCTAGTTTACATCAGGAGGTTCATTTCTAACCGCTCCGGGCGATGTCGACCATTTACCCATCTCATAAAGAAAGGCGTCTCATTCGTATGGGACAAAGAATATCAGCGGGCCTTCGACAGCATCAAAGAATATTTGTCGAACCCTCCAGTTCTGGGGGCCCCGGTTGCTGGAAAACCATTCCTGCTCTACGTACGAGCAATGGAACATTCCCTCGGGGCTCTGTTGGCACAAAACAACGACGCAGGTCTTGAACAAGCCATATATTACCTCAGTCGAATGATGATTGGGCCAGAGCACCGATACACCGCTGTGGAGAAGGAATGCCTCGCCCTGGTGTTCGCCATTCAGAAGACGCGGCACTATGTCACTGGACAAACCATACATGTGATATCACGAGTCAACCCTCTCAGGGTCCTCATGACTAAACCAGGGGTACTCAGCTCTCGCCTCGCTACATGGGCAATATTGCTGTCCCATTATCATATGATCTTTGTCCCA
This sequence comes from Iris pallida, assembly GCA_029216955.1. Lineage (NCBI taxonomy): Eukaryota > Viridiplantae > Streptophyta > Magnoliopsida > Asparagales > Iridaceae > Iris > Iris pallida. The sequence continues at coordinate 10,468,325 of JANAVB010030217.1, read as the reverse complement.
CAAAAGGCTATCAAAGGTCAAGCCCTGGCAGACATTTTGGCAGCCCACCCGGGCTCGGAGTCATCCAGAATATATAAAGAAATCCCAGATGAGGTCGTCGACTCGCATGCAACCTCTCACGATAATATATGGCAAATATTCTTCGACGGTGCTTCGAGAACTGGACCCAAGGGCAACATCGTCGTCAGAGTCGGGGTGGTGCTGGTTTTCCCTTCCGGATTGGTGATCAATCGCGCTTACTCTCTCACAGAATCCTGCTCTAACAATATGGCCGAGTATAACGCTTTGGTCATTGTCCTCCAACTTGCAAGAGAGCTGGGGGTAGAATATCTTGAAGCATACGACGATTCTCAGTTAATCGTCAATCAGATCCGGGGCTCATACGAAGTCCGCCACGAAGACATGATCCCCTATCACCAAATAGCGATCGACATCATCTCGTCATTCGAGGGGGTCTTCATTGAGCATGTCCCCAGACTCCGAAATATTGAAGCCGATGCCTTAGCCAGCCTGGCCGCTTCCCTAGCAGTGCCAAATCATACAAATCAATCGGTAGATATGATAGGCCACGAACTGGTCTGCTCCAAAAACAACGTTCAATTCGTGGTGAGTTATTCCGCCCAGACGATCGACGATGTCCCAGATTGGAGACAACCATTCATTGACTTCGTCGTCTACGACATCCTGCCCGAGAACCCAAAGGAAGCCACTTCCATCAGAAGGCGTTCTCTCAGATTCTTCTATGATACAGAGACGAAAATGCTGTATCGGCGATCCTACGATGGGTTATTTCTTCGGTGTCTGACAAACGCAGAAGCCAAAGAAGCCGTACGCGAAGCTCATGACGGTGTCTGTGGAGCCCATCAGCCTGGCCCTAAATTGCAAGACCGTCTTCGCCGAATGGGCTACTACTGGCCCACGATGGTAGCAGATGCAATAGACTATGCAAGAAAGTGCAAAGCCTGCCAAGTCCACGTAGACTTCATTCACCAACCATCCGAATTTCTACATCCGACAGTGGCATCCTGGCCATTCGAAGCATGGGGGATGGATATCATTGGTCCAATCACTCCACCTTCCTCCCGAGGACATCGCTTCATACTCGCAATTACAGATTACTTCTCCAAATGGGCGGAAGCTGTCCCGCTTGCAGAAGTCAAAACTTCGAACGTGATCAGCTTCCTCAAGCATCATGTCATCTATCACTTTGGACTACCCCGAAGGATAATCCACGATAATGGTCCGCAGTTTGCAAGCCACGCCTTCTATCGGTTCTACGATAAGCACTGCATCCAGAATATTGCTTTGACGCCATACAATCCAGCAGCGAATGGGTTGGCAGAAGCATTCAACAAAACCATCATCAAGTTACTCAAGAAGTTCGTATCGTCCAACAAACGCGACTGGAACGAGAATCTTGGTGAATGCTTATGGGCATATCGTACCACAGTCCGAACGGGCACAGGGAACACACCATTCTCCCTAGTGTACGAGAGTGAGGCAGTTCTCCCATTAGAGACTCAAATACCCTCGCTCCGTGTCGTCCTCACTTATCAATTGATGACGGATGATAACTACCGTCACCGACTACAAGAGTTAGAGGCCTTAGATGAAAAGCGCCTCCTGGCTAAGCAAATGATCGAGCTATACCAAGCATGCATCTCTGGAGCCTTCAACAAGAAGGTTAAAATAAGAACATTCCAAATGGGCGATCTCGTTCTGGCAGTCCGGAGGCCGATGGTCATGACTCACAAGACCGCTGGCAAGTTCCAGCCAAAATAGGAAGGTCCATTTTTCATCGAGGCTGTATTCTCCAACGGTGCTTACCACCTCGCAAAACAAAATGGAGACTTGCTCATGTTGCTCGTCAACGGTAAGTTCCTGAAGAAATATTATGTCTAAATGACACACGCCAGATTATCGAGTCATGTACCCATTGGTACCGCTGAACTCACATCTACAATACTCTAGATTATCGAATTATGTACCCGCTGGTGCCACTGAACTCATATCCACAACATTCTAGATTATCGGGTCATGTATCCGCTGGTGCCGCTGAACTCACATCTACAACATTCTAGATTATCGAGTCATGTACCCGCTGGTGCTACTGAACTTACATCCATACTATTCTAGATTATCGAGTCATGTACCCGCTGGTGCCGCTGAACTCACACTTTTACAATATTCTAAATTATCGAGTTATGTACCCGCTGGTGCCTCTGAACTCATATTTCGGTCACTCTTTCAGATATTAAATCATGTATGATCATACCTCTGAACTTTCTTCCTGGAAGAGATCCTCCCTCATGATCCACTACCCGCACTCCCACTGCACAAAAGGGTAACCGATCCACAATTTTACAAAACAGCCATGTCCTCATTACCTCTGAGTCATTTTACTTCCGCCAAAAACAAATTACCCCTTAAATAGAACTTTCATATCCTCATTACCTCTGAGTCGTTCTATGTACCCTCCTTCATTGAGCCCACTCCTGCCATGTCCTCATTACCTCTGAGTAGGAAGGCTCCGTCGAAGAAACCCTCATACTTGCCATGTCCTCATCACTTCTGAGTAAGTATGTTGGTTCCCCTTCATCCTATTATCTGTATCCTAAGTCGGGGTACGCCAAGGATAATAGGCCCACAAATGTCCTTTGCTAAATCTCTTAGTGCAGGCCCACCATTCCTCATCATGCCCCGGGAGCCCAGCTGCTCCATGGCATTCTATCTCCCGATAACCCGAACACCCACGACCACCTTGCCGTGGAACTGTTCTAGGTATCCCCAATCAAACTTGTTATCCGTACCTAAAACCAAGGTATGCCAGGGATAACATCACCACAATACCACAGGCACAACAAGCAATACAAATGAAGGGTAGAATGGAAAGTACTTTTTATTTGAAAGACGAAAAAGCATTACATGTTTTGGGACCACGTCCCTATCAAAGAAAAAAGAAAAAGAAAACAGCAACGAAAGAAGAAAAGGCCGACTATAGCTCGGCATTACACAACTCCAAGAGACGGTTTCTCACCAAGGCAGTACCCCCCCTCAAGCCTCTGTCTAGCTCGGCGCTCAGCCTCCTGGGACAACCGCTCCCCATTATCCAGGTCCATGAGTGCCCGACAGTCGTCATCCAACTTCTTCAGAGCCACTTCCAAGTCAGCCGAAGCTTGATTGACTTTGTCAGCTTCCTGGATAATTAGCCCTCTGTCGATCCGGGCAGCCTCGAGCTCGGACTCAAAGAAAGTTAACTTCCTCTGAAGCTCAAGGATCTGCTTCCGCGTGTCAGCAATCCCGCGAGAGGAAGTTGCTTTCTGAGCCGTAACGTCTTCACTCTCATGGCTCAATTGATTATATCGATCAGACAAAGTGCGGAGATCCTTCAGTATGGCTGGCCTAGTTTTATTCTTAGCTGCCTTCGCCTTCTCTATAGAAGCTGTGAGGGAGCCGCGCTCCTGATCAATAGCAGCAGATAGATCAACCTGCCGTAATACCTGAAGCTAGGCCACCAGTTGATCAGTCTCCAGCAATTTCGATTCCAGAAGTGCAGCCACCACTGCCCCACCAGGAAGGGCCTTAAGGATATCGATTTGACCCTGGGCGCATTATCGGGCCAAGACGAAAGAGGTCCCTCTGTCCACAGTAGCTTCTATCCTCCTTTTCAAGTGACGATGAAATCTGTCGACCACGTCCTGTAACGATTCGTTCTGGACCTCTGTAGTGGACGGCATCAGAGGAAGCGTGGCCGACAGCATCGGAGGAGTGGTGCTAGAACTTGCCACCAGGGGGCGACATCCGAGCAGAACGATGCACGGATAGCGGCTAACTCTTCCTCTGTCACCCGAAGAGCCTGGACGCTTGGCAGGACGGAGAGGTCGACTCTTTGGGCCGCCCGAGCAGAGGAAGACACGAGGACCATCGTGCTCTGCCCCGATTGTCCCATCACCGGACTTGCCGAACTCGAGCCCGTAAGAGGACCATCAAGACGAACCGGAGGGGCAGGAGGTACGCCCCTCTCCGCCAGTGCCCCTTCGACAGAGTCTGGCTCAACAAAGTCCATCCTCGGTACGGGAGAGGCAGGACCTGCATGTCCATGACAATGATCAATCGACGTGACCCGAAGGATGTGATCATAGAGCAGATAGGCCTCCTCGCAAGTTAAGATTCGGCTTATCTTACCAGAAGAGGAGCATCGAGGCTGCAGCTCGTTCGCAGCTGGCAGGGTCTCCTCACCCGCGATCTCCAAATTAAATTTGGCCAGCTCCTCTAACCCAGCCACCTCAGAGAGAGAGGCAACCTGATCAGCATCATCTGGACGGAATTCAGCAATTTCAGGGGCAGGCTCACCGGAGCCCCCGTCATCCCGAGTCACGATCTCGGCTACTCGAGAGTCCTCTTCTTCTGACGCCTACAAGAGGGAAAGAAGATGATTAAAATCAAAGCTAGAAGAAAGGAAGGACCGGTAGTAACTTATTTACCTCTGATGCGGGGTCAATTTCTTTGCCTCTTTCCTTTATAGTTAGCCCACGGTGTCTGGTCGCAGCCAGTTTCCGAGAGCAAGGAATACCGCCGACAGGAGAAAGTTGCCTGCTACGCTTTCGTGCAGGGCCTGGTGCAACGGATGGCTGATCAACTACCATCTCATCTGGCAAAATAGGCGGCTGATCCGCCCCTACATCTGCCACTGGAAAGGAAGAGTCATCTCCAACAGGCTCGTCACCTTCGTCATCTGCAGCATCGGAGTCCGAATCCGGCACCTCGACTCTGTTCTTCCTCTTCCTTGTCTTGGCCCCCTGGAAACCCTCATCCAGGCCGGTACCAACGATGAAAATGGCACCTGGGTTAAAGCCGACAGGGGGCTTGTTTGCCATGACGTGGTACAGAGCTGCCATATACAAGATATCTACTGACGCCTTGATAGCGGGAACTGAGAAAATGGCACGGGTATGGAATGTGTCATAGTAATGCCAGGCCCGGATGCCGTCTAGAAGGCTACCTTCAAAGCCCAGACAAGAGCTGGGGCTGTCTAGAAAAAGCTGATTATATCCAAATTGTCGGGCGAACCTGCTAGACAGATAGGGCTCCAGAAAGACAGTGTTACGGTTGCGATACACCAGATGAGCGGGGCAGAAATTTTGCAGCCACAGAAGCATCTGGCCGTCCAGAAGTTGAGGGGGCCCAAGACCGTCAAGATGGACAACCGCTATTTCCTCATCAGTAAAACGAGGGACATATACAAAAATATTGTACATGTCTGCCCTCGCCAGTGCCATTCGGCAACCACACATGGTCTCAAATTCCCAAGACTCATTACGATGGCAAAAGATAAAAGCGTCGTCATCAGTTACGCCGTCTTCAGAACCCGGTCTCATCAAAGACGGATAATGCATCAACAGCCACCCCATCAAATAATGATAGGGTAGCTCGGTCCGTTCAAAATCTTTCGTCACATCACGAGCAATAACCTTGGATGTGAAAGTACGAAGGCCACGGTGTATGTTGTACACCATGGCCGGGAGGAGAGCTAGTCGGACTCGCAAAACTAACTTCACAGTCGAAAGGATGAAATTGCGACTGATCCTCTCGATGGAACCTGCTTCGCCCGAGACTACACAGTTTTGCAGCCATATCATTAAGAATCCCGCTAGGAGCGCCTTCTCCGAAAACTCGTGGGTGTCTTGATAAAAATAACCGAAAGAGTCGGTCTGAATCCCGAACCTGTCGCTAGAGGTAGTCACCCTCTTTGCTGACGACACTAAGGCTTTCACCGCCTCCCGGGACTGAGGACGGCATGGAGTAACTTGACCTGAGGCATCCGTCGTGAAGAGATAACGCACCCAGTCCTTGGTATGAGGGGCATTCCCTTCCGAATTGTTCTCCTTTTTGGCTATTTGATCACATGCGCTATAATGGCACAATATCTCTTGATAAAGAGCCACGAAGCCTGGATACCGCCTTTCTAACTCTTCGAACTCCTCGTTCGTGGGTGTATATGTCACGACCCGTACCCTAGAGTTAGGGCACGAGAACGTGACAACACCCAGCCTACGCTGCAGTGTCGGCGGTAGAACGCTGTCCTAGGTCTCAATGCATCTAACTGTATAAGACTAAACAGTTTATACTCCCCGAATGGGGTGACATAGCAGAATGTAAACTCAATCACATCTAAGGTAGAGCATAAAGGAAGATAGATAAAACATAAAATTGAAAAGATATACAACAGATAGAAGTCTAAGTGTCTAAGATACAAACTCAGAATACATCTCAAAACCCAAATACAGTAATCCATAAATACAACTCAAGATGACTGAAAATAAACTATAAGCAAACCCTAGCTATCTATAAAACCTCTACTGTCTCCTCTAGGCTAGCAGGCAACCTCCAGGCTATCTGTAAAATTTATCAACAGGTCCAGTCAGGACAGGAGCGAGCATACTACATATCAACAAGTCATAACAGGAAAGGAAATATAATCATGCTAGAGAATAAAATACAGGATCTGAAGAAATAGCATAATGTAAAAGAGAGACTGTAAGTAAATATCTATGATATATAGAGAGAGACAGTGCTAGTAATTCAGAGTACAGGATAAACATGTGAATGGCATGGGACTGATTCATGATTACACTACTTGGAATTGATTCATGACTACACTACTTGGAATTATTCACATGTTCATTTATACTTCCCTATCCCCAATCAATACACAAGGATCCAATCAAGTTACGTTAAGATTCATGATTATACTACGTTGCCCATAAAGGATGATTCATGAATTGATTCGTGAAGGCTCGGTGATCATGAGGGTACATGAGTCACTAGCTGATTCCTGAAGATTCATGATAATAGAAGCATGAGATACATGATGTAAGTGAAACACACATGACAAAAGTATCTGATACTCCCGAGAGGGATAACATCTCATGAAGGGATCCATATAGTACCAATCCGTGTTACCAACGTGTCAGCATCAAGTAAGATAGTCTAAAGCAGGAAATATAATCCTAAACATGATATGAAATGATCAGAGAATGTACTCGCCTGATATCTGAATGTCCAAGGTAAAGATACTGTCCGAGGAGAGGTGTCTGGCTCCTAATTAGAACAGCACAAGTCACAACATGTCCAGAAGGGTAATATAAAGCACTACAATGCATTCTACATGAATCTAGGTCAAACTAAACCAAAGTCAACCCTTGGTCAACTCTGGTCAACTGCACTAGTCAAACTAGGTCAAACTAGGTCATGTCCTAACCCAGCAAGTCTTACTAGGCCTGACCAAGACTATCCTAGCAAGCACACATCAATACAAGGCTATACAAGCCAACATACACCCAACTCTATATAGCATGCAATTATTCAATACTCAAATAGGCAAGAATTCACATTGGATATACACTAGGTAATCTATTACTTTAAGCTATATATGCCCACTCATATATACACATGCATATATTGGTATTCAACATTAGGTCTATAATCATGGCATTTCAAATGGTTATATAAACTTATATATTACAACACAATATGCTAACATATATATATATATTTATATATATATATATATATATATATATATATTATATATATTTTATATATATATAAATATATATAAATATATATATACTATATATATATATATATATATATATATATATATATATATATATATTTTATACATATATATTTATATATATATATATATATATATATATATATATATATATATATATATATATATATATATATATATATATATATATATATACATACATACATAGCTAAGTTAACTATATTCATAAATACTTATTTAAGAGGCTATGTGTGTGTATGTGAACATGGCAAAGGGGCAAGTGAGGGTTAAATGGGCATACATAGTGTATACATGTCAAAGAGTGTCAAAGTGTAAGTGAACAATGTGTCAAGTGTGATAGTGTCAACATAGTGTAAGGGGATACATGAGGTAATATAGGATTTGTGTTAACATAGAATATTACATCTCATTAACTTATATATTGCATACATTACATCTATTATTACATTACATTCATGCTTGCATTCATTCATCATTCATTTATTCTCTTGCACCCCTATATGCACCATACATTACATACTATGGAACCTACATATTCATTACAAGCCATACTTATACATGCTTACATTAGATAGGATACTTACACCTCATACATCATTTATTTAAACATTTACTCATGCTTGCATTCTCTATTTAATTACATAGTGTATATACATTAACATGGGTTAAAATCAAATAGAACATTATATTACACACAAGGGTGCACAAAATGCATATGCCGAATAGTAACTCCTACTAATAATCAATACTGTACCATCTCAGCATGAATTAAAATCTAGGATTAAAGTATGTTATAGATCTATGTTTTAGCTTTCCGAAACTTCAAACGGGTCGCTTTTTTGTCCGAAAACTCCCTGAATCGCAAAAACACCGAGAACGCATTTGTCTTTCGTATAGCTGATACTCAAATAATTCTCCAGAAAGTTACAGACAGAATTAGGCCTATTAATACATATTTTTGGAAAGCTAACTTCAATACGCTTCTTTTAAAAAAATGGGAGATTAAACTAAGCTTTGAGCTAGAAGTTAGGACATTTCTAAGTTAGGGCTGAAATTAAAAACGTGGATAAAAATTATGACGGATTTGGTAGTTTGAGACAAAAGAACACAAGTATATAACATAATATATCAAGAACTCACTCTATACACTAATATATCTATATGAGAAACTATATAACACATCTCCAATACAAAAATATGAGATTAAATATGTAATAATTTATTCATACATAACAACAACATATAGTGTGTCCAAATTTGGGATTTTCCCACATGGACACAACCACAACACAAAGGACACTCCTATGACCTCCAAATGGACACAAAATGGACACAAATAGAGATACAACCATGAGGTTCATTCCTATGGGTTTAAAATAGACTTATATGCATGAAAAAATGAAAAGGAGAAGGGATTTATACCTCCCGGTAGATCGAATCGAAGAAAAACCTTCCCGGAGCGACACCGACACGTAGAGATTCCAAAAGGACACGAACGAGCTCCGAATCCTCCCAAACTTGGGTAGCTTCCTCCTTGGCTAGAATGGAGAAGGAAAGAAGAAGATTTGGTGGCGAAATAGAAGGATTTGGTGGAGAAATTGCTAGGGATTGCTCTCTAGGAATTTGGGGAAGAACAAGAGAGAGAGTGTGGATGAGAATAATGAAATGAACTTGAGCCTATCCTCTCCCAAAGTGGCTGGCCATATGGGGCTATTTGTCCTATTATGGTAAGGTCCAAAATGCCCCCACTAACATATTCTATGAGTATTAGAAAAGGGCTAATTGGTTGGGGCTAAATTAGTCATTCTAAAGTCTCTAATCACACTAACTTATCCATAATAATTAGTCTAACCTCTAACTAAAATATTTCTATCATGTGGACTAAATTTAATATCATGTGGGCCATGCCTAACTAGTGTGTGGGTCCCACTAGAGTTAAACTACCCCCGGGTCCCCGTTTCAAGTCGGATTGAGTTGAAATTCGAACCCGACTCAAATAACCCCAAAACAATATCATAAATAATAAAATAATATCAAAATAATTCAAAGAGGTCAAATGCAAAAATATCCTTAGGCCAAAAATGATATTAAAATATCATAATCACATGGTTAGGCTCTAGGTCAAACAGTCTCTAGGGTTTCACTAGCAAAACGTTAAAACCACAAGTCATTGATTTAAATAATTTTAAAATGATTTAAAATCACCAAAAATCATATCATGAATTAAATATCATTATTAGAATAATTATAAATATGAAATTTCAAAGTTACCCTCATTTGGGAAACTGGGTACTACAACTCTACCCACCTTAGAAAAATTTCGTCCTCGAAATTTAAGATCGATAGTACTCCTTCTAGAGCCTCTAACCTACCCAATATCTAAGGTAACACTTCCTAACACTGGAATAATAAACGGACATCTAAAAAGTGTCAATCTAGGAATACCTCCAATACTGCTCTGCTGTACGGCGGTAATAGAACTTCAATAAAATATGGACTGGAACCTATATCCAAGGGACTGGACCTATTTTAAAGTGGTCTTAACTAAGGATGAAAAGGAACTGATCATAGGCTATAGGTATGCTCAAACTATTATCTTCCTATTAACCATCTATTAATACATTCTTTTACCATAGGAACGATGCATTACTAAGACATATAGGCCCCTATCTCTCATAACACATTTATACTCACCAAAAGACTAGTACATCCTATCAAGACTGATACTATAATCTCTCATAATCTCATAAGCTACATATTTAGAGACATACATCCCCACATCAAGGACTAACCTATATATATCTACAACTGATACTAATAGGGTGACGTCCATATTTCCCAACAATCAAGGTCTAAATTTTTTTTATCTAAATTATGCAATTTGAAGGAATAGTATACAAGGTCAGGGCATACCGTAGCAGTTGGAAGTCTCACCTAGGTGCACTGGTCATTCTAGGTCAAAACAGTACTATGGTATCAACACACAAACAATCTGGGGTGTCCTAATTGGAAAGATAAGGGAACAACAATCATCAAGGTTGTAGGGCTGTCTATCATCCTATATAAAAATTGGTCATTAACAAGCAACTAAGAAATTATTAAAAGGTTACTATTCCATAAAATAACAAAAATTAAAAATTTAGGCACAACAAATCACAAATATATTTTTGTCTTGACACGATCTAAGTTGATCAATTTCGGGATAAAACGAGATTTGGGCAAGAAGGGAAATCAATGAAATCAAAGTATGAGCACGAGCATCCAATGATGGAGGTTCAGGTCATGATTAAATTTAATTCGACTGAGTACGAATACAAGGTTCATAGGCGATGAAAAGATTTCAAGGAGAATTGTCAAGGCTGTCGTGAATGAGACTCTAGGGTCAAGTTTAACTATGTCTCCATTCTCGTAGATTGATACATGAAAAAGCGAACCAAAGTGCAATAGGTTGATCAGACCATCATGTACCGGTTCTGATTAGATAATATGTTAGTGGGTGGCCACCCAATAAAATATGTCATGGCCAAGCTCGAAAATAGATAAGCTTGCAAAACTAAGGCTAATTTAGCAGCACAAGATATAAGGGTGGTAATGATGAAAGAAATTACATAGTCCAAGTTTCTTAACCAACGGGTCAAGTAATCAGATAAGGTACAAGGTTAAGCATCTAAAGAAACAAGCAGAACACCATCATATGTCGGGTCGAAAGAATTGAGTCAAGGCTGGATTTCTAATTGAAATAAGAAGAAATTTAGTATAATGGTAGAGGTTATAGTTTAGCCAGTTGACCAGAAAATCATATCAAGAAAATATAGTACAAGAAGACGGGTTTTAGTGGGACATGATATACCTACACGAAGGTGAGCTCGTCTAGGTCTTGCATATAAGATTTGTTGGAGGGTAACAGCTAGTATTACATTCCGAATATCAAAGTCACGATAAGGAATGTCAAGGATCTCAATTAGAAAGTGGGAGTTCAAGAGGTGGTAATTAATGCACAAAAATAATGAAGATCGAGTTAGTCATCTGCTTCTGATACTCTTAAGTTCATCTGGTCATAACTTGCCAATCATATCTTTACCTCAACAGTCTCCATATGAAAATTTAACCTTTACTTAAACCCTTACCATGACTACCGTAGGCAATACCCAATTTCCAAACATCACTCTTGAAGCACAGCCCTCACATTTAGGAATCAACATTAACCATTTATTTAAATTTCCAAGTTCTTTCACCTTGTCTTAAATTTGACCCAAAATCTCTTAATCCCGTTTACGAATTCCTTGAACTTGTTCAAATTGTTCTCCTCATATTATTTAATTTAAATCTCTAGGCCTTACAAAACTTATCTTCCATCATAAAATCAACTTCCGTATTTTTTTCGACATACACCCTTGAATATTATTCTCCTAAAAATATTTCACAACAATCTCTAAACTTCCATAACTTTGTGTTCTCTCTATCCCTAGTCATTTTCTCGCAACATCTTGTTTAATATCCTTATTAAACACAATTAACTTCTCTTTTCCATTACTAACCTTCTACATAGCCTTAGAGTAAAAGTTTTCCCCAGAATCAATAACCAAGATTTTCTAAGTTCTCAAAACTAGGTTGACCTCTGATATCCTCATTAGTTCTGAATACACCTATAAACTATCTCATAACCCCAAAATTTCTCTAAATATAATTGTTTCCAGATTGGCAGTATACATCTTTTTATTCTATTCGAGACCTTTACCATATTTTTATCTCAAGTTTCCATATGGAACACTCCACATTTGATTTCCTTTAGATCATCATAAAATAACCAGTTACGTCTTCTCTGAGCTACATAATTTACGTCACTTCCTTAGCCTTCCCTATGCAAAAGATACGAAGATTCAAGGATTTCGAAGTACATCTGGTAGGGACGACAAGATATGGGTAATTAATGTAATAAGACAGAGTTTAAGATAAGAGATAAATATGAATACAAGGGAATAATGGCGAGAAAGAATAATGAAGATATGTTCCTTCTCATCGGTTCAAACGAGAGGAACCCATCAAGCTTAAATTAAATAGCAAAGAATGAGGGTGAATCCAAACAAGAGGAAAAGGAATTCCAATTGAAGTTCAAAATGAGTTTCTCAGGGGTCGTCCCAAAAATCTCTCAAAGAATCCTAAGTGTGATTGAGTACCTTGGATTTAAAAATATTAATCTAAATACAAAATTAAATCAACAACAAAATTTTATCAAAATTATCAACTAATACCAGGATTCAAAGTTCTACAATGAATCTACAAAATTAAATTCAAATCAAGGAAAAAGGTGAATCAAAACAAGAAAAATGAGTTTAAATCGGAATTCGAAATGAGATTCTCAAGGGTCATCCCAGGAATCTCTCAAGGAATCCTAACAGTGATTGAGTATCCTCTCATCCTAATATCTTAATTTATATATCCTATAGCAGGCTCGTAGTAGTACAACTAAGTCGTTGCACTACTACAAAATCGCACTAATGCGAATCTCGACCTGCATGGGCCACCACTAAAAACGTGTCACAACCCGCACCCTAGAGTTAGGGCACGAGAACGTGACAACGCCCAGCCTACGTCACAGTGTCGGCGGTAGAACGCTGTCCTAGGTCTCAATGCATCTAACAGTATAAGACTAAACAGTTTATACTCCCCGAATGGGGGTGACATAGCAGAGTGTAAACTCAATCACATCTAAGGTAGAGCATAAAGGAAGATAGATAAAACATAAAATTGAAAAGATATACAACAGATAGAAGTCTAAGTGTCTAAGATACAAACTCAGAATACATCTCAAAACCCAAATACAGTAATCCATAAATACAACTCAAGATGACTGAAAATAAACTATAAGCAAACCCTAGCTATCTATAAAACCTCTACTGTCTCCTCTAGGCTAGCAGGCAACCTCCAGGCTATCTGTAAAATTTATCAACAGGTCCAGTCAGGACAGGAGCGAGCACACTACATCTCAACAAGTCATAACAGGAAAGGAAATATAATCATGCTAGAGAATAAAATACAAGATCTGAAGAAATAGCATAATGTAAAAGAGAGACTGTAAGTAAATATCTATGATATATAGAGAGAGACAGTACTAGTGATTCAGAGTACAGGATAAACATGTGAATGGCATGGGACTGATTCATGATTACACTACTTGGAATTGATTCATGATTACACTACTTGGAATTATTCACATGTTCATTTATACCCTCCCATCTCCAATCAATACACAAGGATCCAATCAAGTTATGTTAAGATTCATGATTATACTACGTTGCCCATAAAGGGTGATTCATGAATTGATTCGTGAAGGCTCGGTGATCATGAGGGTACATGAGTCACTAGCTGATTCCTGAAGATTCATGATAATAGAAGCATAAGATACATGATGTAAGTGAAACACACATGACAAAAGTATCTGATGCTCCCGAGAGGGATAACATCTCATGAAGGGATCCATATAGTACCAATCCGTGTTACCAACGTGTCAGCATCAAGTAAGATAGTCTAAAGCCGGAAATATAATCCTAAACATGATATGAAATGATCAGAGAATGTACTCGCCTGATATCTGAATATCCAAGGTAAAGATACTATCCGAGGAGAGGTGTCTGGCTCCTAATTAGAACAGCACAAGTCACAACATGTCCAGAAGGGTAATATAAAGCACTACAATGCATTCTACATGAATCTAGGTCAAACTTGGCCAAAGTCAACCCTTGGTCAACTCTGGTCAACTGCACTAGTCAAACTAGGTCATACTAGGTCATGTCCTAACCCAGCAAGTCTTACTAGGCCTGACCAAGACTATCCTAGCAAGCACACATCAATACAAGGCTATACAAGCCAACATACACCCAACTCTATATAGCATACAATTATTCAATACTCAAATAGGCAAGAATTCATATTTGATATACACTAGGTAATCTATTACTTTAAGCTATATATGTCCACTCATATATACACATACATATATTGGTATTCAACATTAGGTCTATAATCATGGCATTTCAAATGGTTATATAAACTTATATATTACAACACAATATGCTAACATATATATATATATTTTTTTTTTTTTTTTACAACACAATATGCTAACATATATATATATATATATATATATATATATATATATATATATATATATATATATATATATATATATATATATATATATATATATATACATACATAGCTAAGTTAACTATATTCATAAATACTTATTTAAGAGGCTATGTGTGTGTATGTGAACATGGCAAAGGGGCAAGTGAGGGTTAAATGGGCATACATAGTGTATACATATCAAAGAGTGTCAAAGTGTAAGTGAACAATGTGTCAAGTGTGATAGTATCAACATAGTGTAAGGGGATACATGAGGTAATATAGGATTTGTGTTAACATAGAATATTACATCTCATTAACTTGTATATTGCATACATTACATCTATTATTACATTACAATCATGCTTGCATTCATTCATCATTCATTTATTCTCTTGCACTACTATATGCACCATACATTACATACTATGAAACCTACATATTCATTACAAGCCATACTTATACATGCTTACATTAGATAGGATACTTACACCTCATACATCATTTATTTAAACATTTACTCATGCTTGCATTCTCTATTTAATTACATAGTGTATATACATTAACATGGGTTAAAATCAAATAGAACATTATATTACACACAAGGGTGCACAAAATACATATGCCGAATAGTAACTCCTACTAATAATCAATACTGTACCATCTCAGTATGAATTAAAATCTTGGATTAAAGTATGTTATAGATCTATGTGTTAGCTTTCCGAAACTTCAAACGGATCACATTTTCGTCTGAAAACTCCCGGAATCGCAAAAACACCGAGAACGCATTTGTCTTTCATATAGCTGACACTCAAATAATTCTCCAAAAAGTTACAGAAAGAATTAGGCCTATTAATACATGTTTTTGGAAAGCTAACTTCAATACGCTTCTTTTAAAAAAATGGGAGATTAAACTGAGCTTTGAGCTAGAAGTTATGATATTTCTAAGTTAGGGCTGAAATTAAAAACGTGGATAAAAATCATGACGGATTTGGTAGTTTGAGACAAAAGAACACAAGTATATAACATAATATATCAAGAACTCACTCTCTACACTAATATATATATATGAGACACTATAGAACACATCTCCAATACAAAAATATGAGATTAAACATGTAATAATTTATTCATACATAACAACAACACATAGTGTGTCCAAATTTGGGATTTTCCCACATGGACACAACCACAACACAAAGGACACTCCTATGACCTCCAAATGGACACAAAATGGACACAAATGGAGATACAACCATGGGGGTCATTCCTATGGGTTCAAAATAGACCTATATGCATGAGAAAATGAAAAGGAGAAGGGATTTATACCTTCCGGTAGATCGAATCGAAGAAAAATCTTCCCGGAGCGACATCGACACGTAGAGATTCCAAAAGGACACGAACGAGCTCCGAATCCTCCCAAACTTGGGTAGCTTCCTCCTTGGCTAGAATGAAGAAGGAAAGAAGAAGATTTGGTGGCGAAATAGAAGGATTTGGTGGAGAAATTGCTAGGAATTGCTCTCTAGGAATTTGGGGAAGAATAAGAGAGAGAGTGTGGATGAGAATAATAAAATGAACTTGAGCCTATCCTCTCCCAAAGTGGCTGGCCATATGGGACTATTTGTCCTATTATGGTAAGGTCCAAAATGCCCCCACTAACATATTCTATGAGAATTAGGAAAGGGCTAATTGGTTGGGGCTAAATTAGTCATTCTAAAGTCTCTAATCACACTAACCTTATCCATAATAATTATTCTAACCTCTAACTAAAATATTTCTATCATGTGGACTAAATTTAATATCATGTGGGCCATGCCTAACTAGTGTGTGGGTCCCACTAGAGTTAAACTACCCCCGGGTCCCCGTTTCAAGTCGGATTGAGTTGAAATTCGAACCCGACTCAAATAACCCCAAAACAATATCATAAATAATAAATTAATATCAAAATAATTCAAAGAGGTCAAATGCAAAAATATCCTTAGGCCAAAAATGACATTAAAATATCATAATCATATGGTTAGGCTCTAGGTCAAACAGTCTCTAGGGTTTCACTAGCAAAACGTTAAAACCACAAGTCATTGATTTAAATAATTTTAAAATGATTTAAAATCACCAAATATCATATCATAAATTAAATATCATTATTAGAATAATTATAAACATGAAATTTCAAAGTTAATCTCATTTGGGAAACTGGGTACTACAGTATACGCCTCAAAAGCTTTGTCCCCCCAAGGAAGCTTGGAGATCGCATGCATTTCGTGGAGCGCCAGCCCCATTTCCCCTACGGGCGTATAGAAGGTCCCCGTACGGCGATTATACATCTCCAGCAGAGATATAAACAATCTCTTGTTTATAGGCAAGCCATGGCTGGTGCCCCGAATAGCATGGTAAAGACCAATCTCACACAGAAAGGCCTCATACTTTTGCAAAATCCACATAGACATGTTGGTCCACGAGGGAATGGGATGTATCCAGCTAGGGAGCATCAACCGACCGATGGGATAGGAGCCCTTTCGAGCAAGTTGGTTCATAAAAGTGTCGGCTGTAGAAAATATGAAATTGGGACCCGGTATATTCAAGAACGTACCCGGGGCCAATCCCATTACAGAATGGCTGGTGTGCACCTTGCCCGCACACACCGACTTCAGGCTGTTGTTATAATGGATGTCTCCCACAAACATCCCACTTCGGATAGGAGTTAAAGAATCTTCCATCTTCCGGTCCAGTAGGAACATATTAAACCAAGACAAAGGGAAGTGACGTTCCATCTGGGGGATGCGGATCGCCATCCTGTTAGAAACAAAACTCCATTTCTCCGACACCTCCAGAGTCTGACTGTTCTTCACAGTCAAGGCGTCTCCAAAGAAGAATGCTGGCTTCAAGTATTCCTCTTCTAATTTCTCCGAGTTCATCATAGCATTAAGAAAATAGAAAGGCTGATTCTTGAGGGCATTCGATCTCGTCGGAGGCTCGTCACTCGGAAACTGGTCCGCCATATGCTGGACTATATGGTCGTACATATAGCCCAGAGCACCTTAGGCACTGCCTACCAGGAGCTCTCCAGTAGCATTAACCGATAAATTCATTGAGAAGAAGACAGAAAAAGATAAGTTAAAAAGATGGACAAAAAGAAACTAATGGGTGCTTTCGAGCTTATGCGGCTCCAACTTAACAAAGCCTCATGCGGCTCAAGAGAACACTTATGCGGCTCCAACTTATTGAAGCCTCATGCGGCTCAGAAGAATACTTATGCGGCTCCAACTTACGGAAGCCTCATGCGGCTCAAGCTCAGAAGAACATTCATGCGGCTCCACTTAGTGAAGGGTCATGCGGCAGTATTTTCATAGGGCCCGCAGGGATCGAATAAGTTCGTACGGACCACGTGACAGACAAATATGTGCGAATCTATGCGGCTCAGTGTAGCTTATGCAACTTTGTTGGCAAAGCGCATATGCGGCCGTAGTGGCTATTCTTATGCGGCTTGCGGCTCGACCATATGACGAACATGCGACTCACATGAAGATAAAGGCTCGTGCATAAAGCATGCGACGTCGCCATAGCAGTTAGGGTTCTTTAAAACTACATAAAGTCTTTACCAGTAATAGGAGGATGGACGTCAGGGTGAGCTGCGGGCATGACGGCCGGCGGAGGAACGGTCGCGGTTGAAGTAGAGGCAGTCTTCTTCGACGAAGATGCCGTCTTCTTGCCCTTTGCCGCAATGGTCTTCTTGGGAGCCATTGGCAATTAAAGAAGAAGATGACAATGGAGTATGGAAAATTCGAAGTGAAGGAGACAGTAAAGAAGTTTTCTCTCTCAAACCCCTCTTAATTATAGAAGGACAAGAGAGGGAGGAACACGTAGATTGATAACCGCCTCGGAAAAGATAAAACTGACTCATCGAATTTCGTCCCCTCTCATAAAGGAGATTCACCCAGGGCATGAAATCCAAAGATTTAATGAGCCGACCCTTGGGATCTCCCCTAAAGGCGGCACTAAAACGAATTTGAGGCAATTAATGATGCACACACGTGGGATCTTCCCTAAAGGCGGCACTAAAACCAAAAATTCCTGTGGCTGATTGACTCAATGCGGCCGAGTCATCCATGCGGCCGAGACATCCATACGGCTGAGATATCATATGCGGCCAGAATAATACATGGCCATGCTTCTTATTCAAAGTGTTTCAATTTTGTAAATTGAAAACTTTGAAGGGGGTCTTGTAGAAGCATGGAAAAGAATAAAGAAAGATCCATTCGGCCAGAGAGCCCCATGCGGCTCAGAGAGTTCATGCGGCTCAAGTATTCATGCGGCTCGAGCGTCTATGCAGCTCAAACAAGCTCTATGCGGCTCAAAGAGGAGCCACGTGGCCTGCAAATAGCTCTTCCCTTTGTCCATTACTACATTAAATGCCTTGACGGCTGGCAGCTCTGACAAGATGACAGTTCTGACACAAAGATATCATTATGACTCCCTCATAATGACGGACTCCTTGGAAAGCGAAGAAAATCTCTGACACGATCTCCCGAGAGTCAGAAACTGTCATGCGGCCTTGACACGTGGACAGTTGTATGCGGCCCAAGTAGAGACTTCCCCATGTGGCTCACGAAGACTAGCTCTATGCGGCTCACGAAGACTAGCCCCATGCGGCTCATGAAGACTAGCTCCATGCGGCTCACGAAGACCATCCCCATGCGGCTCACGAGGACTATCTCCATGCGGTTCACTCATACGGTCATCCACACTCATGCGGCTCAAATTATTACCATGCGGTCCAAATGTTCAGGGGGCCACTCTTAGGCAGCCTTGACACGTTGCCAGCCTTATGCGGCCCAATAAGGCGCAACCTCCCTGCGGCTCAGATTTCTGCAATGGCTCGACACATGGCATGATAGTGGGGCACGTGGCATCAGATTGATCGAAATCTCTCAACAAATCCTAATAAAATATTAGGATCAAATCAGATCATTTGCAAATAAGCCAATTAAAGACACGTGTCGAGGAATTCGAGATTGGCATGACAAATCAGGAGGATTTATGTCAATCAGTATTAATTACCCATAAAATATTTGATACAATCACATTTATTGCTCAAATCTCGATGAACGACCCAGATCCAGTGATCTTTAGCCGCCGACTTTCAAGAATGGGCAATCTTTGTAAACCCTAATGAGGCCACCCACTCTTATAAATAGCAGGGTGCCATTCCCTTGCAGACGAAGACAGACATATACGGAGAGAGAGATAGAGACATACACAGAGACAGAGAGAGATATACAGAGAGAGACATAGAGAGCCAGAGAGCCTGAAAAGAGAGCATTTCTTCATCAACGCCCAGTAGTTCTTCTACAGAGCCAAGGCTGCATCCGATCGTCCAAGGATTAAGGCAGAGCTGCCGTCGCTTTCCCGAGCCTCTACCGTCACCCCCCAGAATCTAAAATAAACAATTGTACTTAGATTGATGTACCTAGGTTTTCGTCCCTAGGCTTTCTTTGTACAAGCGAGTTTGTATTGTGAAGTAAAAGTCCAGTCCTCCGATAATTATTCTGTTCTTTTATATTTCATGGCAAACAACGTGGTCATGCACTATATGCATCGAAAGGTGCGTATGGATGTTGCTGACGTATGGGAACTACCGAAATCCGATTTTGTTGCGTGTGCGCGACGAAATCAGTACGTATCCGTCGAGATACCCCCAAATCGACGTTTTACAAACTTGGCCATAACTTCTTGCACGTTTTTCGAATCGACACAAAACTTGCACCATCAGAACCGAATCATTTTTCTGGTTCTGTGTGCCAAGTTTGGTTCGATTCTAAGAAGGTTGATCGGAGCGCCAAATTTGGCGGGCCCGTAACCCAACCCAATAGGCAGTTTTGTGCACGGCTCATCGGAATCCAAAATTGGACATACCGTTGTGTTTGTCTCCTCAAACCAAATTTGTCGGCATGTAGTTTGACTAGTTTATAGACCATAGACATTGGCACGTATTTCGGTACAAAATGGGTCCAACGACGGATATCGTTTTGACCCAAAATTACTATGTTGCCCCTATTACAGAATTTGACTTTTAGATAGGCGTTTCCTAGGTATATCACTTATTCTGAGTATGTTCTTGATGTTTGTTTCATCATCCGGAGTTGTTTGGAGATTGTGACATTCTTGCTCATATTGTGATTCTTGGACTTGCCACCTTCGCACCACCAAGTAAGATACCTTGCCACCTTACTCTGTGATTATTATATTCTTATTTTTAGTTGTTATTTTTAGCATTTCTTATTTGTTGATATTATAAAAATGTGCTTCCAAGTCACACTTGGGTGCAAGCGACTCTGTCGGTCGTTTTCTTGTTTTTGTTTATTTCTTTTACGTTGACGAAGTATAGTGACCACCCATTATTGATAAGGTATTGGGATGTCTCACACGGCCTTGACACTAGCCACCGATACGTATGGAGCATGCGACAGATAGGAGTAAATGCCAATAGAATTGCATGTTAGAAGACTTGGCGATTATTAGAGGTTCATATCAGTCATGGAGATGATGATACTAGGCATTGGGTGTGGAGAACAATACCTGATATATGGGCTTCGATTATACTTTTCTTGTAACCCGGAAGCTCTACTGGAGATACGGGTATGATTATCTTCTCAGGTTGGCTACTGAAGTTTTTGAGAATTATGTGCTTGGTCACTGCTGCCCAAAAGGGGACTATACCGTATCCTATATTCAGCCAGGGGTCATGCATCGAAGGATTGTTTCTCAATTTCATATTCACAGTAGATTGGTCAGGAACCCGATTGCATGCATCCTTTTTTTTCTATTATATGATCACAGTTTATATGGCTTAGTATTTTCTTGTATCTTGCTACGTCCCCCTGAGGACCTGGTTATCTCTCCAGGATTTGATGACTTCACGTAGGAGTACGTAGTGGCTTTGGATCCTGCGTACACTAATGACGAGGCAATACCTACTAATTTCTAGTTTATTCCTCATTGATACATTAGTAGATATTTCTACATCTCTTTTCTTTGTATTTTGCGGAGGTTGGACTCCGATCTTATGAGAATATTTTATAGTTGTTTGGAGTGAGTATGTTCACCCGGCTATCTTACGATACACTCATTATTATCTAGACTTTATTATCTTCTGTGTTGAGCTGTGATGAGATTAGATTATATTATTCTGGCCTATGATGATTTATTATACAACTTATGTACGTATCCAAGGATTCCATATATTGGAGTATTCTTCGTATATCCATAGTTGGCATGTTTACATACTCGGTCCTATATATTTTGGCTTGTTGGGTTGCATGACTGTGCCCAACAAGCCTGCATATAGGAATAGGAACATCTCATCCAGAACTACTACTTCCTTTGACTTCCAGTCTCTTTAAATTCTATTGATTATTTGAATTACCTCATACCTAACCGTTCCTAATATCGTCCTTTTCTTCCTCGTGCCAATAGTATAAATCTCAGAAGCGGACGCACTTCTGCCTTAGCCCTCATATTTGGTGAAGAGGCTACCCCGGAGGGACAGAACCCTCCAATGACTCCGGTGAGACCATATCATCCAGGTCAGTCGCAGCCTACTACGACACCGACGATGGTGCACCCAGAGATCACAATACCCTCAGTCAGCCAGGCTGGACAGACCACTCCCGTGCCCTCGGAAGGGACTGTATCACTGCCTCCAATACCACCATTCCCTTAGCAGTTTCCACACACAGTCGGGACCTCAAATGCCTTCACCACCGACTGATGGGACCCTACTTCCTAGTTTATCTACGCCATGATGCAGGCTCAGTGGCAGCAGACCGAGCTGATAAGACTGACTGTGATGGCAGCCCTGGCTATACCTCCACCTCTAGTACCAGCACCAGTACCGACTCTGCATCCTTATGAAGGCTCTATCAAGAATTTATAGACATGAACCCTAATGACCTTAGAGGAACGAAGAAGCCACTAGAGGTGTCACAATGGCTTATTAGTACAGAGAAGTTACTTAAGGCATCCCAGTTGCCAGAACGAGATTGGATGACAGCAGTGGACCTACTGTCAGAAGATAATGCTCACCACTGGTGGAAAGCAGAAGAGATACGATTAGGCACGAGGATCACCTGGAAGCAGTTCTATGATCTATTCTATGAGAGATTCTTCCCCATCCATGTTCGAGACGGACTCTATGACCAGTTCCTTCATTTGAAGCAAGAAAATATGACAGTTGATGAGTATGACTCAGAGTTTAATCGCTTGAGTAGATTTGGTACGGGATTGATCCCGACAGAGTTAGAGAAGGCAAGAAGATTTCATTAGGGGCTTGTACCAGGGCTTAAGTCTTATACGACTACGCAGTCTCGAGTCCTCCATTCAGCTGTCTTAGAAGATGCTCTTTCTCAGAAGATTCTTCATAAGGAGGAGCAGCAGACATCGAGGTGCCACACACCAGCAGTTACACCAGCCCGAGCTACTCAAGAAGGACCTATAAGGAGGACCACAGGACAGTAACAGCAGAGGACTAGACCCTACCAGAAGCCTATTTGCCACTTTTGTGGAAAGCAAGGTCATATCAGAGATGACTGCCGACTTCGCTTGGGATTATGTATAAGGTGTGGATCAGGACAACATTTAGCCAGAGATTGCCCCGAGAAGACAGCATTAGTACTTGCCCATCAGGCCTTGAGGCCTACAGCTTCAGCACCCCCAGCTCCCCAACTAGCAGCAGGAGCACCTCGCCTACCATTGCCTTCCCAAGGCGCACAGTACAACAAGGCCAGAGCTCAGGGCCCAGAATAGAATTATGTGCAGGCATTCTGACTTGCTATTGAGGATATAGAAACAGAGGTAGCGGTCATAGAAGGTATGGTTTTAGTTGCTTCATTTCTCGCCATTACACTGTTTGACACTGGGGCCACACATTTATTCATAGCCATTAGTTTTGCCACTAGACACAACATTCCCATCACACCCTTATCTAAGAATATTAGAATCCTCACTGGAGGAGGAGTTGTACCTGTTAGTGGTATTTGTAGACTTTTCCCTGTAGTGACATGTGATAGAGAGATGAGAGCACAACACCTTATATTTTTTATGCCTACGTTCGATGTGGTTCTCGGAATGGACTGGTTGAGCTAGCATTTCGCTCTCATAGACTGCAATAAGGGCAGTATTGTCTTTAGACCACCGAATGTGACGGAGTTCGAGTTCACCAAAAAAAAGGAGAGAGTTGTGAAGTACCCACATTAGGGACTCATATGATGATGTATGACACCCCTCAGCACCCTATCATCATCGAGTTCGTGGATGTGTTCCCCGAGGATTTGCCAGGACTGCCACCTGACCAAGACATTGAGTTTTCTATTAAGCTTATTCCGGGAGCCGAGCCTATTTCATCTCGAGTGTATCATTTGGCACCCAAGGAGTTGGTAGAGATAAAGACACAGATTGACGACTTATTGGAGAAAGGCTTTATTCGTGCCAGTGCGTAACCATGGGGAGCGCCTATTCTTTTTGTGCCTAAGAAAGACGGGAAAGTGCGCATGTGCATTGACTACAGAGCCTTAAATGCAGTGACTGCGAAGAACAAGTATCCCTTGCCGCGTATTGACGATCTTTTTGATCAGCTGAGTGGAGCAAAAGTATTCTCCAAGATTGACTTACGATCAGGCTATCACCAACTGAATATTCGGAAGGAAGACATTGCAAAAATGGCTTTTCGATCGAGGTATGGACACTACGAGTTCTTGGTCATGCCTTTCGTTTTCACCAATGCTCCTGCAGTCTTCATGAATTTAATGAACAAGATCTTTCACCAGTACTTGGACAAATGTGTAGTGGTCTTTATAGATGATATATTGATTTACTCTAAGAGCCAAGAGGAGCATCAGCAGCATCTACGGATTATTTTGGAAACATTGAGAAATGAGCAAATTTATGCGAAGCTTAGCAAGTGTGACTTATTTCCAAGGAGGTATCATTTCTTGGACACATTGTTACTGGAGACGGCATATCAGTGGATCCTGAGAAGATCACAGCAGTCAAGGCATGGCCCGCTCCCACATCAGCTTCTGAGGTGAGAAGTTTTCTTAGACTTGCGGGATATTACCGAAGGTTCGTAGAAGATTTCTCTCGAATGTCAGATCCTATGACTCGACTCACTTGCAAGGATCAGGAGTTTGTATGGACAGATGAGTGTCAAGCCGCTTTTGACGAGTTGAAGAAGTGCTTGTCTACGACACCGATCTTGACACTACCATCGGGCCCAAGAGGATTTGTGATCTACAGTGATGCGTCCGTAAAGGGATTAGGATGCGTATTGATGCAGCACGGTCATTTAGTAGCATACGTATCGAGGCAGTTGAGGGTGCACGAGAAGAATTACCCGACCCACGATCTAGAGCTCGCAGCGGTTATCTTTGCCTTGAAGCTATGAAGACACTTCTTGTACGACGAGAAAGTTGATATCTACACATGTTCACACAAAAAGAGTTGAATATGCGACAGCGATATTTGTTGGAGTTGATGAAAGATTACGAGATTGAGTTACATTATCATCCGAGCAAGGCTAATGTTGTGGCAGACGCATTAAACCGTAAGCCTATGGTACACTTCTTGACTACGCAGAAGGAGTTGATCAGAGACTTGCAGCAGTTTGGTACTAAGATCGTATTGCCTGGAGCAGATGGCGTGTTAGCCAACCTCTAAGTACAATTAGCACTAGTGGAGAGGATCAAGACGGAATTACCTATAGATGCTAGATTCCGATGGCTTCGAGAGAGGACCGAGGTAGGGGAGCATACGGGATTGAGGATTCATCCCGATGGGACATTATGATGTGGTGATCGTATTTATGTTCCTAATAGAGAGCTTCGGCATGAGTTGATGACGGAAGCGCACAGTTCGACTAACTCTATACATCCCGGAGGAACTAAGATGTACCGGGACTTACGACAGTATTATTGGTGGTACGAAATGAAGCGCGAGGTAGCTCGTTTCATGGCCAAGTATTTGGTATGCCAACAAGTGACGGCCGAGCACCAGAGGACGGTCGGATTATTGCAGCCGCTACCCATTCCCGAGTGGAAGTGGGAGCACATTACGATGGACTTTGTCACAGTATTTCCTCGGAGTCCTAGTAGACGAGATACGGTATGGGTGATTATTGATAGACTTACCAAATTGGCCCACTTCTTATCTTTTAGAGTAAGACAGTCCACAGAAGTTTTAGCGGATATGTATATAAAGCAAATAGTGAAGCTATAAGGTGTACCAGTTAGCATCATGTCGGATCGTGACTCGAGGTTTACCTCACATATTTGGAGGAGTATACAGAATAGTTTGGGTACACGTTTGAAGTTTAGCACGGCGTATCATCCGCAGACAGACGGCCAGTCAGAGCATACTATTCAGACGCTAGAGGACAGGTTGAGAGCGTGTATGCTTGACTTTGGCGGGTCATTGGAAGACCACCTTCATCTTGTGGAGTTTTCCTACAACAATAGTTTTTAAGTGAGCATTCAGATGGCTCCGTTTGAAGCATTGTATGGTAGGAAGTTTCGATCTTTTGTCTGTTAGAGCGACATCGGAGAGTAACAGATATTGGGACCCGAGTTGGTTTTGAGCACAGTAGAGAAGGTAAAGAAGATACAAGACCACCTGCGAACAGCGCAGGATCGACAGAAGCAGTGGGCGGACAATCATCGTCTACCTTTGTAGTTCAAGGAAGGCGACCATATTTTCTTGAAGATATCCCCTACGAGTGGCACGATTCGATTCGGAGGACGTGACAAGTTGAGTCCAAGATACATCGGCCCTTTTGATGTCTTGGAACGAGTTGGAGAGGTTTTCTATGGAATGGCATTGCCAACGTCGCTTGAGAGAGTACATGACGTATTTCATGTGTCTCAGCTGAGGCGATACAAGGCAGACAGTAGTTATGTGCTTGATCACTCCGAGATCACTGTTGGGCCGAGCTTGTCGTACCAAGAGCAACCAGTGGGCATCCTTGATCGTCGAGTGAAGGTGGTGCGAAATCAGTCTATACCATTGGTTCGCGTAGCATGGAAGCATTACTCGCCAGGAGAGTCCACTTGGGAACGCGAGGACGATATTCGGAATCGCTACCCGCATTTGTTCGAAAACTAAGGTACGACTTTTATATGTTAGTTCCCTTTAATTTCGCATTGCATTGCATACCCCCCACGTCAGCTTAATTTCGAGGACGAAATTTCTTTAAGTTAAGTAGGATGTAAAACCACATATTTTAATCATGATTTTTTTACAATTTTATTTCTTTGTTATACATTTATATTTATTTTATTTATTACTAGTTTATTAGTGTAGTTATGTATGTATATAGAAATATTGGTGTGTATGCTTGTGTTTTGTCATTAAATATAGTCTACAACATCAATTAGAATTTTAGATATTTATTTATATACTTTATAATTTTTGTGCTAGCTAAATTACTTAAAAATTTAAAAAAAAAAATATATATATATATTATTTATATTAGAATTGTATATGTATATATATATATATATATATATATATATATATATATATATATATATATATATATATATATATATATATATATTTTTTTTTTTTTTTTTTTTTCGCATTGCATTGCATACCCCCCACGTCAGCTTAATTTCGAGGACGAAATTTCTTTAAGTTAAGTAGGATGTAAAACCACATATTTTAATCATGATTTTTTTACAATTTTATTTCTTTGTTATACATTTATATTTATTTTATTTATTACTAGTTTATTAGTGTAGTTATGTATGTATATAGAAATATTGGTGTGTATGCTTGTGTTTTGTCATTAAATATAGTCTACAACATCAATTAGAATTTTAGATATTTATTTATATACTTTATAATTTTTGTGCTAGCTAAATTACTTAAAAATTTATATTAGAATTGTATATATATATATATTATTTATATTAGAATACTTAAAAATTTATATTAGAATTGTATATATATATATTATTTATATTAGAATTGTATATGTATATATATATATATATATATATATATATATATATATATATAAAATATATATATATATATATATATATATATATATATATATATATATATATATATATATATATATATATATATATATATATATATATATATATATTTATATATAGGAAGCGGATCAAAAGCCCCCCTTAGAAAACCCCCTAAAAACTCTCCTCACTCTAATCCGTAATTTAATGTTAATATTAATGTTAATATTAATTTTAATATTAACATTAACATTAAATACTAAAATTAAAATTAAACTTAACATTAAAATTAATATTAACATTAACATTAATATTGACATTAACATTAATATAAAAAAATTAAAAAAATTAATATTAACATTAACATTAACATTAATATAAAAAAATTAAAAAAATTAATATTAACATTAACATTAATATTAACATATATATTAACATTAGCATTAATTTTAACATTAATATTAACATTAATATTACGAATTATAGTGAGGGGGTTTTTTATGGGGTTTTCTAAGGGAGGCTTTTGATCCGCTCCCATATATATATATATATATATATATATATATATATATATATATATATATATATATATATATTTTATATATATATATATATATATATATATATATATATATATATATATATATATATATATAGAAGTAGTTAAAAAAAATTAGCCCGGGACTGTTCACAACCGTGAATAGTACTCGAGCAAAGTCGAGTTCTTCCCTCCCCCTTTGTAGAGACTTTAGGATCTAAAAAAATAAAAATAAAAAGGGGGGTGGCCGGCCCCACACCCCAACTTAAATGGGGCCGGCCTAAAGCAACCAGCAGCAGCAGTATTGGAAGAACTCGAGCCCCCCATTCCGCTAAGCCACAGCAGCGGCTGCCTTCCTCTTAGAAAAAAAAGATTTGAATCCTTGCCAAATCCCATCCAAATTTAATTCAATCAAATCCTAAGCTATTCTCAAATCCTAACCCTACGGAAGATCCAACCCCGAACTTCTAATACATTGTGTATTACTAAATCAACCGAGGAGGCCGAGCATATATACGCACGAAGGAGTCGGGTGTTCTTCCTAAAAACAAATCGTGTATACCTAATTCTAAGCGACCAAGAGCGATCCCCGAGTGCACCCGTACCCCGACGAACTTCTCCGTCTCCTGCATGCCGAGCAAGAGTGTCACACCGTCGGGAGGAGGCCCAATACCGATCGTAACAGAGAACTCTGTTTCAGAAATCCGACTGCAAGTTACAATCATCGCGATCCAATAACTTCATGTATTCACCATCATTTTATGATTTGTAAATTTCTATAGAAAGCCTATGTAACCCTCTTCGAAACCCTTTAAAGGGATTTGGACCTCGTATCCTAGATCGGCGCTGAAATTGACGCGGAGTCGAGTCGATACATCCCCGAAAATAGAGCATCAAACCAGTTTCGAAACCCAGCTTAGAAGCCAGATTTCGATATGTATATTAGGATTTTTAGTAAGATAAATAAGGATAGTCCTAAACAACATAACCGAGATTACAACGCACTTCGTAGAATCAAATTTAGTCTATTGTACAGAAAGTTATGGGTTGATAAACTTGTGATAAAAACTGCTTTAAAAATATTAAAAACTTTAGAAATCTGTCCGATACGGCGTGCGCCCCGACAAACCGAGCGACGTGGTCGTGTACTATATGGATCGAAAGGTGCGTATGGATGTTGCCGACGTATGGGAACTAACGGAACCCGATTTCGTTGCGTGTGCGTGACGAAATTAGTGCGTATCCGTCGAGATACCCCCGTATCGACGTTTTATAAACTTGGCCATAACTTCGTGCACGTTCGTCAAATCGACACGAAACTTGCGCCATCAGGACCGAATCATTTTTTGGTCCTGTGTGCCAAGTTTGGTCTGATTCTGAGAAGGTTGATCGGAGCGCCAAATTTGGCGGGCCCGCAACCCAATCCAATGGGCAATTTTGTGCACGGCTCACCGGAATCCAAAATTGGACATATCGTTGGGTTCGTCTCCTCAAACGGAAACCATAGACATATAGTTTGACGAATTTTGAGACCGTAGACATTGGCACACGTTTCGGTGTAAAACTGGTCTAAACGGCGGATATCGTTTTGACCCGAATTACGATTTTGCCCCTGTTCCAGAATTTAACTTTTGGACAGGTGTTTCTTAGGTATATCACTTATTCAGAGTACGTTCTTGATGTTTGTTTCAGCATCCGGAGTTGTTTGGAGATTGTGACATTCTTGCTGATATTGTGATTCTTGGACTTGCCACATTCGTACCACCAGACAAGATACCTTGCCACCTTACTCTGTGATTATTATATTCTTATTTTCAGTTATTATTTTTAGCATTTCTTATTTGTTGATATTATAAAACCGTGCTTCCAAGTCATACTTGGGTGCAAGCGACTCTATCGGTCATTTTCTTGCTTTTGTTTATTTCTCTTGCATTGACCAACTATAGTGACAACCTATTGTTGATGTGGTATTGTGATATCTCATACGGCCTTGATACTTACTTTACCATGTATTGTGAGTCACATGTAGGAGACGTACCCGCGTAGTCGGCTGGCCACCGATACGTATGGAGCGTGCGACAGATAGGAGTAACTGCAAATAGAATTGCATGTGACGGTTACTAGAGGTTCATACCAGTCATGGAGATGATGATACTAAGTATTGGGTGGGGAGAACAATACCTGATGTATGGGCTTCGATTACACTTTCCTTGTAACACGAAAGCTCTGCTGGAGATACGTGTATGATTATCCTCTCAGGTTGGCCACTGACGTTTTTGAACATTATACGCTTGGTCAATGGTGCCCAAGAGGGGACTATACCGGATCCTATTTTTAGCCAGGGCTCATGAGTCGAAAGATTGTTTTTCAATTGCATATTCACAGTAGATTGGTCAGGAACCCGATTACATGAGTTCTTTCTTTCCTATTATATTATCACAGTTTATATGGCATGGTATTTTCTTGTATCTTGCTACGTCCCTCTGAGGACCTGGTTATCTCTCCAGGATTAGACGACTTTTCGCAGGAGTACAGAGCGGCTTTAGATCCTGCATACATTGATGATGAGGCAGTACCTACTGATTTTTAGTTTATTCCTTATTGAGACATTAGTAGATATTTTTATATCTCTTTTCTTTGTATTTTGCGGAGGTTGGACTCCGATCTTATGAGAATATTTTATAGTTATTTGGAGTGAGTATGTTCACCCGGCTATCTTTTGATACACTCATTTATTAACTAGACTTTATTATCTTCTTTTTTGAGCTGTAATAAGATTAGATTATATTATTCTGGCCTGTGATGATTTATTATACAGCTTATGTAAGTATACGAGGATTCTATATATTGGAGTATTTTTCGTATATGCGCAGCTGGCATGTTTGCATACTCGGTCCTATATATTTTAGGACTGGGGCGTTACAAAAGTCGATCGCATCCACATCGATCCAGGCTCCTCTCTCAGCATCATCCCAAGGAGTTTGCTCCAAACTCTAGGGATTCCGATGCATCGGCTGACTACATCGAACAAAACAATCAGCGTCTTCAACGCAGAGAAGAGCGATCCCTTGGGCAAAATTCGCTTAAAGTGCCAAATAGGCGATCTCCATACTGAAGTGACTTGCTATGTCATTGACGCTGACATAAACTACAACATGCTATTGGGACGACCATGGATTCATGTGTACATGATCGTTCCTTCCACTCTCCATCAATGCATGAAATACGTGGCCAGCAACGGGACTATCAAGACTGAATTCACCGACATCGACCCGTTCCGGGGACTTGAAGCCTACTGTACGAAAGCTGATTTGTACAAGTCAGTCCCCTGGGACGATGAGAGAAATGATACAAACGATGAGGTAGAGATGGCCTCAGAAAGCACAGCAGTTACTGAAGAACCACTAAAGGTTCAACTGAAGGGAAAACCCCCAAAGGTATCAGTGCCCCTCGTCGTCATGCTCCGAGACAAAGCACCACTTTACCCACGGTAACGTCATATGATGGCCAAGAGCCTATACGAATAAGGCTACCCCGGAGGTCCCCAAAGCCAACCATGAAGGCGCAAGAATCTTCGACCGTAGCCCCCTTAGTGGTCAAGATAAAGGGGAAGCATCGTCCCCCTCCTCTCTCGACAGCCCTAGTCCTCATCGATGAGAAGCTAGGGGATTACGTCTGCACCGATATCGAAGCGCACAGATAATGTAATCCCTCGAAATAAAATTTTTCATTTTATTAATAGAAAGTTGTCTTCAAATTACTCTTATGCATGTTGGAACACTAGATATTTCTTAGAAAACTCTCTATGAATGCTACAAATACAAGTGACAATCACCAACCTTGTGAGCCGAGTTATCCCTTTCTGGGCTCTTACTTCCTAGTTCCAGCAAGGAAGAAGGAGGAGGTACCCATCATCTTTGGTCGATTGGAGCATCCTCAACGACTAAATCCAGGAGAACCAGAACCCGATAACGGTAAGATGCAAATCTACCGTTACGCTGCTTAAGCCAAACATCTCATCCAGAAGATGGGTTATGACTTGAACAACAACATAGGACTCAAGTATGGTAAAGGCCGGCGCCTACCCTTACGGATTCGAGCTCTAAAGGAAAATGCTCAAAACTATTACCAGCGCACCCGTCGGGGGTTGGTTTATGTTGCACCCACTTCAACTTTAGGAGACTCAGAGACGGAAGTCATGATGCATTCACACTCTTCTGACTCCTCAACCTGGGACTCTGACACCAGCACCATGCAGGTCTTCAAAAAGATGATATCCGCTAATATGGTCTCCATAAATCCTCCAGTCGAGAACGGAGACCAGATATTTGAATACTTTGAAGATTAACCATGGGCACAACGCCTAGGATCTCAATGGAAATGGCATTTCGAGCAATGAGAACCGCCCACAGAAGATGAAGTCATCCAGGTTGAGTTGGGAAATAAGGCCTCTTCTATGCCTATCCTCATC
The DNA here is from genome assembly GCA_029216955.1 of Iris pallida. Lineage (NCBI taxonomy): Eukaryota > Viridiplantae > Streptophyta > Magnoliopsida > Asparagales > Iridaceae > Iris > Iris pallida. The sequence goes on along the minus strand of JANAVB010030217.1, from coordinate 10,435,557 downwards.
AGCAAAAGCCTGGCAGAAGAAGACAAAGAAACTCTGATATAGCTTATCCAAGAATACATCGACGTCTTCGCTTTGAGCTACAAGGATATGTCAAATTTAGACCCACAAGTCGCCATACACCGCCTCAATATCTCGCCCGATGCTGAGCCTATCAAACAGCAACAGCGTCGGTTTTGTCCCAACATCATGGATGCTATCGATGAAGAAGTCGACAAAATCATTGAGAGCGGCTTCATTTGGAAAGAGCAACATCCAGATTGGGTGGCAAAGGTTGTCCCAGTCACTAAGAAGAACGGGAAGATACGGATCTGTATAGATTTCAGGAATCTCAACTCAGCCTGTCCTAAGGACGAGTTTTCCCTTCCGATCACTGATGTGGTGATTGACAACACCTGTGGCTTTGAGCACATGTCCTTTATGGATGGTTTCTCAGCCTACAACCAGATCAAGATGCTCTCCGAAGACGAGAAGCATATAACATTCCGAACACCAAAAGGAGTATATTGTTACACAGTAATGCCCTTTGGATTGAAGGATACAGGTGCAACATACCAGCGGGCTATAAGCAGTATATTCCACAAGCATCTTGGTGGAGTGTTACGTTGATGACATTGCCGTTTAAAGCTAAGGCAAGTCCAACCACTTGGACGATCTACGAACAATATTCGATTTAATGCGAACGCATCAACTAAAGATAAACCCGACTATGTCCTTCCTAGGTGTTTCCAGTGGCAAGTTTTTAGGCTTTATCATCACAGCAAAAGGGATTCACATTGATCTGGAAAAGACTAAGGCAATTCTTGACATGGCTCCTCCAAGGAGTCTCTGAGATCTTCGAGGCCTACAAGGACACTTGACATACATCAGAAGGTTCATAGCGAACCTTTCTAGCAAATGTCAACCCTTCACCAAGTTAATGAAGAAAGGTGTCTCCTTTTTATAGACCGAAAATGTACCTCACCAGTCCTTCTGTACTGGTAGCACCAGTTGTGGGAAAGCCTTTTCTACTATATGTCTGAGCTATGGATCATTCTCTTGGTGCCTTGCTAGCCAGAAGAGTAGTGAAGGCCACGAACATACGATCTAATATCTCAGCAGAACCATGATTGGAGCCGAGCATAGGTATAATCCTACTGAGAAAGAGTGCCTCGCCCTTCTTTTTGACATCCAAAATATGCGACACTATGTGACCGGACAGATGATCAACGTCTTGTCCAGAATTAACTCCCTCAGAGTCCTCATGACCAAGCCAGGGGCATTAAACTCATGATTAGCCACATAGGCAATCCTTCTGACTTCCTATGATATGGTGTTCGTCCCGTAGAAGGCAGTCAAAGGCCAAGCGCTGGAAGATTTCTTGGCAGCACACCCTGTGCCAGAGACATCGAAACTCTACGACGATATCCCAGATGAAGTTTTAGAGTCCAATGCAGTCTTAGACAACTCGGTTTGGCACATGTTCTTCGATGGTGCTTCAAGAATAGGACCAAAGGGCAATATCATCGCAGGAGTTGGGATCGTCCTCATCACCCTCGATGGCCTAGTCATCAATCATACATATTCTCTCATAGAGTCGTGCACCAACAATGTTGCAGAGTATAACGCTCTCATCTTTGGGCTCAAACTCGCTAAATAGCTGGGGGTTGACTACATTGAGGCCTATGGAGATTTGAAATTAATCATTAGCAAGGTTCGAAGGCAGTATGAGGTTCGACATGAAGACCTGATCCCCTACCACCAGGCAGTGATCGACATCATCTCTATAGAAGCATGAAAAATACAAGACTATGTATCCCACATGAAGAATGTAAAAGAAGCCATGCACCCACATAACCAAAAGGAGGCTATTCGTCCACATGGTCGAAGAGGGGCTATGCGTCCACATGATCAATGAGGAGCTATGCGCCCACATAATCGAAGAGGATCTATGCGCCCACATGATCGAAGAGGATCTATGTGCCCACGTTGTTTTCATGCAGATCAAATATGCACCCAAGTGTGGGCGCATAAACTTACTCCCATACTGTGCGCCCAAGGTAGCAGATCCCTACGACTCGGTCAAACTCCACGATCAATCGTGTACCGAAGCATGCAGCCATGTCAGTCTCCACGAGTAATCGTGCACTGAAGCATGCGACCACGTCAATCTCTATGCCAACCCCACGATCTACCTACGATCATCCAGTGTCCATGCACCTACACCCTATGAGCCTAAAGGGGTGTTATGCACCCACTGTAAAATTAGTATATTTTCTACCTGTGGGCGCATAACAGTCGTTTCAGGGCCAAACGACTATAAATAGAGGGCATCCCCCTCTATAATGTCAGACTGAACGAAGAGCATTTCAAGAGCCAAATTGCTGCCCTTCTTGCCAGTGAGCTGAGAGTTAGCAATTTTCTTAGGTTTTCTCCCACTTTTGTAATCGGAGTGTCAACGGAGTAAAGGAGCAACTGCCGCTCGATCTCCATCATCCCATTTCCCAAAATTCTTTTTGTACTTGGGGATCCTCAGTGCAGGATCTCTCAGGCGTACTCGATTTGTGGTACCTTGTGCCAATAAAAAAGATAGCATTTCTTCTTCTTTTTTGTGTGTGTCCACAAAAATGGCGACTCTGCTGGGGACTACCTTTTCCTCTGACGAAAAGGTGGTGACGCAATCCGATATCGATAAAGTGGGGAGCACTCAGAAGATGTTGATCGTAAAGATCGATCAACAGGTGTTCGAAGAGATGCTCTGGAGGGGCGGCTCTACTCCCTCAAATCAGTGAAGCCAAACAAGTCTAGCAAGACTTGTCTTCCGAAGGCTCGTGGTGCATATCCTGCCAGTGTCATAAAAGATATGCAACCGAAGAACTCTGTCACGTGGGCGCATGGAGCTCCCCTGTGGGCGCATAGCTCTACCACAGAGGCTCATGACACGAAGAAGGTATATACCGTTTCGGGCACTACTAGCCCAATGACTTCCCTCTTGTGCAACCAACAACAGAGTGTTCAATACTCGAAACATGGCAAAAAAAACACTATGATGCCAAGAATCAAAGTGTTCGACGCTCTGGACAAACTCAGCAAGGCTCATAAACGAAGAAGACAAAACTGGAAGAAAACAACGCTGTTTTCCAAAGCATGTGCCCAAGGCAGTATGTGGGCGCATAACTCTAGCCAGAGGACTTCTGCCTTCGATAGGCTTTGCGCTCAGAGCCATGCGCCTAGGACTATGCACCCAGGCTCTGATGACCCATTCTATGCACCTACATCCAGGAGGGCCAGGCATGCTGCAAGGACTTCAGGAAAGCATGCGCCCAAGGGCATGCTCTAGGGTCTATGTGTCCACAGCAAAAAGAAAGAACCCACCGCGTATAGCACGGGAATGTCTTCAAGGTTATTACGGAACTTACGTGTGGGGGTTGCCCCTGCACGTGAACTGTCCGGATGAGTCAACTCCCCTTACAAACCCATATACAAAGCTCGGTGATGCATGTGACATGGGTTTTAAGGCAAAACTCCCTTCCGCTGATTTACGCGACATGATAAACCATAAGCGTAAAGCGAGGGAGGAAACTGTAATTCATGTCGTACATCTGTACACCAGTATTGTCATCAACTGTTGCTGCTCAAAAGCAACGAAAGTGCCTCAGAGGCAGCCCGTATTTCGACGACTGCATCGCTCTGATGATGAAAAGCCTCTATGTGTTTCATCTAACATGGCTTCATGGGGTCCTCCTAACGGGAGCCCCAATCAAAGAAGGTGGACCATTAACGCAACTTTTTCTTTCAGTTCTGTGAACAAAAGAAGAAGAAGTCTGCCAACAGATAGCAAGCGAGCTGTTACATCTGAAGGAGTCTATATGGGTACTCGGTCAAGGAAGAGATTCCGTATAGATGATGAGGATTCCCAAGCTGGGGGTGATGATCCTTCAGCTGGGGGTAGTATTCTATCAGAATCTGAAGCAGACGACCTTCACACCGGGGGTAGCCTTCCAGATGATGATGATCTTTTCGAGTCTGACGGTGACTATCTACCTCCCCTGCCTAAAGACGAGGGTTTTTTTAATTCAGAGATAGACAGTATCAGCACCAGTTGTACTGCCTCCTCTATTCATCCTCACATGTTATCTACGTACATAGCGGATGGAGAGAGACCTGAAGAAGCCAGTGATCATACCAACATGTGGCTAGAGAGTGTTGAAACAACATTTGCCAAGATCACTGATATGCTTACCAGTATCATGACAGTCCAAACTGCTGAGGTTGTTCCTCCACCTCAACCGAACGTCTCAGCACATATTAGTCCGGCTCATAGCAATAACCCTCCTTTATTATAAAATGAGTATCATTCCGTTGTACCTCCTCAAAGTCTTGTAAATGCTAGGGGTGGTCCTTTGCCAACGACGCCTGACAACCGTTCAGCAGCCAATTCTTAACATCTGCTCAATCAGCAGGATACAATTAATTCTCTTGTTATCCGTCTCGATACCATCTCACACAAAGACGAACTTCATAAAATGGGGATATCTTAACCTTATCATCTTGAATGGAAAAATGCTATTTTCCCTCCTAACCATAAGCCACTGACGCTAAATTCATTTGACGGGATAACTTCTCCTCGCCAACACAAGACATACTTCAACACGCAGACTCTACACTTACCAAAGGATAATCCATTCTTGTCAAAGCTATTTATTAGCACCTTACAGGGGGTAGCTTTTGTATGGTTTTGCAGTCTGCCTGACGGTTGTATTAATTTCTTTAAAGATTTGGAGAGGTTATTCCTCAACAGGTTTTATGAGAGTGGCATGCATGTTAGTATGTCCACCCTCATCGAAACCAAGAAAAGGAGGGCTGAGTCTGTTATTGTTTTCATCGAACGCTTCAGGCGACTAGCATTGACGATGCCCTTCGGTATACCAGACTTAGAACTTATGGATACTTTTTGACTTAACTTCCTTCCTGCAGTGAAGTTCTGTCTAGGAATACATAAGTATGATACATGGCCTGCTTTCATTGGGGCTGCTAATGCTGCTAAAAATGATGTCCCCAATCTAGAATTACTAGGGTTGAAGACACCCAAATCTGAAGACAAAAGCTACCACCCCAAACTATCCCTGTCCGTGGGGGTAAAGGGAAAGAAGTCTTGAAGGTCGACACTTCCAAGGGAGCTTCCAATTCTTAGGGCGCTATTGACAAACCTAAGGAGACTTTCTCCTTCGAAGAAGATGATATTATTACCATTTTTCACACATTAATGAAGGGTAATAAACTGACATTGCCACCACCACGACGTCCTGCGGAGGCGAACCAACTCAACGATCCCAAGTACTGTCTTTATCATCAGTATGTGCACCACTCTACCAAGGATTGCATCGTCCTGAAGAAGAAGATACAACAGATTATCGACAGCCAAGTGATCAACCTCGAAGCTGAAGATAAGGTCGTAACTTCTAACATGATCTCTCTTCAATTTGGTGACTTTCCTTCCACAGAAGTCCCAGACAGCGTAGTCCCAATCCCCAAGGCAATAATGGAAGTCGTCAACCTGCCACCAGCTCGCAACTCAACCTTGGTGCCACTCACGACAGAATATGGTGAGATCATGTGTGTCCATCCAGACCTTGTGCAAGAAATAATGCAGGGGGTGGTATCTTCCAAAGTAAATAGGGGCAAGAAATACAAATCATGCCATATGGTGTCCTACGGACTTATGACCCCGCACAAGAAGATACAGTACCTTCTCAAGCTCCCCTACAAGTTCAGAAGCTGGCCTATCTAAGTCCTCAACTACCGACAAAGCTAAGCAGAAGGAGACGCAATTTGACAAGTCTCTGAAGGCGCCAACTCCTGAAGTCATGGATCGGCCTTAAAACTTTGATATACTGGCACAGCTGGCCAATATACCTGCCAGGTTGTCTTTGTTCGATCTACTGCGACTCTCCAAAGAGTCGCAGAAACCTTTAATTCTGGCATTACTACATGTCGACTCTTACCTCGCTAAAGTCAAAGCCCCCGCTGAAGATCCCATTTCCTGTCATCACTGTCATATCACGATGGAGGTGGTGCCCAACATCACCTTTTCACAAGTGCTACTAAAAAACAATCATCATGATAAACCTCTGTACTATACAGGGTATATCAGGGCGATTAAGGTAGATCAGATGCATATCGATCCAGGTTCCTCCCTCAGCATCATCCCTAGAAGTCTACTCCAAATTCCAGGTTCCTGTCTTCTGGGAGAAGCCACCCGCTGGGCAAGATCCGTCTCAAGTGCCAAATAGGTGATCTCCGAACAGAGGTTTCTTCTATGTAATCGATGCCAATGTGTCTTACAACATCTTGTTAGGACGTCCATAGATACACGAGAACATGATCGTTCCTTCTATTCTTCACCAGTGCTTCAAGTACATCAATAGCGATGGCATCGTAACGACAGAGTTTGCTGATGTCGATCTTTGAAGCCTACTATGGAGATTCGGTACTTTACCAATCTCAGCCCTCCAAGAATGATGGTAACGAAGCTGACGATGAAGCTGAAGTGAGTTCATCCGCCAGTGATGGTCCCCTGATTATCCGAGTCAAAGGACGTACTACTCTAATAAGTGCTCCAAAGCCTCTCACAATCTGGTTAAAAAAAAAGCATCCTGATAAGGTCAAACCATTGACCATCACTCTCCGCAAAACAACTCGGATGGAACCTGCTGAAGTCCGTCCCCCCAATCCAGAAGAGTTACCCTATGTGGCAAACTTGGCCAAGTCTGCGGCTCTTGTTCCAGACAATGATCCCCTCAATGAGTATATCAATACTCAAAATAATGTACCTTCAGTGGATAATGTTATCCCTGAAGAAGAACTTGCATATTTTCTAAGTAAAGGTTTATCTTTGAATTACTCTGATGTCTACCAATCTGTAAACCGGTACATAGATACGATATATGCCCTAGGGCATGGCATTTGACCACACCTCTATATATCGGTTACGATGCCACGTCTGCAGGAAAAAGTCTGGCCAGAAGATATCCACTACTTCATCGTTCCAGCAAGAAAGATGGATGAAGAATTGATCATCTTCGGTCGAATAATTGGTGAAAGAAAGTTCGTTCTGGACTACTTCTCCCAATCACAACGCTGAAGCTGACTATGATTCTGGAAAAATGAAACTTTACCAATATAGTTGGCAGGCCAAGAATATCATCCAGAACATGGGATATGATATAAAAAGCGACCAACTGCTAAAATACGGTCAAGGACGGCGATTTCCAATACGTCACTTTGATCCTCCTAGCAAACCCGATAACTATTATCAACAAAACAGTGTTGGTTTGGGTTACTTTACTCCTCCAACAACTCCTGAAGGATTAGACGTTGAAGCAGATCGTTGTTCTAATTCTTCTGATTCCTGCCTCTGGGATTCAGACTCCAGCATTGGAGACATGTTCAAAATAACTTTGTCCGTCAACATGGTATCAGTTGACCAAATGTCCAATCGATCGACCTTGAACAATAGGCTCAAAAGATGGATACTAGATGGAAGTTACGTTTTGAACAACGTGAACCACCTACTAAAGACGAAGTCGTCTAAGTTAATTTAGGAGATGAATAATCTCTTAAACCAATCTTCATAAGCAAAAGTCTATCTGGCGAAGAACGACAATCTCTTATACAGCTTATAAGAGAATACATTAACGTCTTTGCATGGAGCAATAATGACATGCCACACTTGGACCCTAAAGTTACTATGTACCGCCTAAATATCTCGTCCAAAGCTAAGCCAGTGAAGCAGCAGCAACGACGGTTCCGACCAGATATCATGGAGGCCATCTAGAGTGAAGTTAAGAAGCTTATTTCAAGCGGGTTCATTCGCAAAGAATAACACCCTGATTGGGTCGCTAATATTGTGCCAGTTATGAAAAAGAATGTTAAAGTTCGAGTCTGTATCGATTATCGTGATTTGAACTCTGTATGTCCGAAAGATAAGTTCTCTCTACCGATCACCAACGTAATGATCGACAATACTTGTGGCTTCGAGTGGATGTCTTTCATGGATGGGTTCTCAGGCTACAAGCAGATCAAGATGTTCCTTGACGATGAAAAATATACATCTTTTCGAACACCTTTGGGGGTATACTGCTATACGGTGATGCCCTTCGGATTGAAAAATGCAGGGGCGACATACCAGCGTGCTATGAACATAATTTTTTACGATCATTTGTGCATAACAGTAGAATGCTACATAGACGATATAGTAGTTAAAAGTCATCTCAAGGGCAACTACATCCAAGATTTGAGAACGGTGTTCGAACTAATGCGTGCATACCAAATCAAGATGAATAAAACCAAGTCTTTTCTGGAAGTTTCCAACGGCAAGTTCCTTGGGTTTGTTATCACTTCAAAGGGTATACATCTTGACCCGGAGAAAGTGAAAGCTATCCTCGATATACGTCCTCCAAGAAATCTCAAAGAGCTACGCGGACTTCAACGAAGGCTAGCCTACATCCGACGATTTATTTCAAATCATTCTCGAAGGTGTCAATCATTTACTCAGCTCATGAAGAAAGGAGTATCTTTCGTCTGGACTGAATAATGTCAACGTTTATTTGACAGCATCAAGAAGTATCTCACAAGCCCCCAGTGTTGGTGGCTCCAATAATGGGAAAGCCTTTCTTGTTATATGTCTGTGCTATGGATCATTCCCTTGGTGCCCTATTAGCTTAGAAGAATGAGGGCGGCCATGAACAGGCAATCTACTACCTCAGTCGCATGATGGTGGGTGCCGAGCACAGATAAACATCTAGAGAAAAGGAATGTCTCGCACTGGTATTTGCTATCCAGAGGACACGCCACTATGTGTCTGGGCAGACTATCCACATCATATTTAAAGTCAATCCTCTAAGAATACTTATGACTAAACCGGGTTCTCTTAATTTCCGTTTAGCTACATGGGCAATGTTGTTGACTCCATACGATATGCTGTTCGTCCCTCAGAAGGCAGTAAAAGGACAAGCGTTAGCTGATTTCCTAACAGCTCATCCGGTGCCAGAATCTTCTAAACTCTATGATGAAATCCCAGATAAAGTAGTAGAGTCTAACACCGCAACTGTGGAAATCCCTATTTGGCGAATGTTCTTTGACGGTGCATCAAGAACAGGACCTAAAAGAAATATCATGGCCGGAGTAGGCATCGTGTTTGTGTCACCCGACCATCTGGTTATACACCGTGCATATTCTCTCGTGGAACCCTGTACTAATAACGTGGCCAAATATAATGCCCTACTGATCGGCCTTCAATTGGCAAAACAACTAGGAGTTGACTATCTAGAAGCTTATGACGATTCTAAGCTAATAGTTAGTCAAGTCCGAGGGGATTATTAAGTTCGTCACGAAGATCTCATCCCATATCACAAAGCGATAATTGAATTGGCTTCTACTTTTGCTGGATTCTTCATCGAGCACGTGCCTCGATTATAGAATATAGAAGCAGATGCTTTAGCCGGTCTTGCTGCTTCCTTGATTGTCCCTACTAACACTCAGCATTCGATCATAGTGTCTGGTCGAGAGCTATTCTGTGTGAAAGATGCCTTGTATATTCATTACAGTTATTAACAGAAAGAAACATCGACGTTAAAGACTGAAGATTTCCGTTCATAGACTACGCCATCTACGGAAACCTTCCTGAGGACCCAAAGGAAGTAGTGTCTGTCCAAAGACGATCCCTCAGATTTTACTATGATACAGCTACCAAAATGTTGTATCGACGCTCTTTCGACGGGCTACTGTTACGATGTTTATCAGACACAGAAACCAAACATGCACTCCATGAGGCTCACGACAGAATTTATGGTACACATCAACCAGGCCCCAAATTACAAGATTGTCTCAAACGAATGGGTTATTATTGGCCCACGATAATAGCGGATGCTGTTGAATATGCAAAGAAGTGTAGGGCTTGTCAGTTCCACGCCAACTTCATTCATCAAACTTTGGAGTTTCTACACCTGACGGCGGCATCTTGGCCATTTGAAGCCTGGGGTGTGGACGTCATAGGCCCGATCAGCCCGCCATCGTCCAGAGGACATCGGTTTATCTTAGCTATAACCGATTACTTCTCCAAATGGGTGGAAGCTATACCGCTCATCGAAGTAAAGATGTCGAACGTGATCAGTTTCATTAAACATCACGTTATTTATCGCTTCGGCCTACCTCGCAGGATTATCCATGATAATGGTCCACAATTTGTGAGCCATGCATTCTATCAGTTCTGCGATAAGAATCGAATTCAGAATATAGCCTCTACTGCTTATAATTCAACGGCTGTTGGGTCAGCAGAAGCCTTCAATAAGACCATCATCAAACTTCTCAAGGAGTTCTTGTCTTCTAACAAACGCGATTGGAATGAGAAGCTCGGTGAATGTCTCTGGGTCTATCGTACAATGGTCCAGACTTCAACTGGAAGTATGCCATTCTCTCTGGTTTATTGGAGTAAAGCAGTTCTTTCCCTAGAAATCCAGATTCCCTTTCTTCGAGTAGCCTTAGCCAGTGAGTTGACTGCCGAAGAAAGTCTGCAACTACAAGAGCTGGAAGTGCTAGATGAAAAACGCTTATTAGCTCAACATCGTATTGAGCTATATCAACCAAGCCTTTCCAAAACCTTTAATAAAAGGGTAAAGGAAAGAATCTTTCAGGTTGGTGATCTGGTCTTAGCAGTAAGAAGACCAATGGTCATGACGCACAAGACAAGAGGAAAATTCTAGTCTAAATGGGAAGGTCCTTTCGTTATAGAATCAGTGTATTCTAACAGTGCGTATCGACTAACCAAGCCTGATGGTGACTTGCTTATGATGTCGATCAACGGCAAGTTCCCTAAGAATTATTATGTGTAACCTTTATGAACAGCGTTCACATATACCATATTTCAGTCATATAATATACAGTACAATGTTTATGTGATTCAAAAGAAATTTATCTAAATATTATTCGTATGTCAAGAATCTTGAATACGCCATGGATAATCGGTCCTTTAAAAACATTCCCCAATAGAATTATCTTCGTTTTGGACTCTGCCCAAACTTGGTCTGACAAAAACAAGTCACGTCCATATTACCTCTGAACTATTTTTTGATAATTATTTCCCAGTAGGATAATTAAGAAACGTTTTGCCCCGTCCATATAACCTCTGAGCAAATCATTCATCAAAGATAATCACGTCCATATTACCTCTGAATTATCCAGTCCTACCTAGTGTTATATATCCTTCCACATCCATATTACCTCTGGTCAGATATAGAACATTCTTTGCTATTACGTCCATATTACCTCTATTAGCAGCTTCTTTCAACTTATTATCTATATTCAAGAACCTTGAATATAAAATGGATAATAAGTCCACATCAAATTCTCCAGTGGAATACCCACCAAAAATATCCTTACCACGTCCATATCACCTCTAGTTCTGATATTTCACAAGCTTTATTCATGAGTTTTGAAAGCCAAAAGATTCTTTATTAAAAATATCTATCAGAAGATGGAGAAAAGAAAAAGATACAAGAGTCTTGATGGATAAAAGAGACAGTTACAAACAAAAGACTTAAGGGATACATAATCGATTGATCACATCCCTTAGAGCCTTGATTTCAGCTTAAGATTTGACGGTGGCATGACGACGTGCTTCTTCCTGCCGAGCAGCTTCATCCTCGAAAGGAATCAGTTCATATACTCCTATTCCAACTTCACCAGCTGAGCCTTCAATTGGTCTGAAGTTGTAGCAGTCGCAGCAGCCTGAACCACATAGTCTTCCTGCTCAGATGCAACTTTTCGCAAGTCAGCCTCAAGCTGAGCAATCTTTTCGTGAAGCTGCACAATATGGTTGTATTTTTCAGCGATCTAGATGGCCAGCTTATTCTTTGAGGCAATATGAGCCCTACCGGCAGCATCAAACTGTTCATACTGATCAGCCAGCTCACTGATCTCTTTAGCCAGAGCCTCCTTCCTCACCTGGAAAGTAGCTTTCTCCTCCTTAATAGCTGCAATCAGAGCAACGTCCTCCTTAAAAAATGATAATGTTGGGCTTCGCTGACTGACCTATCGGAGTTTGGCCACTTAATTTTCCAGGTCAGCCATGACCTTCCTTAAAGTATTAGCTCACTCTTCATAGCTAGCAATGCTTTCAAGAGCTATCACCTGGCATACAGTAATGGCCTTCACAGGCCCGAAGGCGGTATTTCGGTTCAAAACTCCAGGAAGCTTTACTTTCAAAATGGAGTAGAAAGCTCTTATGTATTCCTGAGCCATCTCATCATCTTCAGAAGTGGTCGTTGAAGATGAAGCTTGATGAGGATCTTCTATCCCAGGAAGAGCTACTTGGGAGGAAGCTGAACCTGACAAATAAAGCAATATATATATCAGTAACAAACAAACAAAAACTTACTTAAAGAAGGAGTTGTAAGTTCATACCTCCTACCGGCTCAGCATCAACTGAAATCGAGAAAATAAGAGCAGACCCAGGTCTTTCACTGTCAGCCAAAGCAGTATCAGACTGCTCGCTTTCCACGGTCCCAGCTAGACCCGAAGCAGATTTAATAATGACCGCCTCAACGGGTCGATCAAGAACTTCTTCAGTAACCGATGCCGGCTTACTGGGAGAACCAAGGGCAGCTTCCTGTCTAACCCCGGTATCTGGAGCAACCTCCGTGCTTTGTTCCCTTTCCTTGTCTACAAAGGAATATATGATAGAAGTCAGCCTCACAAGTTACACACAAAATTGAAGTCAAAAAATCTCATCCAAAGAAAAGTGCAAGAATGACATACCAAGAGGAGGGTGAGCTGATTGGACTTAATTTTCATCCAAATCCTTTATCATAGCTCCTATTGCAGACATATCCCCCAAAGAATGTCATAGGAGGGACTGGCTTTCTGATCGCCATCATGGTTTGGGCGTTTGCCCTAATTATCCCTTTGCTCATGCCTTACAACTAAAAAAGACCTACCTTTATCCATCAGTTGAGGACGAGCAGGGGACACTGTTGTTATGTCTACCTCTTCAGATGAAGAAGAACCTACCACGGTCATGACTTCAATGTCCTGTACAAAGGACAAATGCAATGGTGAGAAAGCTTCTAACGGTTTGATCAAAACGGCTATGGAGTCTAGGAAGGGATCTACCTTCCGAATAGTAACGGCCCACGACGCCGTTCTGCCTCTCCCTGTCTGCCGAGAAGATCTTCTGGGAGGAGGCGAGCCGGCGCTCACGTCCGTTGTAACACCAGGGTAATTTTAAAATTTTGTAATTTTAATCTTTAATTATGATATTTAAATAATAATATAATTTTTGGTGATTTTTAATCATTTAAAAAGATATTTAAAAATCATTACATGTGATTTTGATGTGCAGCTAGTGAAACCGTAGAGACTTTCTGTACTAGAGCCTAACCATATGATTGGGATTTTTATTTATTACTTTAGCCTAGGGGTAATTTGGTCATTTTGACTTATTAGAATTATTGATGTATTTAATGGATCGACGGTTGTTGATTTTGACTTCTACTAGTTGTGACATAAGAGACTAACCTAGATGCTGACCCTAGTTAAGGTGACTTGATTATCATGATGAGATCCTAGTCTAACATAAGTGAATCTAAGTTAGTCATGTAGGAATCAAGACTTGAATAGAAGGCTTAGTGAATTGGTCAATAGGCTTGAGGCTTAGGAGATTGATTTCTAGACTAGTGCTAGTTGGCCCATGGCCCATGACTTGAAACCCTAACCCTAATTTCATTCTTTATGACTAGCCACTAGGGCTCCCCTCCCTATAAATGATCTCATCATTGATTGTTCTTGCCTCCTTGTGATATTTCAACAAATTGAAGAAAGAGGTATATAGCAATTTTCCCTGGTTCATAACTTCCTCATTTTTAATCCTTTTTGACCCAAATCTTTTGCATATGAATCTAATTAACCTCTTCTTGCTGTTTATGGAGAGTAATCTCTGCCTTGGATCAATTTGGAGCATTTGGCCATCAAGAAGAACACCCCCCATTTGAAGCTCTTTCTTGCTATTAGCACCTATAGGTAAAACTCCTTAAATTATTCTAAAATTCTATTTTCTTTGCATTTAGGGCTAGATCTAGGTGTCCCCTAGTTGTTCCTAAAGTTTGGGTAGATTTCGTATCCATTTGGTGTCCGTATCGGACACATGTCATAGTGTATAGGAAGGTGTTTGATAGAATGTCGCTTAGGAATTTATTTTCGATTTTTGAAAAACTAATTACATGGATCCCTAGATCTATATGTGTATATTAATTTTTGTGAAGACCAAAATTATTTTGATGTCATTTTTGTGTCAGATTTGGTGTTGGACACGCTGTACGGGGCTCGGCTAAGTGCCCTGCTGCCCGTGTCCTAGTTCTTACTGGACACGCCACCTCTTGACACCAAAATTGGTGTGGACACTCCTTGGGTGACTGACACGTGGCCCATAAAATTTTTTAGGGTTTTATTTAGTGGATAGGGAGAAATCTAGCCTGCACTGATTCCTCATTGTGTGCACACGCACGAAATTGCCTCATTAATACGCACCTACGGCTCGGACACGACACGGCTTTGACCCGATTCAGGGTGATGGACCCCCAGCCCTATCCTAGGCAAACCTATAGGCACAAGCACGTATCCTATTTAGTGTCCTGCCGTGTCCACGAGTGATGTGCATGCGTGCACGACGCTGTTGTATGCACAATTTGTGTCTGTGTTTGTGTGTTGTGATTGGACACGATTCTTTTCCAGTTTTCTGGACACGAAGACACCCCAAGACACGTGCACAAGTAGTGTTATGTATTACCAACCTTTTAATACAATTATTAAGTTGTTTGCATTCGGATTTTGGGTTTTCCCTAAAACTCTGATACCCAGGCTGTCAATCCATTTTTTTCTGATATTTAAAGTATGTTAACTGTCTAGATTGATTAATTATGCTGTTTGGTTCACCAAGTCATGTCAGGGATTAGTGAACCATGTTGGGTTTTTGGTTAGCATGGAATTATGGTTTCGAATTCTCATTGGGCTTTTGATTTTGTACATGTGACTGATACACGGTTTCATGAATTCAAATTCTGAGTTTAATTTACATTTAAACTGTTTGATTAATGTTTAATTACCATGTTAATTCATATACACATGTGTTAGTTACTGTTAAGTTGATACATGATTTGGGTTTTCAAATTTGGTTTAGGATTGTTGAACTATTTATGTTAACTGTCTTGGTTCTCAGGTTTCCTGAGAACACCATGTATGAACTGTCGAGGGACTTGGGAATCCTGAGATTTTCTCTCTATTCAGTCTATAAACACACTATTTTTAATTCCTAAATTCAATTGTATATACACACATCTATATGCTGGATGAATAATAGGAATCAATGTATTTCTGGATTGATGGTTGGTTGGGGGTCTTTGTTGCTTTGCTCTAAACTGAACCCTGTGACACATTACAAATAACTGAGATTCTATGATGAACACACACACGTGTGCACAAAACTGACACTCTACATCCATGTTACATAATCTACAAGTCACACACATTAATTCCTATGTCCATTTCACACACAAACCTGAGAACAGTCCCTCCCATCATGTGCAGTCATATATATATGTATGTTCAGTCAGTCCACTGTTTTTCTGATTTCTTTTCAGAAATTGGTATTTGGGATTCGATCTCGATTTGAATACATATCGATTCAAGTTTCTAGTTATATAGGGATTGAGTTTGTTTTGTAAAAAACTGAATTGAGGTTGGATTATAGGCTTTGGGTTTAAATGTTTTGATTTAAAGACTGAAATCTGAGAATCAAGTTGGGTTATAACTGAAATGAACCTGAGAATGCCATGTTGATTATTAGCTAGATGTTTATATTTCCTGTTTAGAATGTGAATGATTCTCCTTTCCTTTAAAACTGAAACCATATGTATATAAACCTGAGATTCTCCTATTGAACTAAATATTGAATGGTTGTACACCAACACATGAACCTAATCTAACTGCTAACACTTTGAACCTGAACACTTGTATATGTGTCACACACACACACGTGTTGATGTATACACTATTATGCATGTCATTTTCCCCCTCTAAGATATATATATATATATATATATATATATATATATATATATATATATATATATATATATATATATATGGATTGGTACATGTGAAAATATAAGGCAATGTGAATGTAAATGGTTAACCTATATACCATGTGTAGTATAACTAGTGTTGGAACCCATTCTTGCCTATGCACACCTATACACACACATAGCCATTACATACATGATAGCTCTTTCCTTCTCTAATTCTCTCTCTATATATAATGTTGTATAAATATATATATGTAATCCTATATACATATATATATATATATATATATATATATATATATATATATGAATTTCATGAATATATAGCTAAATGTGAATGTGCTTATGATGTGTGACTTGTGTTTGGCTTGGATAGTCTTGTATTGATGTGTGTTAACTAGTATAGGCTTGATGGGGCCTAGAATGGTTGTTAGACCTAGTCTAGTTGGACATAGACTAGTTTAACCTAGTTGACTAGATTTAGACCTAGTTTGACTTCAGAGTTGACCAAGAGTTGACTTTGGCCCAGAGTGACCTAGAATCATATAGAATGCATTATAAACTTCCTTTGTTTCATATTAGATACGTAACATAACCTGTATTGCTTTATTTAGGACTTTGTACCTTAGATTCAGACATCTATTCTCATCGGATATTTAGGGTATCAGGCGAGTACATTCTTTGATCATTTCGTAACTTGCTTAGAATTATATTCCTGCTCTAGTTTACCTTATTTGATGCTGTCACGATATTATCAAGGATTGGTACTATATGGATTCCTACATTGAGATGTTATCCCCCTCGGGAGAATCGGATACATCATGTCGTGTGTTTCATGTACATCATGTATTCCTCGCTCTCATGTTATTCATGTTTCTCATGTGCTTCACGCTCGTTCATGCTCGCTCGTGTACTCTCATGTGCTATCATGTTCGGTCATATTTCTCATGTATAACCTATACTTCATGTGTACCCTTCATAGGCTTTCATGTGGAATTCATGTGCACTCAGTTTCTGAGCCCTCATATATAATTCATGTACATCCATCTATGGGCTTTCATGTGAAAATTATGCACGTAACATAACTTGTCTGGATCCTTGTGTATTGATTGGGGTATGGGGGAGTATAAATAGTCATGTGAACAATTCCAAAGTAGTATAACCATGTGCGCCTCTTTAGTACATTCATGTGCAAATCCAGCAGTTCACATGTCGACTTTGTACTCTAAATCACTAGTCACCGGTAGCTCTCTACTTATAGTAGTTATTTCTATTACAGTTCTCTCTCTATTTACATCATGCATATACTTTCTTTAATTTTCATGTATCGTACTCTCTTGTATGTTTATATTTTCTAACCTGTTATGATATGCGTGAGATGTATTGTGCTCGCTCCCATCCTGACTGGACCTGTTAAAAATTATACAGAGGATGATGAGGAACCCTGCACCCCTTACTATGGAGCTTGCCTAGATGACACTCACGACCTGGACCCCTGGGGAGGTTCAGACAGCTGCTGAGGATGATACACATGCTTAGTATAGATAGCTTAGACTGTTCTTTCTTTTCATGATTAGTTGTTGTCCTGGATTTCAGAGTTGTATAATTTGGAGATGTTGAGACTGGTAGTTGTTAACTTGTATTACTTCACTTTGTTGTACCTCAGTGGAGGATTTCCTTATCTATTCTATTGTGCTATATTCTACTTTAGATTGTGATTGAGTTGTATCTCTGTGATTGGCCTCCTTTTGGAGAGAATTTCATGTTATGTTAGTTATAGTTCATGACCTAGAACAGCTTTCTACCGTCGACACTGCGGCATAGGCTGGGCGCTGTTACGTACTCGTACCCTCATAATGGGTGCGGGTCGTGACATCCGTGACCTTCTTTCTCCTTTGGGAGACAACAACCTTCTTCCTTTTGGACCATGGAACCAGATCAGTGGAAGCTTTCCTCTTACGAGGAATATCAGGAAGAGGTTCTTCAGTATCCTCTCTCTGAGGTGCTGCAACAACAGGCTCCTCAAGAGCGACTCTCTGTTGTAGTGCTGCAGCCGGCTCAGCTGAGGGTGCGACGCCTTCCTTTCTGTGACCCCACCATTGTATGCACTCGTCCTATATCAACAAGAGTGGGGGCATGCCTAGTCTTCGATATTAAACTCTGCTCACGGTCATACCGAGAATGAAGGGTATTGACCTGAATATAGAACTTGGCAGCAGCAAAGAGCATATGGGTTTCAGGCTTATCTTCTAAAAGGGTAAAAATTGCCTCCGTACATCGAGCATTATAATAGTACCATACATGTGCCCCGTCGATCAGGCTTCCTATCGACTGTAGATGAGGGCTGGTGTTGCCCAAAAGAAGCTGTCTGTAGTCGAACTGTCGTATAAACTGACTCGACAGATAAGGTTCCAGGAAAGTACTGTTCCTATTCCTGAGCACCAGATAGGAAGGCCTGATGGACTCGAGCCAACGGAATGCCCCAATAGAAAGGCTAATAGTGAGTGCTTCCTCATCTACTAGGGTGTCTTCTGCACGGCGACTACCAGACGGAGGCGACACTCTGAAGAATTCATAATTATGTAGGAAACTCAAAGCCTCCCTGCAAACAAGCACCCCTGTGATGGTCCAATCTGCATCTTTGAATCTCCGAAGAAAGGCATCTCCCACCAAAGAGTCTGCCATCATGCAAGAATTCATTAACCAGGGACAGTACAACACTAGCCATCCCATCAGATAATGAAAAGGAAATTCAGTCCTGACAAATCCATTTCTGCCATCGGGTGTCACCACGTTAACAACAAAGTATCTCAAGCCTCTTTGGATGAGGCACACCATCGCAGGAAGCAGGACAAGCTGGCATCCAAAGGCCAGCTTTACAGCCGGAAGTATCATACCCTGGCTTATTCTTTCAATAGACCCCGAACCACCATGGACTACACAATCACGGAGCCATGTCATCAGAAAAGCGGCTAGCATAACCTTTTCCGACAGCTTGAACTCGGCCTTCCTGAAGAAATGATAAACCGGAAAGTTCCCCTCGGGATTATCACTATCTTCGGTGTCTACAACCCCGTGATCTGCCATCAATTGCCCTATCTCAGATTTTGTCGAGGGCTTACGAGTCGAGAAAGAGACTGGGCCGTCTCCTTCTTCTCTGATGAAGATGTAATTGGTCTAGCTCTCATATGGGAAAGGGACCCCTCAGTCCTACCCATCTTTTGTGACCTGGTGACAAATGAAGAGGTAACAAAGTAACTTTTTGTACACCTCCATCATCTCGGAGTTCTCTCTCTCTCCAAATCCAGGAGCTCCTCATCACATGGGACGTATTCTTCGTATGGCTCGGTCCCCCAAGGAAGTTTTGATATCGCCTGCATCTCGTAAAGAGCCAGACACATCTCCCCACCCGGAGTGAAGAAGGCACACGTTTGATAGTTGTACAACTCCACCAATGAGATAAACATAGGCCAGTTAAGCTCTATGCCATATTGGGTGGCTCTAACGGCATAAAAAAGGCAGGTAGCTTTTAGGGTGGCCTCGTAATGTGAGAGCACCCATCCAGTAAGGTCGCTCCAGAACGGGACAGAGTATCTCCAACCTTCCATCCATAGCTTCCCTTCCGGATACGACTCCTTCTTTGACATCATCAGGTTGGAGAGAGTATTAGCAGCGTAAGGGTGAAGATCAGTTTGGACATCATTTATTATGTCCCCAGGATGCAGCCCCCTTGTAACGCCCCGGTCCCAAAATATGTAGGACTAGGAACGTGGCATGCCAGCTGCATATATACGAGATATACTCCAATATATGGAAATCTCAAATATACACATAAGCTGTATTGTGAATAATAATAACAAACAGTCACAGGTAGAAGCTACATCTCATCCACAGTAAATATAAAGAAAATGGTAACTCATGAATCAAAGTAAATATCAAAATATAGCTGTTGGCCGGGCGGAGACAAATCCACTACCGGCACTAGAATAAACTGAAAGAAAATAGAGTCCAACCTCTAAGATAAATAGAATAAGAAATGATGACTAAATAGGCTCATCGACCCAATAGGGACAGTTGTGATCAGAAGGTACGACTCGCTCGAGCGTGAAGGATGAGTCTACACCGGAGCCATACTCCTGCGGAAAGTCCTGCACACCTATACCTGGAGAGATCACCAGGTCCTCAGAGGGACATAACAAGATACAAAAAGAACATGCCACATAAACTGAATAAATACTGCTCAATAAGAATAAGTAAAATCAGATCATAACATGGTCCAATATACACCTATTGAACTAGCCTACCATCCCCCCAACCAAACAAGGACAGGAGGTGGTAAACTAATTCACGATGACGTATGTTTCCATGATATGAATCCAATATGGTATCCGGACCCCAACAAGGTTCAATACCTTCTCATCGAAGTACTAAGCCACACCTACAACCAAACAAGGACAAGATATGACGAACTAACCCGCGACAAGTTATTGTTCCATGCCACGGTCAGATACAAGTACCCAAACCAAAAGTACTTGTACCTAACGGATAAAGGTGCCTAACCGTTCTAATTAAAATGTAGTTAAGAACAATCCTTCCTGTGCATGGGCCCTGGCTAAATTGGATCGGCATGGTCCCCTCTTGGGTACCAGAGGCCCCATCAGTAAGAGCATGACGTTCCGCAGAATCGCCAGTGGCCGTCAGTAATCATGGGTAATCTGACCCGCGTCTCTGGCGGAGCTCACGGGTTACAAAAGGAAATGTGCATCGAAGCCCATACGCTAAGGAACTGTCCTCCTCGTCCAATGCCTACTATGTTGTATCCACAACAGTGAACCTCTATAACCGCTAAGTCAAACTAGCATGCAACCTCTATTAGCGGTTATTCCTATCGCACGGCTTATACGCACCAGTGGCCAGCCAGTCACGCATGTCCGTGTTCTACATGTGACACACATCTTCGTGTTACAACGTGTCAAGGCCAATGAATACAACACACAAAGGTGGTCCCTTAAATCTAGGTTTAATATGTAAGAAAATAATACACAGCAGGAAATATGAATGAACAGTAAGTTCTAACAGGTTATGCCATGTATCACAGTTTATTTTACATAAAAAATAAAGAACAATGCATGAAATATTAGATAAATAAATAAACAGCTGGTGGCAAGGTATCTTGCCTGGAGGTAGTGTACAGAATGGCGACGCTTGGTAACTCAAATCGTCAGAATAGGGAAGCACTGAAAGTCAACTTTTACGAACGACCTCGGATGCTGAAATAAACATCACAAACAGATTTGGCATAAAAGAAATACCTAGGAAACACCTGTCCAAAAGTCTAATTCTAAAACAGGGGCAAAATCATGATTTCGGGTCAAAACGATGTCTGCCGTTGGACCCGTTTTACACCGAAACGCGTGCCAGAACCTACGGTCTCTAAAGTCGTCAAACTATATGTCTATGGATCCGCTTTGAGGAGACGAACCCAACCGTATGTCCAAAGTTGCATTCCGGCTGGCCGTGCACAAAATTGCCCGTTATAGCGGGTCGCGGGCTGCCAATTTAGCGTTCCAATCAACCTTCTCAGAATCGGACCAAACTTGGCATACAGGACCAAAAAAATGATACGGTCCTGATGGCGCAAGTTTTGCGTCGATACGACGAACGTGCACAAAATTATGGGCTAGTTTGCATAACGTCGATACGGGGGTATCTCGACGGATACGCACTGATTTCGTCGCGCACAGACAATAAAATCGAATCCCGTCAGTTCCCACATGTCGGTAACATCCATACGCGCCTTTCGATGCATATAGTGCACGACCACGTCACACAGTTTATCGGGGCGCATGCCGTATCGGTTGGGTTTTTCCAAAATTTTAGTTTTCGAACTAGGTTTTTCTAGATTTTTAGACTCGAATAACTTTCTGCACAAAATACGAAAAATGGTTCTGCAAAAAGGTTTCTAATCTCGTATAGGTTGTTTTCAAACTTGTTCAACTATATGTTCAAATTTGTCGAGTAATCGACATGAATTCGCCTTCCAAGGCTTGGTTCACGATCAGTTTTGTATGCTGATTTCTGTGGGTTTTTCTGAACTTTCAGGAATTTATGCGAATTAATCAAGGCAAACCAAGTTAATCCACTTGATGGGATTGATAGGGGGTCATCTAGACTCTTCGTAAGATTTTATGGATCATGAATTGGTGAATTAGGATCGAAGAACGATAGGGGTGAAGTTGTGTACCATACTACGGTTAAGAGTGCAGGGGTTCTCTGGTCAGCGGCGGGTACAGGGTGTTCACCGCCGTCCAGGTGATCAACGGCGGCGGAAGGCGATCCAGAAGGCCGCGAGGGGATGAGGATGGTACGAGGATGGCCACGCGCGTACGCAGGAGGGTTTTCTTAGGGTTTTTCGAGCCAATATTTCTGTCGCAGCGCATATATACTTGTTTTCTGATGTATCCGATATACAGATTCGGGTTTGATCAATCTTTAGGGTCGAAATTTTGGTCGGGATGGAAGAGAATCTAGTTTTGATTAGGTAGAAAAAGATTTAGGCAATTCCGTTCAGGATTTGGCGAGATTTGGTTTTGCATCTCCATCGGGTTTTTTCTGAGGATCGGGTTAGGGAGCAGTGCACTGTTCAATGAACAGTGCCGCTCAATTAATATATATATATATATATATATATATATATATATATATATATATATATATATATTTATATAAACTATGGATATTCCCATATTTATATATATATATATATATATATATATATATACAATAAAATCTAAATAAATCTATAAAAAAGTTTCCAAATTCCCAAGATATTACTAACATATTTGAATAAATATTTTGTATAAATTTTACCAGTTATAATAACATGTATATCAAATAAATTATTAAATCAATTACACAGCTTATTAATAATCTACATATTATAATTTAAAATAAACGTAATAATAACAATAATAATAATATAATAATAATAATAATAATAATAATAATAACAACAACAAAAACAACAACGAATCAATAGGGGTATGAATATTAGGGGAGAGTACATATTGATAATATTATTATTGCAAAGAATATAAATTTCCAAGTCCCATAAATAATATATAATTAATTAAACATTAAAATAAAAAGATAGACATAATTTGTTTTTATTATTTAAACAACTAAATATTTCCAATAAAATAAATCTATTAGCACCCACCGCTAACGTGCTAATCAAGGCACTTAGCTGCAGTGGCCGTGCCATATTGCCTAGTCAGTGTGTAATCCAAAACTGAGCATGACTATAATAATATTCGTAGATTTATTAATGAAATAGTAAAAACAAAATATTTATGTAATAAAAGTATAAACAAAACAAGAAAAAAATCCTCCAAAATTTGGGGGATTACATCCTACCCAACTTATAAAAATTTCGTCCTCGAAATTAAAATAAATAAATATATATAAAATAAATAACGTAGCAAGGCTAAATATAAAGGAAGAGTATGTACGTTAATCGTACTCGACCTTCGAAAGGATGGATGAGATAGTTATACAAGAATCCAAATTGACACCATATGAGACCAGATGGTGTATTCTTAGTCTTGCATGGATATTCTGTTCGTTTGAAGGAATGGGTCAATATTGCATGGTTAAACACCAAATGGGACGAAATGGATGTCTATGGTTCTTTCTAAGGAAAATTGAGTTATACATGTGGTGTAGTTGAAATGGAGTATAGGGTGGTAGGTTTGTGTTGGGGTATGTATTTCATGTGTGTAGAGTGGCTCATCTAGTCTATGTAGGTGAAGGTTGTTGGAAGAAAATGGCTAATGTTGTGCTTCAAACATCAAAGTCACGGTAAGGTATCGAAATGATATGCTAGAGATTGGGTGATTTCCTCACATCTAGAGCATACGAGTGTTGTTGATGGAGGCACAGGTTTTTAAGGCACGTCATTCAAGAATTGCTAACGAAGAAGCCCAGAGTTCGATTTATAAGCTTGCTAAAAATAGTCATGATATTTCTAATGGTACCAAAGATAGTGCTCATGCATGTTGCCTAAGTTACTGAATGTATTGCTCAATGCTAAGCCATGACTAAATAAAGATTAAGGGTATAAGTAGAATAATACCTGTCAGATCTCTAATCTCAAGATGGGGGTTTATCACAGCCATGGTAAATGCTTGCCCTTGCCTCGACGGCTCGGGGCAATCGATAATCCTGTGTTGTTCCGATCCGCGCCTTAAGCATAAGCCGAGACGAATTCGACATCTGTCTTGAATATGGCCCTTCTTCCCACAGTAGTTGCAGGTGGGCTTCTGATAGGGTGTGTGCCTCTGCTGGTACTGTCCTATAGGCCTCCTGGTTGGTCCACCTTGAGTCGCCGTAACTGGTGCAGCTACTGGTGTGGGGCGCCTCTGTGCCTGCTGTTCCTTGCGAAGAAGCTCCTGGGTATGTGCTTCCACCAAGACAGCTGTATGAGAGACTCGAGACTGTGCAGTAGTAAAAGTCTTAAGTTCTGGTATGAGCCCCTGGTGGAATCTCCTTGCCTTCTCCAGCTCTGTCGGAATTAATGTCTCACCAAATCTACTCAAACGGCTGAACTCTGCATCGTACTCATCTACCGACATGTTCCCTTGCTTCAGATGAAGGAACTGGTCATTGAGAGCGTCTCAAACATGGATGGGGAAAAACCTCTCATAGAATAGGTCGTAGAACTGCTTCTATGTGATTCCAGTGCCCAGTCACCTCTCTTCAGCCTTCCACCAGTGATGAGCATTATCTTTTAAGAGTAAGTCGACTGCTGTCATCCAATCATATGCTGGCAACTGGGATGACTTCAAGAATTTCTCTGTGCTAATAAGCCATGCAGAAATATCTAAAGGACCCTCGGTACCCTTAAAATTCTCAGGGCCCATGTCGATGAAGTCTGCAATGGAGCCCAGATATGGTTATGGAGCTGGAGTTTGATCTAGTACCGGGGCTGGTGGTGGAGGTCTAGCTAAGTAGGTCATCATACTCTGCCTCAACAGTTCCATTTGTTGCCACTGAGATTGAAGCATAGCATACATAAACTGGGTGGTCAGGTCCGCATCAGTCGGAAGTGGAGGCAGTTGGGGTCCAAGCTGTGGTGAAAACTGCTGAGGCAACGGGGATAGTGTAGTCTCTCCTGGTGGTACTGCAGTAGTTTGCTCAACCTGGCTGACTGGGGGCACTTGGGCTTCCTGCTGCACCGTCGAGGGGTTCGTGGTATTCTGCTGTGGCTCTAGCTGATACGGAGTCACCGGGGTCATTGGGGAAACTTGTTCTTCCTGGAAAGTAGCATCACCAGATGTGATGGCTAAGGTAGAGGTGTGTTTGCTGTGTAGAGTCATATTGCTGGCACGAAGATAAGGGCAATGTCAGAATAGATTCAGATAGGTTTTGAGTCAAGTAGTTGAAAAAGAGTTTAATAAAGAATTTAAAATGTCAACAGCACGTGGATAAGATCCTAGAGGGCAAATATATTACGCTAACCATATCTCAATCCACGTAGAATCATACGTAAGGCGAACCAAATGCACTATGATTGATCAGACCATAATACACCAGTTCTGATAAGACAATGTATCCGTGGGCACCCACAATAAAACATATGTCCAGAACAAGCTCGGAGGGAGAGTAAGCTCGCAAAATTAGGCTATAATAGCAATATTAGTCAAGGTAGTTCAATTACAAATACGCAAGATAATGATGAAAGATAATATAAATAGCTTAAGCTACTTAAGAATCTAAGTCGTGTCCGGTGTTCGCTCCTATGCAGTCGTCCTACTGTCTCCTTGTCTAAGGCCTTTGTTAAAGTCAAAGAAAAATAGGTTGTGAGTCTTCCTACCCAACTTTTAGGAGTTGAACTAGTAGTGTGATTGAATGGTGGAACATGACGACCTAGTACGCACGATAGAGGGATAAAGGTTTACGGTAGAATAATACAGGCAAGAAGCAATCAAGATAGACATTCGGGAGTTCGAAAATGAAGGCAAGATAGAAGGTTAGATATGTGGATGAGATCCTAAATTTCTAATCCTATACGCAGGCTTGCTTGGTACGGTAAAGTAACCAAACAATTTATCTAGACCTGTATGGGCCACCACAAAAATATGTAACGCTCCAGTCCCAAAATACGTAGGACTAGGAACGTAGCATTCCAGCTGCATATATACGAGATATACTCCAATATATGAAAATATCAAATATACACATAAGCTGTATTGTGAGTAATAATAACAGACAGTCACAGGTAGAAGCTACATCTCATCCACAGTAAATATAAAGAAAATGGTAACTCATGAATCAAAGTAAATGTCAAAATATAGCTGTTGGCCGGGCGAAGATAAATCCACTACCGGCACTAGAATAAACTGAAAGGAAATAGAGTCCAACCTCTAAGATAAATAGAATAAGAAATGATGACTAAATAGGCTCCTCGACCCAATAGGGACAGCTGTGATCAGAAGGTACCACTCGCTCGAGCGTGAAGGATGAGTCTACACCAGAGACATACTCCTGCGGAAAGTCCTGCACATCTATACCTGGAGAGATCACCAGGTCCTCAGAGGGACATAACAAGATACAAAAAGAATATGCCACATAAACTGAATAAATACTGCTCAATAAGAATAAGTAAAATCAGATCATAACATGGTCCAATACACACCTATTGAACTAGCCTACCATCCCCCCAACCAAACAAGGACAGGAGATGGTAAACTAATTCACGATGACGTATCTTTCCATGATATGAATCCAATATGGTATACGGACCCCAACAAGGTTCAATACCTTCTCATCGAAGTAGTAAGCCACACCTAAAACCAAAAAAGGACAAGATGTGACGAACTAATCCGCGATAAGTTATTGTTTCAAGCCACGGTCAGATACAAGTACCCAAACCAAAAGTACTCGTACCTAACGGATAAAGGTGCCTAACCGTTCTACGTGAAATGTAGTTAAAAACAATCCTTCCTGCACATGGGCCCTGGCTAAATAGGATCGGCATGGTCCCCTCTTGGGCACTAGAGGCCCCATCAGTAAGAGCATGACGTTCCGCATAATTGTCAGTGGCCGTCAGTAATCATGGGTAATCTGACCCGCGTCTCCGGCGGAGCTCACGGGTTACAAAAGGGAATGTGCATCGAAGCCCATACGCTAAGGAACTGTCCTTCCCGCCCAATGCCTACTATGTTGTATCCACAACAGTGAACCTCTATAATCGCTAAGTCAAACTAGCATGCAACCTCTATTAGCGGTTATTCCTATCGCACGGCTTATACGCACCGGTGGCCAGCCAGTCACACATGTCCGTGTTCTACATGTGACACACAACTTCGTATTACAACGTGTCAAGGCCAATGAATGCAACACACAAAGGTGGTCCCTTAAATCTAGGTTTAATATGTAAGAAAATAATACACAGCAGGAAATATGAATGAACAGTAAGTTCTAACAGATTATGCCATGTATCACAGTTTATTTTGCATAAAAAAATAAAGAACAATTCATAAAATATAAACTAAATAAATAAACAGCTGGTGGCAAGGTATCTTGCCTGGAGGTAGTATGCAGAATGGCGACGCCTGGTAACTTAAATCGTCAGAATATGGAAGCACTGAAAGCCAACTTTTACGAACGACCTCGGATGCTGAAATAAATATCACGAACAGATTTGGCATAAAAGAAATACCTAGGAAACGCCTGCCCAAAAGTCTAATTCTGAAACAGGGACAAAATTATAATTTTGGGTCAAAACGATGTCCGCCGTTGGACCCATTGTGAGCACCTTGAATTTTGGGTTGATTTTTTTTTCTGATTGATTTAGTTTCAATAAATAATTTATTCTGTTTATTTATCTGTAAATGTGCTTTTCCGTGCCTTTGATATTTGGAGTATCATGGATGTTCAACTATGGAAACCTTCTTCACGAGTTTTGTAGTGGACATGATTGCCTTCATGATGGTATATCGTGTCCCACTAAAACTTGTTCCCTTGTACTCTTTTTGCTTTGCACAACTTCGGGTCGAATTAGACCATGTGATCGTTAATTATTTTTCCCACTCTTTTCCTTGATCATTATTAGCACGTTACCGTGACTTTTAATTTAGGAGCGTAAGACCAGTCAGTTTCTTGAAACCAACTTATCATGCATGATCTACTCGAGATGCTCTTTACCAATGACATTCGTGTCCCATTTAGACACACCATTTTGTACTCTATTTGCTTCACATAACTTTCCTGACACGTGACCCGATTTTATTTTACCCCACGGTGTCACATTTATTTTTTAACTTGATTCGTGGGTACCCTGTCGACCAAAACCTGTCAGCCCCAAATATGGACATGGCCCACATTGAGCCTACTACCCGTACAACACTTGTGTCCCATTTATTGGAATCCCCATGTGCTACTTATTTACACATGATCATCAACACCTATTTTTATTCGATTTTTGCACAATGTCCGGTTTTGATCCAACCCGGCTTGACTGAACCCAACCCCAGCTCCATGTTACTCTCCACCACCATCACCCTCAGCCTCATTATCCTTGAAAAATATCAAATTCTTATCCTACCTATTTTTAATATTTAATGGGAAATTTCTTTTATTTAAATCCCTAGGAAGGACCAATTTTCCTACATTTAATCCAAGCCCTTGATCTACCCCAACTCATCACCACCCTCCATTTCCTACATGACAAACACCCACACAAACCCCCTCAGCCATATGTGGCCGGCCCTAAAAACTAGGCATATCTCTCTCTGTCATTAATTTATTCTCACCTCTTTCTCTCTCTTTCTAATTTTAAACACAACTATTATTCTCCATTCCTATCCATCCATCCTCCCACCCGAGCTCAGCCACCCTTGGCCCGACCTCTACCCTAGACGTGGCTCCGGCCACCCCTGGCCGAGCACGGCCGGCCGGACCACCCACGGCAGCCTCCTCCTTCCATCTCATTCAATATCACCACCAACACTTCATTTTCGCCACCACCACAACCACCCGGCCACCACCTCAGCTCGGCCACCACCAGCCAGCGCGCCACCCCGATGCCTTACCGTGCATGAGCGTGCGTTGGCCGAACGCCGTCGGCCAGGCCAGGCCGAACCCACCAGCTGCCAGCAATAGCAGTTCGCGGCAGCAAGCGGTGGCAGTCGCACGCACGTACCCCCACATGGGTGCGCCCTACTCCGACGAGCACTTCCATGGAGGCCACCGTCCTCCGGGACGCGCCGTCGAGACGATTCGTACGTTTCGCACGAAGTTCCGTCGTGACGCGCGCAAAAAAAAGTCCGTTTTGGCGCCCCGTCGCAGCAACTTCGCGTACGATTTCCGAGAAATCCGACAGTTGGATCGGCGATTTCTTTGCTCCGTCACAATCTCGATATATCCACCTTCCCTCCTGTCAATTTTCATCCGTTGATTTTATCGTTTGATAGATCAAAACCGGCCACCAAGTTGACCGTTTAAATTGTATTAATTTTGGATAGTTTTGCGGGGTCAACTTCGTCAGCATGTATCTCCTCCACCACAACTCCGTTTGGTGTGCTACCGGTTCTTCTGCAAAGTTGGTATAACCCTATTGCTACCCCTCCAGTTTCGTTTTATTGTCAGCTTGTTTGATTGGTTGAATTCGACGCCAAAGTTGGTCGTCCGAATTCGTAATTTCTAACTTGTAAAATTCTATTTTTGAACACGGGACTCCAGATTTCATTTCTGACAACACCATTAGACTCGTGGCATCGTTCTGGCATATTTTTATATAAAAATTGTTAGATTTGGAGGACGTGGGCCCTGGCACATTTTTCGTTGCAAAGTGGGTCCCACAGTCCGGGTCAACGAAACTTTTTGACGCTGGCTCATCGGAATCAAATTTCGGATATACCGTTGAGTTTGTATATATCGTCATTCTGGACTCGTTGACATATAATTTGCTAGGTTTTGATGGACATTGGATCTGGCACACATTTCGGTGCAAGTCGGATACCAATATCTGGGTCAACAGGTCATTTTGAGATCGGCTCATCGGAATCCAATTCTGGATATACCATTGAGTTTGTATTGTCATTCTGGACTCGTTGACATGTAGTTTGCTGAGTTTTGAGAACTTTGGCTCCGACACGTATTTTCGTGCAAACCAGAATTTCAAGTTCTTGTCAACGGACCAAATTGAGATCGGGTCAACGGAATCCAATTCTGGAAATATCGTTGGGTTCGTATCGTCATTCTGGTTTCGTGGACTTATAATTTGCTATATTTTATAGACTTGTTTTCTTGCACATTTTTTGTTGCAAAATGGCTCCGACACGGATACCGTTTTGACCCGAAATTACCATTTTGTCCTTGTGTCCAAATTGGACCGATGGCTAGGCTATCCTAGCTAATT
Source organism: Iris pallida (assembly GCA_029216955.1). Taxonomy (NCBI): domain Eukaryota; kingdom Viridiplantae; phylum Streptophyta; class Magnoliopsida; order Asparagales; family Iridaceae; genus Iris; species Iris pallida. Next base: position 10,405,023 of record JANAVB010030217.1, on the reverse strand, counting down.
TGACCATTCTGGACACGTTGGTGATGTTTATTTCATCGTCCGACAATGGTTGTTGATAATTTCTCTGAGTTTAACCTTTTTATAATTTATTAATAATTAATTCTTTTAATGTTCGTATTTTGGGATTAGTACAACGAAACAGAGCTCAGTCAATTCCAGTGATCTCACATCACTGAAATTGACAAGATGGACACATGGATCACTATAATAAGATTATCAACTTTACCGTTGATCATCTCATCTCGATTTGCGTGTCATAAGTTTCGACGTACCAATAACGAAGTACACTTTATATCTTTAATAATTAGACTAGAATTGACCCTGTTGACCAAAAGTCAACTATAAGTCAACACTCGACCTAGTTTGACTAGATTGTTGACCGGAGTTGACCTAGAGTTGATTTGACTTACAAGAACCTAGGATAATATAGATTGCTTGTAGAGGTTCATTTATTACAACTTGAACACCTTGCAACCTGTGTAGCTTTAAATAGGACTCTATGGCTTCAGTTGGACCCCCTATACTTATCAGCTATTCATGTTATCAGACGAGTACATTCTCTGATTATTTCATATCCTGCTTAGAATTATATTCCTGCTTTAGATTACTTTATTTGATGCTGTCACGATATTATCACGGATTAGTACTATATGGATCTCTTCATACGATATTATCCTCCTCGGGAGCATCGGGTACATTGTGTCATGTGCGTTTCACTTTCATCATGTACTCCTGAGATTTCACCATACATGTACACTCCTGTGAATCATGTACTCTCATGTTCACGGAGCCCCATGTATACTATCATGTACACCCTTTCATGGGCCCCCATGTGATATCATGTACAATAACATTACCTGCTTAGATCCTTGTGTATTGATTGGGGAAAATGGGGGAGTGCTAGTAGTCATGTGAAAAATTCCATAGTAGTGTAGATCATGTGAAACTCTTTAGTGTAGATCATGTGCTCATCTGTTCCGTTCACATGTGCTATCATGTACTCTACATCACTAGCCACTGTTAGTTCTCTATTTATAGTAGATATTTCTATTACAGTTCTCTCTCTGTTTACATACTGTATTTTTTTCAGATCATGTATCTTACTTTACTGCATGATTATATTTTCTAACCTGCAATGATCTGTTGAGATGTATTGTGCTCGCTCCTGTCATGACTGGACCTGTTGATAAATTTTACAGATAGCTTGGAGGTTGCCTGCTAGCCTAGAGGAGACACAGTAGAGGTCATATAGATAGCTAGGGTTTTCTTACTATATTTCAGTTGTCTTGAGTTGTATTTATTTTATGGATTACTGTATTTGAGCTTTGAGATGCATTTCTGGGTTGTGTATCTTAGACACTTAGACTTCTATCTGCTGTATCTCTTTTGGATTTCATGTTTTATCTATCTTCCATTATGCTCTACCTTAGATGTGATTGAGTTTACATTCTGCTATGTCACCACCATTCGGGAAGTATAAACTGCTTAGCCTTATACTGTTAGATGCAAGAGACCTAGGACAGTGTTCTACCGTCGACACTGCGGCGTAGACTGGGCGTTGTTACGTTCTCGTACCCTCACTGTGGGTGCGGGTCGTGACACCCATTTTGCACCGAAACGTGCCAGAACCTACGGTCTCTAAAGTCGTCAAACTACATGTCTACAGATCCGGTTTGAGGAGACGAACCCAATCGTATGTCCAAAGTTGGATTCCGGCGGGCCGTGCACAAAATCGCCCGTTAGAGCGGGTCGCGGGCCCGCCAATTTGGTGTTCCAATCAACCTTCTCAGAATCGGACCAAACTTGGCATACAGGACCAGAAAAATGATACGGTCCTGATGGCGTAAGTTTCGCGTCGATCCGACGAACATGCACGAAGTTATGGGCTAGTTTGCAAAACGTCGATACGGGGGTATCTCGACGGATACGCACTGATTTCGTCGCGCACACACAACGAAATCGAGTACCGTCAGTTCCCACACGTCGATGACATCCATATGCGCCTTTCGATGGGTATAGCACATGACCACGTCGCCCGGTTTGTCGGGTCGCACGCCGTATCGGTTGGGTTTTTCCAAAATATTAGTTTTCGAACTAGGTTTTTCTGGATTTTTAGACTCGAATAACTTTCTGCACAAAATACGAAAAATGGTTCTGCAAAAAGGTTTCTAATCTCATATAGGTTGTTTTCAAACTTGTTCAACTATATGTTCAAAGTTGTCGAGGAATCGACATGAATTCGCCTTCCAAGGCTTGGTTCACGATCAGTTTTGTATGCTGATTTCTGTGGATTTTCCTGAACTTTCAGAAATTTATGCAAATTAATCAAGGCAAACCAAGTTAATCCAGTTGATGAGATTGATAGGGGGTCATCTAGACTCTCCGTAAGATTTTACGGATCACGAATTGGTGAATTAGGATCGAAGAACGATAGGGGTGAAGTTGTGTACCTTACTACGGTTAAGAGAGCAGGGGGTTCTCTGTTCAGCGGCGGGTACAGGGTGTTCACCGCCGTCCAGGCGATCAACGGCGGCCGAAGGCGATCCAGAAGGCCGCGAGGGGATGAGGATGGTTCGAGGATGGCCATGCGCGTACGTATGAGGGTTCTCTTAGGGTTTTTCGAGCCAATATTTCGGTCCCGGCGCATATATACTTGTTTTCTGATGTATCCGATACAGATTCGGGTTTGATCAATATTTAGGGTCATAATTTTGGTCGGGATGGAAGAGAATCTAGTTTTGATTAGGTAGAAAAAGATTCAGGCAATTCGGTTCAGGATTTGGCGAGATTTGATTTTGCATCTCCATCGGGTTTTCTTTGAGGATCGGGTCAGGGAGCAGTGCACTGTTCAATGAACAGTGCCGCTCAATTAATATATATATATTATATATATATATATATATATATATATATATATATAAACTATGGATATTCCCATATTTATATATGTATATATATACAATAAAATCTAAATAAATCAATAAAAAAGTTCCTAAATTCCCAAGATATTACTAACATATTTGAATAAATATTTTGTATAAATTTTACCAGTTATAATAACATGTCTATCAAATAAATTATTAAATCAATTACACAGCTTATTAATAATCTACATATTATAATTTAAAATAAACGTAATAATAACAATAATAATAATAATATAATAATAATAACAACAAAAACAACAACGAATCAATAGGGTTATGAATATTAGGGGAGAGTACATATTGAAAATATTATTATTGCAAAGAATATAAATTTCCAAGTCCCATAAATAATAAATAATTAATTAAACATTAAAATAAAAAGATAGTCATAATTTGTTTTCATTATTTAAATAACTAAATATTTCCAATAAAATAAATCTATTAGCACCCACCGCTAACATGCTAATCAAGGCACTTAGCTGCAATGGCCGTGCCATATTGCCTAGTCAGTATGTAACCCAAAACTGAGCATGACTATAATAATATTCATAGATTTATTAATGAAATAGTAAAAACAAAATATTTATGTAATAAAAGTATAAACAAAACAAGAAAAAAAATCCTCCAAAATTTGGGGGATTACACCCCTCGTGGAGTAGGACATGGAGCCCTTGACACACTTGAAAGTGTCCTTCTTTCGGTCACCAGAGTTGAATTGGATCCTGCCAGAAATGACCCCATGCAGTTCAGGGGTCATGTCCTATTTTATTTGCCTCCGCACAGCCAGATCAGTAAACGCTGACAGAGGGTATTGGCTCTTCATCGATGGTAACCATATCCTTTGGTTATTTAACCTGACCACCATAGGGTCTTCTAGACATATCGTCTCATCGTCCTCAAATCCCAGGCTGTCACCGAATAAGAAGTACGGTCTCTTAATGCTCCGCGCCCCTCCGAGTGTGAACTTCTCATCATTCATCATCTACTTTAAGAACATTTTGTCCTGCTCAAGCATAGCGATCTTCCGCAATGAAGGCTGGTCGTGGCTGATCCTCACATGAGCTTTTGTGACCATTGTGGTGACGAGGCTTGAATCCAGAGCATGGCGGGCAGAGCCAAGAGGAATCCTACCAAGAGCTAGGACAACCATGTCAACTGCGAAGACATAAGGAAGAGTTAGACTTAGAATCTACAGAAAAAGAGCTAAGTACTGAGAAATTCTATGCGCCCTGATGTTATGTGCCCAAAGGGCCTGTGGGCGCATAAGCACAAGTTTTGTGTGGGCGCATAAGCACAAGTTCTTTCTGGGCACATAAGCACATGTTCTGTATGGGCGCATAACACGAAGTGTGTGGTCGCATGACACAACCAAGAGCCTAGGCGCATAACACAACAGAGTGCGTGGACGCATGCATCTATGAGCGCATAAGCCCGCCCACAAAAGAAAGGTTTGCTTTGGGCACATATCGATGGTTATGCGCCCAAGCAGATAAAAGTTCGAACATCACAAATTAACGCTCGAGACTTCATTTTTTAAGACATTGCCTCACCCAGGATGGGGTCCTGAACCAGATGAGATATTTCCAAAGGGGGAGAACTAGCTGCTGCAGCCTTCTTGCCCTTCGCAGACTTCTTGGGAGTCGAAACAGCCTTGGGAGACATGATTGCTCGAAAGAGGGTAAAGGAAAAAACTCTTTGAAAATTCTGAGGAAAAATAAGAAAGAATGAGCTTTCTCTCTCCTCAAGGCCTATTTATAGGCATGAACGGAGAGCTATGCACCCATATGGACTATGCACCCTGTCACGACCCGCACCCTGTATAGGGGCACGAGAAGTGGGTACGTCCAGCCTACGCCGCAGTGTCGGCGGTAGAACGCTGTCCTAGGTCAATCTTCTAACAATATAAAGGTACCTGTACAGTATATATTCTCCGAATGGAGGTGACATAACAGAATACAATCTCAATCACATCTAGGGTAGAAGAATGAAAGATAGATAGATAGACAGTAACTCAAATAGAACAGTACAATAGATGAAATAGGTCTAAGTGTCTATGATAACATAACATCCAGAATGTCAACCCAATATACAAAATAAGTCTAAGGGTCTATACATCTCATCATCTCAAAATACAACTCAGAATGTGAGACAAAATAATAATATGGGAATGACTGTCTAACTAAACTAGCCTAGACTACTGGGGCAACATCCTCTGCTGCAGGTGGATCCTGGTGAGGGTCCACAACATAAGTATCATCTAGTCCTGCTCCATAATAGGTAGACACCAGGGCCTCATCCTCATCCTCTGTAATATTTTCAACAAGTCCAGTCAGGACAGAAACGAGCACAATACATCTCACGCAGTGCATAGTATGATAGGAAATATAAAGCATGCAATAGAGTAAAATATAGGAAACACTGAAGGAAACATACGCTGTAAAAGAGATAGTTGTAAAGGAAATATCTACAGTATATAGAGAACTGTAAGTGTCTAGTGATGTAGAGTACAAGATAGGCATGTGAATGGCTAGAATTTATACATGATTACACTACTGAGTTTATACATGATTATACTACTTTGGAATTATTCACATGTCTACTTCTACTCACCCGTTTCTTCAATCAATACACAAGGATCTATTCAAGTTATGTTAAGATTCGTGATAAGCCCATAAATGGGTGATTCATGAGAGGCTCTGTGAACATGAGAGTACATGAGTCACAAGCGATTCGTGAATTTATGGAAGCATAGAGATACATGATGATTCGTGAAACGCACAAACATGATGTATCTGATGCTCCCGAGGGGGATAACGTCTCATAAAAAGATCCATATAGTACCAATCCGTGATAACCATCGTGTCAGCATCAAGTAAAGTAATCTAGAGCAAGAATATAAATCCTGGCAAGTATGAAACGGTCAGAGAATGTACTCGCCTGATAACTGAATGTCTGAAGAGGATATACTGTCTGAGGAGAGGTGTATGGTTCCTAATCAGAGCAATACAAGTCACAATGTATCCACAATGGTAAAAATAGAGTATACAATGCATACTGCATGATTCTAGGTCAATCTGGTCAAAAGTCAAACCTGGTCAACTATAACAGTCAAACTAGGTCACAGGAAGTCAAACTAAGTCAAATAAGGTCAAACTAGTCTAATCTAGGTTAAAGTCAACTCTTGGTCAACATTCTAGTCAACTAGTCAAGTTATCTCTAGGTCAATTAGGTCATGGTTGACCTATAGTTGACTTTGGTCAACAATGGTCAATTATCTAGTCAACTAGGTCTACTAGTCAAGTTAGGTCAAACATGGCCAGACTAGTTAAACTAGTCATTTTAGGTTAATCCTAGTCAATTCTAGGTTAATTAGGTCAAGTTTTTACCTAAGATTGACTTTGGTCAACACTAGTCAAACAAGGGTCATTAAGGTACCTAGGTCAAGGGGTCTTAGACAAATTAGGGTCAACCCCCAATTTGGCCATAGGCTAATAATTAGGTTCCATAGGCTAATACTATTTAGGTTTCTATCTCTATACAATATATATATATACACATATATATATATATAACTTTATATATATATAACTTTATATATAACTTTATATATATATATATATAACTTTATATATATATATATATATATATATATATATATATATATATATATATATATATATATATATATACACAACATAACTACATAGGCCTATAGCCTATGTAATACTCATATACCATATAGTATATATATTTAGACACAAAATATAATCTAATACAAATATATATATATATATATATATATATATATATATATATATATATATATATATATATATATATATAATAAAAAATATATATATATATATATAATAAACCTATGTATATACAATACATATAGATAGAGGGAGATGAAATGAGAGGGTGAGTGTAAAAGAGTGAGAGAGAGAGAGATGGGGGACACTGATACAAGGGGGGGTGTTTCCAGATTTCTGGAATCCCAGAAATCAACACACACACACACCTACATATATACCTAATACATACATATATACATATACTCATATCTATATATATACACAGGTATATACACTCAAATCCCACCTACACACACACATATACATACACTACGTATACATACACTGAAAACATGCAAATACATGTATAAAATATAACAAAAAATCGATTTGAAACTCATCTCTGAAAACTGGAAATTATCCCAAAATCCTGGAAATGGCACTGCGTACTCGACCAATGGGTAAACCCAAATCCGAGTCAAAAATGACCTAAGGCCCGAAACCCAAGGTGGATAATCGTGGCCCACAGTGTCCCCTAGCATCTAGGGTGCATGACACAGAGTCTAGACACGATACGACGTGTCCAACTCACTAGAAACCCAATCGGGTAAACACTGATACACACACATATACACAGTGTCGTGCACGTGTGCAACTCACTCTAGGACACGACACACACACTCACGTGTCTCGTGCTCGTGCACGAAGGTTCACCTAGGGGTTGTGCACGTGTCCAAGTGCCTGCCCCGTGTCCACGTCACTCTAGGATACGACATGAGATCCGTATCAGTCGTGAAAAACACGACTGATGGGCGTGTTCAGACCGCGTCATGCACGGGTTCAAGTGCCTCGTGTTCGCGACACAGGACACGACATGTCTCGTGCTCGTGTCCATGTGTTCGCCACATGATGGGCTACAAACTCGTGCAAATACGAGGTGTCCACGACTCAAGTCCGTGCGACACGAGTCACGTATCAGTGAGGAAAACGTGCACGTGCAGTGCAGTGCAGTGCGTGTTCAGTACGAGTAAGTTTTCTCACTCGACACGACACGAAAAGTCATGAGACTTTGGGGGCATGTTCGCAGACATTGCCCCCTCGTGTCCACCAAGTGTCACCCTTCCACGTGTTGTGTCGTGTCCGCTATCAGTGTCGGGTAGCAGGACAGCGTGCACAGTCTCGTGCACGTGTGTCGAAGGGTCGTGTACTCCACACGTGGCACGTAGAGCCTTGTGCTCGTGTCAGTGGGTAGGTGGGGTGGTTAGGTTCGTGTCTAGGTTTCTGTATCGTGTCTACGACACGTGTGGACAAGACACGAAGTGTCAAACAGTAGGGTTTTATAGTGTGCACAGTGTGGTGTTAACAGTGTATTCGTGTCCTGTTTTGGACACGTACACGACTCGAAGTGTGCTCAGTCAACTAGGGTTGTGTCCTACATGTCTAGGGCTACCTAAAAATATATTTTGTTTCACCAAACACAACATTAAAACCTAAGTCGCATTTCACCAAATACTGTTTTTCAAACATGGATACGTGTCCGATACGGACACCAAATCGAACCTACTTTCTACCAAACTTGACCTACAGTTCCATGGTACCTAGATGCATGCAACTATGAAGAGAAAACACAATATTAATAGGTTTTAGGGCATGTTACCTATGAATGCAAAATCCTCAATAATAGGCCTATTTGAATGAAAACCTCCTTCAACTTCCAATGTCCAAATCTCCACAAATCCTTGCTATCAAGCCGTAACTGGTATCCTCTAGTGTAGGGGAGTCCAATACAAGAAACTAGGCTCAATTTGGAGTCAAAATGATTAATTGGTGAGGGTGTGAAGGTAGAAGGAAAACTAGGTTTTTGTGTATGTAAAAATGGCATGAATGAAGGGGGGTGCATATATATGGTGGGGGGTAGGGTTGGCTGCCATGGGAGAGTGTAGGGGTAGGCTTTAGGTCCCTTCCACCTTGCTAACTTAGCCCCTAAGGCTTTGACTAGGTAGATAGATATTTAGGTCTCTAAAATATCTAAAAAGTAAGATATCGAGATATTTATCAAACCTAGATATTTCTAACATAAAGCTAACATCTAACATTAGTCTTCTAGGTTAGTGGCTAACCTCTGGATTAGTGCTAAACTAGGTTAGGAGCTAACATGACACTAATCAACTAATTAAATAATAATAAATCACATAAATCCAAATAATTCCAAATAAATTCTAAGAAATTACCAAAATACCCTTTTGACTAAAAAGTGGTAATTGATATTCTAAACACTTGGTTAGGCTCACATGGACATGGTTAGTCTTTAGGTCACATAATATCTAGGGTTACACTAGGTATACACTAGTAGTTAACCAAAGTCATAAGTCGTGACTTAGAAAATAGTTTTAACTAACTAAAAATCACCAAAAATCATATCATGACTAAAATACCATTAATAAATAATAAAAATAATAAATTTTCGAAAATACCCCAATTTCAGAAAATTGGGTGTTACAAGTCTACCCTCCTTAAAATAATTTCGTCCTCAAAATTTAAATGGTCGTACTCCTTCTAGGTCAAACCTCAAACAATCAGGGTCGAAACTACTACCTAGCAACATACAAGGTCAATGATTAAAATATGGGTAGTAGACCTATACTGGGTCATGTCCAAAATTGGCTGGCAGTTTAGGTCAAAAGGTGTCCTTAATTTAAATCGAAATCAAAAAGTAACTCCATGGGGTAAATCAGGATGGAGTCTCGGGTCAGGAATATCGTACTAAGCAAATGAAGCACGCGATGGTATGCCTGAGTGGGACACTAAGGTCATGGGTGTAGAGTGTCATGTCTAGGTCATGTATGTGAAGTTAGTTTTGAGAAAACATCTAGTCTTGTGCTCCAAATTTAAAATTTACGGTAATGTGCCTATGATGATCTTAATTTAGAGTGGGAAAGGTCTATGGCCTAAATTGAACCAGAAATTGTGATGCAATAGTAGTATAAGGGGCAGGTTAAATGGGACAGTCCTGGTCATGGGTATAGACTGGGAAGATAAGGAAACAATAATCACAGGACTAAAAGGGTTACCATTCTATGGTCAGAGATACTCTATCAATTCTAAGTCAAAAAGGTATAGCACATACATTAATTCATTTAAGAGAAATTTTTTGACAAAAGAAGTTACTCAAAGAATTTCATTAACAGCTAAAGCTACTCCTACTTCTACTCCTAAGTAAGAGATGAAGAAACAAACAAACAATCGACAAAAATCAAAAAGAACTACTAGGTCAAAACTTATCGATAATAAAGAAACAGGTAGGAGCAGATGGAATTGGATTTCACGATAGATATAATGAAGCAAGGTGGGAATAGAAATTAGAAGAACAGAACCTAGAAGCACATCGCCAACTACCTGAGCATCCTCAACTGTCATGGCGTAAGCTCGCCCCTGCTGACCTCTTCCAGCCTGTTGCTGAAACTGCATAAATCTCTGCTGATGTGGCTGTAACGGTCCCCTCTGCTGACCTACCAGAGCCTTGGCTCCTGCTTCTGGTGCTGCTCCCTGTGCTACTCTGCCTGTGTACTGGGAACACTCCCTCAGCTGGTGGTCCGCTGCCCCACATAGTAGGCACCAGCCCAGCCTCTTCCTGCACTCTCCCCATCCATGTCCCGGCTTCTTACAGTAGGGACAACTGGTAGTCTGCTGTCTCGGGGTCTGTTGCTGCCTCGGCTGCTAATACTGCTGTGGCTGCCTTTGCTGATGCTGATAGTGAGGCCTCTTGGCCTGACCTCCACTGCTGCCGGCTCCCTGTGTATCACGGCCCCTCTTGAGCTTCAGCTCAAGATCATCCTCAGCTGCCATTGCTCCTGCTAGAATCTCCTCAAAAGTGGCATTCCTGTCACTCTTGGTCAAGGACTTGACCTCCTTGACCAAGCCCTTCCTGAACCTCCTCACCTTCGCTGTCTCGCTAAGGCCCTCCACAAATCTGCTCAACCGGCAAAACTCACCGGAATACTCCTCTACAGTCTGGTTCCCCTGAACCAGGTTCTCGAACTGGGTCTCCAAGGCACCGACTGCCTGATCCGGGAAAAACTTCCCCTTGAAAAGCTCCTTGAAACCTTCCTATGTCTGCCCTGGAGTGCCTACTCTCGGGTCCGTCTGATACCAGGTACGGGCAAGATCACGCATCTGGCTGGCTGCTGCCTCTATCTGGAGTCCGGCTGGTATCTCCGCCAGTCGAAAGATCTCCTCAATGTGCTCAATCCAGTCATCAGCATAAAGAATCCCCTCTGTCCCCAAGAAGTCCCTGGGGTTCATCTTCTTGAACTCCTGAATGCCCAAAATCCTCTGCTGTCGCGGCTGTCCCAATCCTCCCTGTGGCTGGACAGCCAACCTCTCCATCGTCGCTCTAGCCAGCTGATGGACCTCATCTATGCCCCTGGTAAACTCCATCGTTTGACGCTGCTGCTGGGCCTGCTGTGTCTCTAGGAAATGCTGGAAGTATGTAAACATCTGTGCAGCATCCACTAATCCAGATGGCATCGACGGCTGGAACTGCTGCTGGTGCTGCTGAACCTGTGGCTGACAAAACTGCGAGGGAGGCATGTCGGGGGTAGCTGGGATGGTCCCCCGAATAGATAGAGGTGCACCCCCAAATGTGGCAGAAGCTCCCACATGAGCTGGAGTAAGGGGAGCTGTGGTCCCCGGATCCTGGTGAGCTGGATGAGAGGTGGCAGACCTCTCAGTGGTGTCACCTGGACCGAGACGCTGTGATCGTGTCTCCACCATCCTGAAGACAGATCAACAAGGAAGTCAATAACGGTACAAGGATGATAGTATCAAGAAGGATAATATGAAATAGATTATACAGATTTGAACAAAAGTCAGTAGATTCAAATCTATGGAAATTTCCTAATTGTGATTGAGTATCCACTCTTTCTAAGCCTATTCCTCAAATCCTATCATAGGCTGTAGTGGTACTCTAGTTCGAATACCACTACATAAACTCGACCTGCATGGGCTCCCACTAAAAATGTGTCACGACTCGCACCCTGTATAGGGGCACGAGAAGTGGGTACGTCCAGTCTACGCCGCAGTGTCGGCGGTAGAACGCTGTCCTAGGTCAATCATCTAACAATATAAAGGTATATGTACAGTATATACTCTCCGAATGGAGGTGACATAACAGAATACAATCTCAATCACATCTAGGGTAGAAGAATGAAAGATAGATAGATAGACAGTAACTCAAAGAGAACAGTACAATAGATGAAATAGGTCTAAGTGTCTATGATAACATAACATCCAGAATGTCAACCCAATATGCAAAATAAGTCTAAGGGTCTATACATCTCAACATCTCAAAATACAACTCAGAATGTGAGACAAAATAATAATATAGAAATGACTGTCTAGCTAAACTAGCCTAGACTACTGGGGCAGCATCCTCAGCTGCAGGTGGATCCTGCTGAGGGTCCACAACATAAGTGTCATCTAGTCCTGCTCCATAATAGGTAGACACCAGGGCCTCATCCTCATCCTCTGTAATATTTTCAACAGGTCCAGTCAGGACAGGAAGGAGCACAATACATCTCACGCAGTGCATAGTATGATAGGAAATATAAAGCATGCAATAGAGTAAAATACAGGAAATGCTGAAGGAAATATACGTTGTAAAAGTGATAGCTGTAAAGGAAATATCTACTGTATATAGAGAACTGTAAGTGTCTAGTGATGTAGAGTACAAGATATGCATATGAATGGCTAGAATTTATACATGATTATACTACTGAGTTTATACATGATTACACTACTTTGGAATTATTCACATGTCTACTTCTACTCCCCCGTTTTCCAAATCAATACACAAGGATCCATTCAAGTTATGTTAAGATTCGTGATAAGCCCATAAATGGGTGATTCATGAGAGGCTCTATGAAGATGAGAGTACATGAGGCACAAGCGATTCGTGAATCTATGGAAACATAGAGATACATGATGATTCGTAAAACGAACAAACATGCTGTATCTGATGCTCCCGAGGGGATAACATCTCATAAAAAGATCCATATAGTACCAATCCATGATAACCATCGTGTCAGCATCAAGTAAAGTAATCTAGAGCAAGAATATAAATCCTGGCAAGTATGAAACGGTCAGAGAATGTACTCGCCTGATAACTGAATGTCTGAGGAGGATATACTGTCTGAGAAGAGGTGTATGGTTCCTAATCAGAGCAATACAAGTCACAATGTATCCACAATGGTAAAAATAGAGTATATAATGCATACTACATGATTCTAGGTCAATCTGGTCAAAAGTCAAACCTGGTCAACTATAACAGTCAAACTAGGTCACAAGAAGTCAAACTAAGTCAAATAAGGTCAAACTAGTCCAATCTAGGTTAAAGTCAACTCTTGGTCAACATTCTAGTCAACTAGTCAAGTTATCTCTAGGTCAATTAGGTCATGATTGACCTATAGTTGACTTTGGTCAACAATGGTCAATTATCTAGTCAACTAGGTCTACTAGTCAAGTTAGGTCAAACATGGCCAGACTGGTTAAACTAGTCATTTTAGGTTAATCCTAGTCAATTCTAGGTTAATTAGGTCAAGTTTTGACCTAAGGTTGACTTTGGTCAACACTAGTCAAACAAGGGTCATTAAGGTACCTAGGTCAAGGGGTCACTTAGACAAATTAGGGTCAACCCCCAATTTGGCTATAGGCTAATAATTAGGTTTCATAGGCTAATACCATTTAGGTTTCTATCTCTATACAATATATATATATATATATATATATATATATATATACTATATATATATATATATATATATATATATATATATATATATATATATATATATATATATATATATATATATATATATATAGATAACATATATATATATATATATATATATATATATATATATATATATATATATATATATATATATATATATATATATGTTATCTATATATATATATATATATATATATATATATATATATATATATATATATATATATATATATATATAAAAAAAAAATATATATATATATATATATATATATATATATATATATATATATATATATATATATATATATATGTTATCTATATTTGTAGGCCTATAGCCTATGTAATACTCATATACCATATAGTATATATATTTAGACACAAAATATAATCTAATACAAATATAGATAACATATATATATATATATATATATATATATATATATATATATATATATATATATATATATATATAATAAACCTATGTATATACAATACATATAGATAGAGGGAGATGAAATGAGAGGGTGAGTGTAAAAGAGTGAGAGAGAGAGATGGGGGACACTGATACAAGGGGGGGGGGGGTGTTTCCAGATTTCTGGAATCCCAGAAATCAACACACACACACACACCTACATATATACCTAATACATACATATATACATATACTCATATCTAAATATATACACAGGTATATACAATCAAATCCCACCTACACACACACATATACATACACTACGTATACATACACTGAAAACATGCAAATACATGTATAAAATATAACAAAAAATCGATTTGAAACTCATCTCTGAAAACTGGGAATTATCCCAAAATCCTGGAAATGGCACTGCGTACTCGACCAATGGGTAAACCCAAATCCGAGTCAAAATGACCTAAGGCCCGAAACCCAAGGTGGGTAATCGTGTCCCACAGTGTCCCCTAGCATTAAGGGTGCCTGACACAGAGTCTAGACACGACACGACGTGTCCAACTCACTAGAAACCCAATCGGGTAAACATTGATACACACACATATACACAGTATCGTGCACGTGTGCAACTCACTCTAGGACACGACACACACACTCACGTGTCTCATGCTCGTGCACCAAGGTTTGCCTAGGGGTTGTGTACGTGTCCAAGTGCCTGTCCCGTGTCTACGTCACTCCAGGATACGACACGAGATCCGTATCAGTCGTAAAAAACACGACTGATGCGCGTGTTCAGACCGCATCGTGCACGGGTTCAAGTGCCTCGTGTTCGCGACACAGGACACGACACGTCTCGTGCTCGTGTCCATGTGTTCGCCACATGATGGGCTATACACTCGTGTAAATACGAGATGTCCACGACTCGTATCCGTGCGACACGATTCACGTATCAGTGAGGAAAACGTGCGCGTGCAGTACAGTGCGTGTCCAGTGCGAGTGAGTTTTCTCACTCGACACGACACGAGAAGTCATGAGACTTTGGGGGAATGTTCACAGACATTGCCCCCTCATGTCCACCAAGTGTCACCCTTCCACGTGTTGTGTCATGTCCGCTATCAGTGTCGGGTAGCAGGACAGTGTGCACAGTCTCGTGCACGTGTGTCGAAGGGTCGTGTGCTCCACACGTGGCACGTAGAGCCTTGTGCTCGTGTCAGTGGGTAGGTGGGGTGGTTAGGTTCGTGTCTAGGTTTCTGTATCGTGTCCACGACACGTGTGGACACGACAGGAAGTGTCAAACAGTAGGGTTTTACAGTGTGCACAGTGTGGTGTTAACAGTGTGTTCGTGTCCTGTTTTGGACACGGACACGACTCGAAGTGTGCTCAGTCAACTAGGGTTGTGTCCTACATGTCTAGGGATACCCAAAAATATATTTTGTTTCACCAAACACAATATTAAAACCTAAGTGGCATTTCACCAAACACTGTTTTTCAAACCTGGATACGTGTCCGATACGGACACCAAATCGAACCTACTTCCTACCAAACTTGACCTACAGTTCCATGGTACCTAGATGCATGCAACTATGAAGAAAAAACACAATATTAATGGGTTTTAGGGCATGTTACCTATGAATGCAAAATCCTCAATAATAGGCCTATTTGAATGAAAACCCCCTTCAACTTCCAATGTCCAAAGCTCCACAAATCCTTGCTATCAAGCCATAACTGGTATCCTCTAGTGTAGGGGAGTCCAATGGAAGAAACTAGGCTCAATTTGGAGTCAAAATGATTAATTGGTGAGGGTGTGAAGGTAGAAGGAAAACTAGGTTTTTGTGTATGTAAAAATGGCATGAATGAAGGGGGGTGCATATATATGGTGGGGGGTAGGGTTGGATGCCATGGGGGAGTGTAGGGGTAGGCTTTAGGTCCCTTCCACCTTGCTAACTTAGCCCCTAAGTCTTTGACTAGGTAGATAGATATTTAGGTCTCTAAAATATCTAAAAAGTAAGATATCTAGATATTTATCAAACCTAGATATTTCTAACATAAAGCTAACATCTAACATTAGTCGTCTAGGTTAGTGGCTAACCTCTGGATTAGTGCTAAACTAGGTTAGGAGCTAACATGACACTAATCAACTAATTAAATAATAATAAATCACATAAATCCAAATAATTTCAAATAAATTCTAATAAATTACCAAAATACCCTTTTGACTAAAATGTGGTAATTGATATTCTAAACACGTGTTTAGCCTCACATGGTCATGGTTAGTCTCTAAGTCACATAATATCTAGGGTTACACTAGGTATACACTAGTAGTTAACCAAAGTCATAAGTCGTGACTTAGAAAATAGTTTTAACTAACTAAAAATCACCAAAATCATATCATGACTAAAATACCATTAATAAATAATAAAAATAATAAATTTTCAAAAATACCCCAATTTCAAAAAACTGGGTGTTACACACCCACATGGCCTATGCGCCCATACGATCTATGCGCCTACGCAGAGACAATATTTTACAGATTATGCGCCTGCTATTTGCTTATGCAGACTACGCATAAAGAGCAGACCCTTTCAAATTCTGTTCCAAAATGAGTCTATCACTTCAGATTTCCAAGGAAGATCTCAATAGCCATATTTTGACAGCCTGGCAGACACCTATGCGCCCAAAGGGGCCATTCCTATCATGCGCCTATGAAGCTGGTAGAGTCAGTTTTTCCCATGCTTCTTTAAAAGTATTCTGACACTCGTTCGAGTCTCAAAAACTTTGAAGGGGGTCTTGTAGAAGCATGAAAAATACAATACTATATATCCCATACGAAGAAGACAAAAGAAGCTATGCGCCCATATAACCAAAAGGGGGCTATGTGCCCACATGGTCGAAGATGGGCTATGCGCCCACATGATCAATGAGGAGCTAGGCGGCCACATGATCGAAGAGGGTCTATGCGCCTATATTGTTTTCATAGTGATCAAATATGCACCTAAGTGTGAGCGCATAAACTTACTCCCACACTATGCGCCAAGGCAGCAGATCCCTACGACTCGGTCAAACTCCACGATCAATCGTGCACTGAAGCATACATCCACGTCCTTCTTCACGAGCAATCCTGCACCGAAGCATGCTTCCACGTCAATCTCCATGCCAAACCCACGATCTACTCACGATCATCAAGTATCCATGCACCTACACCCTATGCGCCCAAAGGGGTATTATGCGCCCACAGTAAAATTAGTGTATTTTCCACCTGTGGGCGCATAACAGTCATTTTAGGGCCAAACTACTATAAATAGAGGGCGTCGCCCTCTACAAAGACAGACAGAACGGAGAGCATTTCAAGAGCCAAATTGTTACCCTTCTTGCCAGTGAGCCGAGAGTTAGCAATTTTCTTAGGTTTTCTCCCACTTTTGTAATCTTAGTGTCAACGGAGTAAAGGAGAAACTGCCGCTCGATCTCCATCGCCCCATTCTCCAGAATTCTTTTTGTACTCGGGGTTCCTTAGCACAAGATCTCTCAGGCGTACTCGATTTGTGGTGCCTTACGCAAATAAGAAAGGACAACATTTTTTTCTTCTTTTTTCTGTGTGTCCACAATCTCCACATTCACAGGGTTCTTTATAGAACATGTGTCGTACCTACAGAACTTAGAGGCCGACGCACTAGCCGGCCTCGTCGCTTCTCTGGCTGCCCCTGTTGGATCCCAATATGCCATTACAGTGATGGGACGAGAGCTAGTTTGTCCGAAGAATGCTCTACGTACATGTCAAAGCTACTCAGCATAAGTAGACACTGACGTGGACATTCGAGACTGGAGATTCCCATTTATAGATACGCAGTCTACGGAATCGTATCTGAAGACCCAAAGGAAGCAGCCTTCGTCAGGACTCGCTCACTCCGATTCTTTTTTGACACGGCCACCAAAATGCTGTACCGTCATTCATACGAAGCACTCCTCCTACGTTGTTTTTCCCAGACGGAAGCGCAAGAGGCACTCTAAGAGGCTCATGATGGAACCTGCGGAGCCCATTAGCCCGGCCCTAAGTTACAAGACCGGTTGCGTCGTATGGGCTATTATTGGCCCACCATTATGGCAGATGCCGTAGATTACACAAATAAGTGCTGAGCATGTCAGTTTCACGCGGACTTCATCCAATGACCTTCGTAATATCTACACCCTATGGTGGTCGCTTGGCCATTTGATGTATAGGGAATGGACATTGTCGGGCCGATCAGCTCGTCCTCCTCCAAAGGACACCGATTTATCCTCGTCGTCACTGACTACTTCTCTAAATGGGCGGAAGCAGTACCACTAGTAGAAGTAAAAACTTCCAACGTGATCAGCTTTATCAAGCACCATGTCATTTACCGCTTCGGAGTTCCTAGAAGGATTGTCCACGACAATGGGCCGCAATTCGTGAGCCACGCATTCCATCGATTCTTCGACAAGAACCGGATACAGAATGTGGCGTCAACGGCTTAAACCCTGCGGCTAATGGACTAGCCGAGGCATTCAACAAAACCATCGTCAAACTGATCAAGAAGGTTGTCTTTTCTAACAACCACGATTGGAATGAGAGGTTGGAAAAATATCTATGGGCTTACCGAACGACCGTTCGGACACCCACGGGCAGCATACCATTCTCCTTTGTCTATGGGAGCGAAGCAGTGCTCTCCCTGGAGATCCAAATCCTGTCCGTACGGGTAGCTATCACCAACTAGCTAACTGACGAAGACAATCAGTGCCGACGCCTACAAGAGTTAGAGCGTTGGACGAAAAATGCCTACTAGCGCAGCAAAGGATCGAGCTTTACCATGCTCGTATTTCTGGGACCTTTAATAAAAAGGTTCGGGAAAGAACATTCCAAGTGGGCGACCTCGTCTTAGCAGTTCAAAGACCGATGGTGATGACTAATAAAATGGTAGGGAAGTTCGAACCCAAGTGGGAGGGACCGTTCGTCATAGAGACGGTGTATTCCAACGGCACTTACCGACTAGAAAAATCTAATGGTGACTTACTCATGATGCCAATCAATGGCAAGTTCCTAAAAAAATACTACGTATGAAGACAAGCAATACCAGCGGAAGCCCTCACGCTCCAGTAGGTGCTCATAGAGCCGTGCCACGTCAAAAAAGAAGACAAAATGCTTCGTAAACCCTCAAAATGATGTGGGGTCAGAAAAAGGTCATGATAAACGTTCGTTAAAAACGAGGAGTCATGATCAAAACTTAAGGAAGCGATGACTTGATATGTTTAATGCTTAAGCCCAAGCATGATGTCAGTCTGGCAGCAGACGTGATGGGAATTTCGCCTACAAAAAAATACGTGTCATGCTTCTTTTTAAAGTATCCCGAACTTGACTCAAGTTCGGGACACATTGAAGGTGGTCATATAGAAGAATAAAAAATTACAGGGTGACACAAGGCGCAGGTGGGTACTCTCGCTACCCATCCATCTTCACAAAGGCGTAGATGACGAACGACGCAGGTTGGTGCTCTCGCTACCAACACAGCTTCACAGAAGCACAGGCAGTCAAGCACGCCAACAGAAAAGACAAACCCACAAAAAATAGATAAAAAGTTCAAGAAAAGTTTTTTATTAAATCATGGCTGCAAGAGTCTATTACACATTCAACACGATTACATAAAAGAAGAATTTCTAATTACAAGGATCTATTACAAAGACTTTTTGATTACATATGCTGAACTAAAAACTCCTACGGATCTACGTTATGGTTCATCTTTACAGTGTAATCGTCATGCTAGGAGAGACTGTGGATAGAATATGTGAAAATAGTCTCCATCAAAGTCTGCCACCACAGCACCCCCCAGACGCGTAGCTCTTCCTGAGGCAGCTATTGGCCCGAGCGACAATTCTATCCACAGCACGACAGGAGGCCCTTTTCAAAAGCGCATCAGCTTCTGAGGCTCTTCTAGCCTCACAAAAGCATACAACCGCCAATGAACAGGGCAGAGCACAACCTGAGACACTTCATGTTGGCAACCAGACTGAACTCGGTCGTCAGGACCTCCAAGACCTCCAAGACCTTTAAGATGTCACTCCGGATCAAACTCCCCATGAAAAGTGTTCCAGCGCATCCCGAACCTCATCAGCAGTTCTTCTACGAAGGCACAGCTCCTTTGAACGAATGGATCCTCAACCAAAATTTGACTTAGACAAGGCCAACGGCCGCTCAAAGCCAAGTCTGGATCCAGCATGGTGTTGAAGAACAAAGAGAGGAAGACGTGACTCTTTGGAAGAAACACCCCCTTTATATTGGGTGAGTGGTCCAAGACATAGGCCACGTGGCCGTCGGTCAAAATTCTTATATTAATGGGATGAACCTAGGGCTCAACACGATGAACCTCAATAAAAAGGTTCATTCGACTAAGTCTTAGACCACTAAAAGACCCCTTAAAATTCTCCAAGTAATGGTGGCAATTAAGAGGGAGTCGTTCCTTAAATAGCTGTCATTAATTGCTCTTAAAGAAGACTTCAAAGCTAGCTTATTCAAACCAGAAGCGCAACTATAATCCAGCGCCAACAGTAGGCGTAGACTGGTGATGTCTTCACATCATCCCAGCTTCAACAGCGCAGACCTCTGCTTCGAACCAGAATCTCAACCCTCTTCATCAAAGACTTAGGAAATACCATTACATCTAACACAAGTCTACCTGCCGCTCCCAAAGCACAGTAACCTCGTTAGCCTGAAGCACAACCTACTCGTCGTCCTAAAGCACAGTGACTTTACTACTTAAAACACAGCTTACTCGTCGCTCAAACGCACAGAGGCTCCGTTGTCTTCGAAACATAGTCAACTCGTCGCCTGAAAGCACAGAGGCTCCATTGTCTCCACGAGAATAGTCTACTCGTCGCACCAGAAGTGCAGCAGCACTAAGACCTCGCTAGAGGCTCAGGTTGCATGGTCCTACCCAATTGGTTTGTTTAAACCACCATTCACAAAGATAGGACAGAGGTTGATCATATTGATAAGTGCAAATATCTTATCAATTGGTTTAAAACTCAGATAAGGACGAAGTTTGCTCTTATGATAAACGGTCATATCAAGTCAGTTTATTTAAACAGATAGCCTCCTGAAGATCAAACAGAATCCTACTATGAGATAAAATCCAAGATCTACTCAGCTTCATCTAAATAGAGGATTCCCAGCAATAGACACACACCATGTGTCTCCTCTTTCGGTTATTTTTATAACCACCCACGATCTCGATAGAGGGAAATCTCAACGTCCGCCATGTGTCAGCTCAGCAGAAGTCCACACCGTGGAATGATAGCAGATTCCTTCATATCTCAAATCCTAGTGCACATCGTATATGTGCCCCCTTTTCCCTATAAATAGAAGGAGTTTTCCCTTCAACAACGAGGGAAGGAGGACACACATAGAGAGAAAAGAAGCAGAAGGCAAAAGGCAGAGCTTCGAAGTCTTCAACTCTGGCATCCTCTTGATCGGTAACCCTACAGTTCTTCAAAGGTACCAGAAAAGCCAAAGCAAGTCCAACTCGTCGTCAGATCGTCAACGGAATAAAAGAGCCACTGCAGTGCTCGATCTCCACCGTCACACTTTTTCAGAATTCTTGTACTTAGATTTCCTCGCACAGGAATCAATTATACCTCTTTTCAAGTTCAATAAATAAAAAGTTTGTATAATCTTTTGTGGTGTCGAACATGGAGCATTAGATTGGTTCGATGCATTAGGAGGCGGGACTGTACGATAAGCACCACCCTCAACACCAGTCTGACTTAGAGCCAGCATGGTGGCGTTGTGAGGAGGTTGTAACCCCAGAATAGTGTTGGTAGGAGCTGATACTGGAATGTTTTCCTGGTTTGGAATCATATTCGTAATCGATGGAACAGATTGTTGTGTCATGATCACAGTATGCATACTTCCCATCATTTTGGCCTTGTTCTTTAAATTGACCTCTAGAGCAGCAATTCTCTGCTCCTGACTGTCAGAGCTAGATGCATCTTGCTCTTTTTTAGTGACATAGGTAGTCACTTCTCTGGCCACCGAGGAAGAGCTGGTGGAAAAGATGGTTCATTCAGAGCATTCACTATCGGCATCAAAGTAATGCAAGGAACCACCCCCGGATGAAGGGTGGGAAGATTCCTTTGTTTGGGAAATCTTGGTTGGAATCAAGAAGATTCCCTTGACCGTTGTTTTTTGGTCGGAAGGAAGATTCCTTTGACCGATTTTCTCTCGGGTTCTTAATCTGGTATGACGGTAGACTCCTTCGCCAGAATCACGGATCCGATCAAGGTATTATTGAGTAGGATTGCGGGCTACATTACGTCTTGGACGTTTTCTACCTCCAGTGCTTCGAGATGTCATGTTGACTGGAGCATACAATAGTTCATCTTCGTCCACCATCATAAGTTCAAGAGTCCGAATGTAGTTCAACCGGTCGAAGACAGACCGTTTAGCTTACTGGAAGCAACATTTGATCACTACTTTATGGTGGTGATTATAATGATATTCTTGATGAGAAATTACAGATGGATGAGATGGTCTTGCGATCTTCCACTTTTGTACAAGAAGTTCGTGGAGATCTATTACAGTAACAGGAGAAGGAGAAGTCGGAGGTACATATTCCTTGATGATGTTAGGAACATGATTCCGATTCTTAAGGTGCCCTGTTCCCTGTGTGTAAAGAGAAGTGTTGACTTCATTGGCATAGGTGAAAGGGTTCTTGATCTGAGTAACTCTCCTCTGCATAATTTGGCAGATGGCGTAGATGGTTCTTGATATATGTTTGATACTGTCCTGCGCTGGTTGAGGTAGGTGCGCATGTCAGAGTTGTGCGCCACCTGGCTGTCTGTCTGAGACACCTTCAATTTGTCATGCTTTGTTCTTGAAATGTGCAGGGTAGGCAAATCTTGGCTCTGGTTTGACTGGCGTTGGCCATGAGGAGTGGGCAAGATGCCCTGTTGTTCTACGCACCATTTTTTTAGTACGTTTGGCACGGCACAGTTGATCAATAGAAGATAGACTTCGAGCAGAGTCTAGTGCAGAGCCTAAAAAATTAAGAGGTGCCACTCATTTAAGTCTTCAATCATCTGATGGTGCCAAACAAATCAAGTTGCGTCGGATCATCTAGTTGTACAGCTTCAGATTGCACTATGGCCAGGTTGCGCTGGAGTCAGGGTGCACGGAAGGACATATAGAGCACTGAGATTAAGGAAAATCCCTTCGAATCCCGTGCAACACGGCGTTCGAGAAGACTTTGTCAGCATATAATTAATGCTGACAGCTGGTTGACGCAAGTCACTGAATGGCGCAAGGATTATCAGTACAGCACAGAAGACCTAGTCAAAAGGCGCTAGTCGTTAAGTTGCGTATATGTACAGCTTGACAAAGTGGCGCCACTTGATCAACTCTTAGTTTAAAATGAGGTGACATGGCGCGAAAGCCAGCAACTTCATAGAGCGTGTCCACTATACTGCCCACGACCACACGCATCTCAATCAAACGATGCCACGCATCTACAGCAGTTAGTACAAACCGCTCGTGCAGGTTGTTGCATTGCGCCCTCGCGTAACCTGATGAAGCATGCACAATGTGTTCAAATGGTGTTCAAGACAGAGTGACGTGGCGCACAAGCCACTAACTTCGCAGAACATGTCCACTATACTGCTCATAACCACGTGCATCTTAATCAAATGATTCTACACATCCATAGCAGTTAATAAAACCATTTATGCAAGTGAACAGGAAGCGCACAAACTGAAGCGCGTACAATTCAGAATAACTACTAAACAGTTATTTTAAGAACTCTATAAATTGCATTTCAAATCAATCTCAAAGCTTCAAGAAAGATCATAATCTCTTGCTAAAGTGCTATTGCATTCCCCAGATGCTCGCGTCTTCGATATCACATCGTCCAAGGGATAAAGTGATCGTCTTCTGATCAGATTCCTATAATTGTACTTCCCTAGAAATTAGTTGTACTCCTGTACTTTTTGTTAGTTTGTAATGAAACTTTTTTGTTCTTTGCAAACAAAATGGCGACTCTGCTGGGGACGACTTTCTCCTCCGACGAAAAAGTGACAACTCAATGTGATACTGCGTTAATTGGCAAAATACAGAAGACCCTGGTCGTGAAAGTCGACCAGACAGCCTACGAGACCATGATCAATGTTGGGGGTTCCAAGCGCACTTTTGCCGCTGTTAAGAGCAAGAATCGCTTGTTTGGACTCCTAAGTCCTCGGTGGCACAATCTCTTGCCTCTGCGTAACTCGCGCCCATCAATATTTTGGCACAACCTAAAGGAAATAGCCTTTTGGCTTATCCCTCTACTTCTCCGATTCTGAAATCGAAGGAGACTCTGTCTCGACACACTGCTGTCCAAAACAAGGGAAAGCGCCCTTCAGTCCTCTTTTCCCTGGCACAACCTATGCTTGTTCCTACTTATGTGCAACTCGTACCCATCACTACTTTGGCACAACCTAAAGGAAATAGCCTTTTAGCTAATCCCTCTACTTTTTCGACCCTAAAATCAAAAGAGACTGTGTCTCGACACACTGTTGTCCAAAATAAGGGAAAGCGCCCTTTGGCCTTTTCTTCTTCGACGTAATTTATGCGTGTTCCTGCTTCGGCACAACTTGCACAGGTTCATGCCTTGGCACAACCTGCACGAACTTGTGCACTAGCGCAATGTAAAGAGAAGCACTCTTTTCCACCAAATCAGAAGCTTAGTAAGAAATTACTAAATCAAGGAGAAGGTTCTTTAACTTTTCCTTATTCTGTTCGAGTCGCTGACTGGGTGGAAAGTACTGTTCTCCTTAATAGAGACAACCAAATCTCTATCGGGAAGATGAGTTCCATTAAGAACAAACCTTCCACGCAAAAGGGCATTTTGCCTATTCCAAAGAGATCATGGCATGATCTACCAACTTATGTATTTCAAGATCCCGACGAGGCAAGCTACTAGTATCTCAAGTAGATACACAAGCAACTCCCCTCTCAGACTTGCGCACCTATATCAACAGGTTCCAATTAGGCTCAACCTCGGGAAATCACAAGATTCATCAAGCACAAGTTGCTAACTTACAACAGAGGAAGAATGCTAAGGTGAAAGATCCTGTGACTTATGCTAACCAGCTCAGCACATCTTTGTACACTCAAGGTACAGGACACCTCACGAACAGGAACCATGTCCCGAATATCATCAAGGACTACGTTCCTGCAACTTCTTCCCATATTGTTAGCGACCTCCGTAAACTCTTAATACAGAAGCGGAAGGTTGCAAATCCATCCCGCCCAGCGGTGGTCCAACAACAAGAACATCATTGCAACCACCATCACGAAGTTGTCATCAAATATTGTTGTTAGTCAGCCAAGTGGTCTGTCTTTGACCGTTTGAATTAAGTTCAGACTCCCGAACCAATCCTAGTAGATGACGATGAACTTCTCTATGCTTCTGTCAACATGGCATCTCGAAGTACTCGGGGTGGAAAACGTCCAAGACGTAATGTGTCCCGCAATCCTACTCAGCAATACTTAGATCGGATACATGAATCTGGTGAAGGAGTATACCAATATACCAGATCAAAAACCCGAGATACAATCGGTCAAAGGAATCTTCTTAATTCAAACCAAGATTCTTATAGTAAAAAAGATATCCCTATCACGTATTTTGGGGATAGTTCTTTATGTGACTTTGATGCTGACAGTGAAAGTTTGAAAGGACAATTCTTTCAACAAGTTTGTCTTCAAAGGCTAGAGAAGTGACTGCTTATGTCATCACAGAAGATCAAGACACCTATACTTCTTCCAGTCAAGAGCAGAGAATTGTCGCTTTGGAGGCTAGTTTGAAGAACATTGCTGAGATAATGGCAGGCATGTATACTGTGATTATGGCACAACATATAGTTCCACCAGTCGCGAATCTGATTCTGACTCAAGAACCTGTGACGACATCAGTTCCCACCAATATTGATCTGGGGCACAATCTCCTCACAATGCTTCCATTCCTGCACAGGCTATTCCAAGTCAATCCGTTGCAGGGGGTGGTACTTATCATGCGGTACCCCCTCATAACATATTAAATTAATATACTACTACACAATCAACAAGAGATACCAATGAGGCCGTAAAACTTTTACGTACTCAACTTGAAGCTTTCAAACAGAAGGATGGCCTGCAGAAGATTGGGATCAAACAACCCTATCCCATAGAATGGAAAGAGGTCCAATTTTCTCCTAAATATAAGCCCCCTACTATTATGCTGTTTGATGGCAGCACGTCTCCAAGTCAATACCTCAACCACTTTGAGGTAATGACTGACCAACTCCAACCAAATGATGCTCTTCTTCCCAGAGTATTTGTTGGCTGTTTAGCCGGTGCAGCATATGACTGTTATCGTAGTTTATCAAACGGGTGTATAACCTCTTTCGCTGGCTTCAAACAAATGTTCTTGGAATGATTTTATGAGAGAACCAACGACATGACTTTGTCTGCTCTCATTAAAATCAAACAACGGCATAATGAAACGACTAAACGTTTTATTGAATGATTACGCCGTGAAGCACTCAAAATGTCTCTCGGAACTCCAGATGCTTTAACAATAGACACTTGCAAATCAAACTTATTGCCTATAATCAGTATGTGTACAGGATCAACATAGTTACAGGATTGGTCTTCTTTTATAATGAACACCAAAGCCGCAGAAGAAAGCACTGACAAATTCAAGCAATTAGGGATTCAAATGCCTAATCTTGACAAAGAGGAGCGTGCTACACCAAATAATAATGGCCGTCAGAACAATTGTAAGAGTAAGGAGACTTTAGCCATTAATCTTAAAGGCAAAGAAGCCCTGGCCATTAATGTAAATCAGCCAACATCTACCCCTTCAGCACCACCACAACGGTCACCTCGTCCAAAAGAAGAATACTCTTTCGATGAAGATGACATCATGAGTATCTTTGATTGCCTCATCAAAGGCAACAAACTCCAACTTCCAGAACCTAAAAGGCAAGATAAAGTTGGTAAGACTGACCATCCTAAATACTGTATTTACCACAGGTTTATTGGACATCCAACTCGAGCGTGCTATGTGCTCAAGGGTAAAATACAAGAGATGGTCAATTCTGGTACAATTATTCTCCAGCAAGATGAGAAAACTGTAACGGCTAATGTCGTCTCCTTACAGTTTAGAGATTTTCCAGCTCAACTTGTACAAGAAGGCGTTGTCCCCATTCCGAGAACTACTCTAGAGATTGTTAATCTTTCACAAACACAGACAGATGGTCTTATTCCTCTGTCTACTGATAAAGGAGAGATCATATGGATACATCCAGATATAGTGGCGGACTTTAAAATACCATGTTCTTCTACCAAGTCCAAAAAGGCCACTAAAAATAAATCATGTCACATGATTTCATTTGGTGAGCCTTGTCTTCCACCTCTAGCTGCGACCTTCATCCCGGCAGCAGATAATCCTTCATCTTCTTCCACTGATAAGACAACATTATCAAAATCAGAAGCCAAATACCAACCATCTTTCCATCTGTATAGTCCATAATCTCGTGAACTCACGACGAAGATGGGATATGATCTATAAGAGGCCTCTGGTTTGAATCATGGAAAGGGCTCTCTTGTACCTCTTTGTCTATGTCTTTCTCACAACCAATCTCAGGTTAGTTTGGGTTACTGGACAAACTCTCCCTCTCACTGCAAGAAAACTTCTAGAAATAAGGTCCAGGCAAAGAACTGCAATATGGTGTCCTTTGAGCCTGTATCCGAGGAAGAAGTCTTGACTGGTACCAGGTCTAGGAGACCTTACCTAAGAGACTACTCAGAAGATCAAGAAGACCCTCCTCCAGCTCTGGAGGCTTCTCAAGCATCATCTTCTCCTGCTGTCAATGTTCCGTCAGCTTCGTCACCCCAGATAGAGGCAACTCTTTCCAAACCGACGACAGCCATTAAAGAAAAACAGCTTGTCCGTTTTGACAAATTATTAAAAAAACTCCAACTTTGGGACATGAGAAGCCGTATAACTTTTATATACTGGCTCAACTGGCCAATACTCCAGCAAGATTTTCAATTTTTGAGCTACTCCGTCTTTCGAGGGAGACTCGAGAAACGTTGAGTGAAGCTTTAACGCAAGCCGATACTTGTCTAGCACTTCTCAAGAAACCATAGGATGAGCCTATAACATGTCTTCATTGTCATAGTGTGATGGAACTGATGCCAAACATCACCTTTACACAAGATGATATGTTGTTAGAAGATAATCGTCATGATCGACCCCTCTACTTCACGGGATATGTTGACACTATGAAGGTTGATTGTATCCTGATCGATCCTGGGTCTGCGCTTTGCATCATGCCAAAGACTCTACTAGATGCATTAAAGATTCATGTGCATAACCTTTTAATAACCATCACGACAATCCTAGGATTCAATTTTGGGAGAAGTGAACCTTTGGAAAAGATTCGCATGAAAGTTCAAATTGGCAATCTTCATACGAAGGTTATTTTCTATGTGATCGATAATCACGTATCTTACAATGCTTTGCTGGAAAGACCCTTTTGCATGAACATAACATTGTACCATCCACTTTACATCAATGCTTCAAATATGTGGATGCCAATGGAGAAGTCCAAAAAGAAGTATCCGACCTAAATCCTTTCAGGGGGGTTGAAGAATATTTTACGGACTCTCGGATGTACAACGAGGAGTTCATGAAAGTTGTATTGGCAATGGATAGCGGGGAGGATCAAAAACATCCTTCAAAAGATGTTCTTGTGATCCCTGTCAAAGGACGTACTAGTTGTCTTTCTTCTTCACAGACATTGACCACATATCTTTCCTCTCATAATAAACAGCCTCTTGCTGTAGAAAAGGAACAAAGGGAGCTCACCTCTTCTGAGTCGCTTGTTATCGACCTCCATCGTAACAAACCTTCTCTTTCTCCTTCTTTTTCTCTGGTTATCAACCTTGTTAAGCCTTCTGTGAAGGCTAAGAATTATGTTGTAAATGACGATGTACAAATCTATAAAGTAGCATCTCCTTTACAGTATACTGATGTGTTTTATTATACTCGATGTTATTTAAAAATGTTAGATAACTTCGAACCACTTGCCATAGGAGCAGTTGAAGCTTCTCGAAATAAAATATTGCTCTAGCCAATGTAGGACTCCTTCTTCTTAGTTCCTTCCAAAAAGAAAGATGAACTTCCTATACTTTTTAGTAAAAGAACAGAACAGAAGATCACGCCCGATAGCGAAGAAGAAAATCAAGATAACGGAAGACTTCAACTACGTCGTTATAGTCAACAATCAAAAGATATCATTCAAAAGATGGGCTATAATTTTAAAGTTGGTCTCATTGGTGGTAAAGGAAGACGAACTCCTATCCGTATTCCTTCTCCGAAAGAAAAATCACAACAATACTACAACAAAATGAAGCGGGGATTAGGTTATACTTTACCAACTCCGATTCCAGAAGCCTCCGAATCCGAGGAAGAAAAATGATCTAACTCTTCTGATTCAATCTCATGGGATTCAGATACCAGTGTAGGGCACGTCCATTGCGTGACTCTATCTTCTAATATGGTGACTGCCGAGTTCTCGGAAGATGATGAAGACTTTGCCGAAGCTTCTGAATCTGATCCTTGGGCACAAAGAATGGATACTCAATGGGAACTTCGTTTCGAGCAACGTGAGCCACCTACTGAAGATCAGTTGGTTCAAGTCAATATTGGAGACAAAAATTCCCCAAAACTAATTTTCGTCAACAAAAGCCTCCCTGAAGCGGATAAACAAGAACTAATCAAACTCATTAGGGAATATATTAATGTATTCGCTTGGAGCTATGAAGACATGCCGGAGTTTGATCCTCAGATCGCTACCCATAAGCTCAATATTCTGCCAAATGCGAAACCAGTCAAACAACAACAATGTCGGTTTTGACCTGGCATGATGGATGCCATAGAAGCTGAAGTCAAGAAACTCATCGCCTGCGGTTTCATTAGAGAAGAACAATATCCGGATTGGGTGGCTAATATTGTCCCAGTTTTGAAAAAGACAGGGAAAGTTTGGGTCTGCATCGACTTCAAAGAACTTAATAAAGCTTGTCCCAAAGACGAATTCCCTCTCCCAATCACTGATGTCATGATTGATAATACTTGCGGATTTGAATGTATGTCCTTTATGGATGAATTTTCAGGATATAATCAAATCAAGATACATCCAGAAGATGAGAAACATACATCTTTTCGCACTCCTATTGGAGTCTATTGCTCCACTGTCATGCCATTTGATCTTCAGAATGCTGGTACAACTTATCAGCATGCCATGAGTACCATCTTTCGTGATCATTTACGAAAGACAGTTGAATGTTATGTTGATGATATTGTTGTCAAAAGTCATTTGAAAGAAGACCATATTCAAGATTTAAGAACTATTTTCGATCTAATGCGCCAGCATCAACCCAAGATGAATCCCACCAAGTCATTCCTAGGAGTCTCTATTGGCAAATTTCTTGGATTCGTTATTACCTCTAAAGGTATACACGTTGACCCTGAGAAAATCAAATCCATTCAAGAGATGCCACCTCCACACAACCTAAAAAAGCTACGAGGATTCCAGGGACGGCTTGCGTACATCAGGAGATCCATCTCAAATCTCTCTGGACGCTGTAGACCGTTCACTCAATTCATAAAGAATGGTGTGTCTTTCATTTGGACTGAAGAATATCAACAAGCATTTGAAGACATAAAACGGTACTTGATGAACCCTCCAGTTCTAGTGCCTCCAGTGTCAAGAATACCTTTCCTGATGTATGTTCGAGCAATAGACCACTCTCTAGGTGCTTTATTAGCTCAAAAAAATAAAGAAGGTCATGAGCAGGCTATCTACTATCTTAGCTGCATGATGATTGGAGCTGAGAACCGATACACTCCAGTAGAAAAAGAATATCTAGCTTTGATGTTTGTTGTTGAAAAGACGAGACATTATATCACTGGCCAAACTATTCATGTTATTTCTAGAGTTAACCCTCTCAGGGTCCTGATGAAAAAGTTGAGCACCCTCAATTATTGGCTTGCAATATGGGCTATATTGTTAACACAATATGATATGATTTATGTTCCTCAAAAGTCTGTTAAAGGTGAGCTTGCTGACTTTCTAGCAGCTCATCCAGTTCCCGAAACATCTAAACTCTACAATGAGATTCTAGATGAAACCTTGGAATCCAACATGATTTCAGAAGAAATTTTTATTTAGCGTCTAATCTTTGATGGTGCATCCAGAATTGGACCAAAAGGTGCTTTTATTGCTGGAGTTGGAGTCGTTCTCGTCTCACCAGAAGGGTTAGCTATTCAAAAAGCTTATTCTTTAGATGAGTCATGTTCCAACAATGTTGCTGAATACGACGCTCTGCTCATCGGTCTCCAATTGGCTAAACAATTAGATATTGAATATTTTAAAGTTTACGGAGACTCCAAACTGATTGTCAATCAAGTTAGAGGCACATACGAAGTTCGACATCAAGATTTGGTTCTTTATCATGATGTAGCGATCAGGATGGCCACTTCATTCAAAGGTTTCTTCATTGAACACGTACGTCGAGCATGTAACACGGAAGCTGATGCAGTCACTAATTTTGCAGTAGTATTAGCAATTCCCATCAGAAGACAACAAATGATCGTCATCACTAATAGAGAATTGTTTCGTGTCCAGAATAACTTAAATATGGAAGTTAACAACCCAAACATAGAATTCAACAATTTGGATGAAATTTGTACCATCAATAAAGACTGGAGGACTCCTTTCATAGACTTCGTGGTCCATGATATCCTATGTGAAGACCCTAAGGAGGCCACAACAATTCGGTAACGGTCACTCAAATTTTACTACAATCATACTACAAAGATAATTTACCGACGAACGTATGACGGCTTGCTCCTACGTTGTCTTGCTGGAGAAGAAACAAAATAAATACTTTATGAAGCTCATGATGGTGTTTGTGGTACACATCAACCTGGTCCTAAATTGCAGGATAGTATTCGCCGAATGGGTTATTATTGGCCCTCGATGGTATCTGATGCAATAGAGTATGCAAGAAAGTGTCGAGGATGTCAAATCCACGCTGACTTTATTCACCAACTGTCAGAATTCCTTCATCCGACGGCGGCATCTTATCCCTTTAAAGCTTGGAGAATGGATGTCATCGGTCCTATCAACCCTCCCTCATCTCGAGGACATTGGTTTATATTATCCATAACTGATTACTTCTCAAAATGGGCTAAAGCTATACCTCTAGCTGAGGTCAAGACAAGCAACATCATCAACTTTATCAAACATAATGTGATATATAGGTTCGGTGTTCCACGACGAATCATTCACAATAATGGGCCATAATTTATCAGTCAGAAGTTCACTCGATTCTGCGATTACAACAGGATCAATAATATTGCTTCTACAGCTTACAATCCTGCAGCTAACGAGTTGGCAGAAGCACTTAACAAAACCATCATCAAACTCCTCAAGAGGTTTGTTTTTACCAACAAATGAAACTGGAGTGAGAAGCTTGGAGAATGTCTATGGACTTACCATACTACTATACATACTCCTACAGGCTGCACACCTTTCTCTTTGGTATACGGATGCGAGGTTGTCTTACCATTAGAAATCTAGATCCCTTTCCTAAGGATTGCCATTGCCAATGAACTAATAACCGAAAACAATGATCGCCTAAGACTTCAGGAGCTTGAAGCGCTTGACGATAAATGGCTCCTAGCTCAATAACATATTGAGTTATACCAAGCCCGTCTATCAAAGGCCTTCAACCGTAAAGTGAAAGTCCGATCATTTCAAAAAGGAGAACTAGTTCTAACGTCAGACGTCCTATGACTATGATGCACATGAGCAAAGGCAAATTCGAAGCAAAGTGGAAAGGACCCTACATTGTAAGCAAAGTTTTCTCTAATGGAGCATATCAATTGACTGGTATGGATGGTCGAGTCGCCATGATGCCCATTAATGGCAAATTTATCAAAAAATATTATGTTTGAGGAATGTAAGTAAAATTCCTTTTTATTTGCATAAATTTAAAAGAGAAGAAAATACATAAAATTAACGAGGACCAGAGCCCTCTTGATTGAAAACGTATTTTGCAAGAAGCTCGAAGACATTATTTTTTGATGACACTAGCAGTTCGCAAGCAGCCTTCCTCAGAGCTTCTTCCTCGGCAGTACTCCCAGGCTCCACTATCTTGGCAAGAATGTCCTCTTGCTTCTGTCCAGTGACAGCCAAGCTTTCTTCGATTTCTGGCTGAGTAGTCGGCAGAGACTCGTCAGAAGGAGTGCCGAGGTCGGCTTCAATCATCGGGATAACTCCCGTCTGCTTAGCCATTTCTTCTTAAGACATTTGTGAAGGAAAAAAAAAAGGAGTGAATGATGTTTTCAGAAAAATTCCACACTATTTAAAGGTAGATGAAAGCCAAACATTCTGTCTCAGGAATCAAGACAATCATTCCTCGAAAAGGCATGTTTGTTCGTCTTGTAAAAAGATCTTCATTCACTATTTTCAAGAATCGAAACAACCTTTCCTTGAAAAGTCATGCCTATTCATCAGACTTTTCATCTCTATTTTATTTATTATCGTCTCTTTACTTTTACGTAAATAAGTCACAAGATAATAATAAATACTCAAAATCCTCTCGTGGAGCTTATCCAAATCATCAATTCGGTCTTTTGAAACCCAATTGTTTTGAAAGATGTCTTTTCTTTATGTTAATTCCAGATATTGTCTTTTTTAGACACAATATTCTGTCTTTAAGTCCCAGCGGACTTGAAGATCATTTATAGAAAAATGAATTCATATTTTCTCTGGATTCTATTTTCTATGTCATCACATCAAATCAAATCATAAAGAAGAGAAAATCATTCTTTATTCCTTTTAAAAAAAACATAGTTACATCTTAATGGAAATCTATTACATCTCTGATTTTCATTCTAGATACATCTTAATGGAAATCTATTACATCTCGGATTTTCATTCTAAATCTAACAAATGAAAGTCTATTACGTCGTTGGATCTTCTTGTTAATGCCAGTTCCTTATCGTCTCAACCTGAAGCAACGAGCAAGACAATAGAACTAACTGTAATCTTCTCTCTCAGAAAGACGAAAGGAGAACCCCAGAGTACAGCAGCTCAAAGATAAGCTGCTGTCAATACAACTAGTGGAGAAGAGATGACCCATCATGAGAAATAGGAATGAGATCACTCTCGTGATACGATTCCTAATTATGTCTCTCCACCGTCCAACTCTCATGTATAAAGGCCCTTCCTACTATCTGAGGAAGACCCTTCTGGAACATGGAGAGTCCTGAGCTGTCTGATTTAAGCATTAGAATCACATGAGCTATGTGATGTGAGTGTCAGAAGAATGCCCCCCACAGCATCCAAGTCGCTTATGCCAGTCCTGAAGAAGCTTGCCAACCAAACTTCTGTATATATCAACAAAGAAAGAAGAGTTAGCAAAATCTATCAAACCGCGCGCCTTTGATCAAACAGGCGCACATCATCAAAGTCAGCCTATAGGCGCCTATGATAAAAAATGTGCCTCTAACCGAAGTCAGGCACTGGATTGCAGTGCGTGCCTCTTCTCAGAATTTCAGGCGTACGTCTACAACATGCGCCTCTGACCGAAGTCAGGCACTGAATTGCAATACTGCCTCTTCTCAGAATTTCAGGCGCACGTCTAAAATATGCGCTTCTGACCGAAGTCAGGCACTGGATTGCAGTACGCGTCTCTTCTCAAAATTTCAGGCGCACATCTACAATATGCACCTCATTTCTACAAATCAGCGCCTGTCTTCAAAACAGTCTTAGTATAAAGCGGCGCTAGTTAAACACAATTCATGAATGACGCTCATGTAAAGAAACTACTAATTTTTTGTTAGAACTTACTGTCACGACCCGCACCCACCGTGAGGGTACGAGTACGTAATAGCGTCCAGCCTACGCCGCAGTGTCGGTGGTAGAACGCTATTCTAGGTCATGAACTATAACTACATATAAGGTACCTGTACGGTACATACACTCCGAATGGAGGTAAAATAGTAGAATAGAGTCTCAATCACATCTAAAGGTAGAATATAGCACGATGGAAAAGATAGAGAAATCCTCAACTGAGGTACAGCAGAATGAAATAACATAAGTCTCAACAACTACCAGTCTCAACATCTCTAAAATATACAACTCTGAAATCAAGGACAACAACTAAACATAAAACGGAAAAACAGTCTAAGCTATCTATACTAAGTAAGGTATCGTCCTCAGCAGCTGCCTGAACCTTTCCAGGGGTCCAGGTCGCGAGTGTCATCTAGGCAAGCTCCATAGTAAGGGGTGCAGGGTTCCTCATCATCCTCTATAAAAATTTTAACAGGTCCAGTCAGGACGGGAGAGAGCACAATACATCTCACGCAGATCATAACAGGTTAGAGAATATAAACATGCAAGAGAGTACGATACATGAAACTGAAAGAAAGTACATGATGTAAACAGAGAGAGAACTGTAATAGAAATATCTACTATAAGTAAAGAGCTACCAGTGACTAGTGATTTAGAGTACAAAGTCAACATGTGAACGGCTTGATTTGCACATGACTATACTAAAGAGGCGTACATGACTATACTACTTTGGAATTATTCACATGACTATTTATACTCTCCTATACCCCAATCAATACACAAGGATACAGACAAGTTATGTTACGTACATGGTTTTCACATAAAGCCCATAAATGGGTGCACATAAAGTATACATGAGAGCCCATAAATGAGTGCACAGGAAGTTCACATGGGGGCCCATAAATGAGTGCACATGAAATTCACATGAAGGCTCATAAATGAGTGCACATGAAGTATAGGTTATATATGAGATACATGGAAAACATGACCGAACATGAGAGCACATGAGAGTACAAGAGCATGCATGAACGAGCATGAAGAACATGAGAAACATGAATAACATGAGAGTAAGGAATACATGATGTACATAAAACACATGACATGATATATCCGATACTTCCGAGGGGGATAATATCTTAATGTAGGGATCCATATAGTACCAATCCGTGATAATATCGTGACAGCATCAAATAAGGTAAACTAGAGCAGGAATATAATTCTAAGCAAGTTATGAAATGATCAAAGAATGTACTCGCCTGGTATCTGAATAGCTGTGAGAATATACTGTCCGAGATGAGGTATCTGACTCCTATTTAGAGCAACACAAGTCAAGACATATACGTGGGATGGTAAATGAAATGTACAATGCATCTGCATGCTGTCTAGGTCAAACTAGACTAAAGACAACTCTTGGTCAACTCTAGCCAACTACACTAGTCAAACTAGGTCAACCTAACCCAGACAAGTCTTACTAGGCCTAACCAAGACTAGGCTAGCACTCACATACCATCACAAGGCAATGTGAACCACAATAATGTATAATATAAAATAGATACTATATATAAATACATATCTTCAGACATACATGCATATCCATATTACATACATATTTATATATATAGGCATATGTTACATCATTCATATTTACATAGTTACATAGATATATACATTCATGCACATTTACATATATACTTTTATACATTATATATGTTAACATTCATTCATTCATATTACATACTTACATGCATCTATATATTATATACATTTTATACAACATGTAAAAAATAGAAGAGGGAAAAAGGGGGAAAAACAGAAATAGAAAGGGAAGGGAAGAAAAATGTAAGGAAAAAGAAAAACAGTGGACATATACATGCTTGCATCATATGTTCTACATTACCATACATGCTATCCTTATATATTACATTATATTATTTACATATTATGCATTCATATCTATCATTACATGTATACCTTGCATTCATATCTAGCATTCATTTTATACTTTCATGCATACATTGTATATCATTCTTTCATTCATGCATTTATGCATTGCTTACATACATTATATTAATTGTATTCCTACATGTTTGCATTCAACCATATATATACATTAATGTAAAGAGGATATATATCATATATATATCATTTTATTCATCTAACATATCATGTATTACATACTCTATATTCATTTAATATCCATTCTACATAGGCTCATAGGTTACATAAAATGCATATATCATATAGTCACTCTTCTACTTAAAACCAATACTGTACCAATTGGGTCTCTACTAAATTCTAGGATTAAAGTATGTTGTAGCCCTTCGTGTTAGCTTTTCGAAACTTTAAACGGATCGCATTTTCGTGTCCGGAAGCTCCCGAAATTGCGAAAATACCGAAACACGTTCGTCTTTCGTACAGCTGACACTCAAATAATTCTACAGAAAGTTACAGAAAGAATTTGGCTTATTAAAATATATATTTGGAAAGCTAACTTCGATACGCTTCTTTTAAAAAAAGATAAATCGGAGTATTAAGCTAACAGTTATGACATTTCTAAGTTGCTTTGGTTAATAAAAATATGGATGAATATTATGACGAATTTGAGTTGTTTTGGACAAAAGAACACATATAGGCCAAAATACTTGGATACAAACATAGGTATCCAAATGAAACTCATTATAACCATCCTAACTAAGATAAATCCACTCTCTAACCATTCTAAAACTGAATTTAAATATATATTTAAACTATTATCATACATACATACACATGGGGTGTCCTAATTTGGGATCTATCAAGTAGGACACAAGACACATATCTAAAATTCTCAAGAGAGCTTCAAATGGCCTCAAATTTGAATCTAAATGGGACACATGCATGAGGATGGATCCTACGGATTCAAAACTAATTTATATGCAAAGAAAATCGATTTAGAGGATGGGTTTTACCTATTGGGAGTGGAATCCCAATGAAATCCTTTAGGACACGGCTCCGATACGAAGATCCCTCAAAGTGGACACTCCTCCTTGCACTCCTCTTCCAATCCTTGGTAGCACCCTACCCTTGGAGAATGGGAATGATTGAGGGAAGGTTTGATGAAGGAATGATTTGATTTGGAGATCAAATCAATGGGAAGGCTCTCTAAAATTAGGGAAGAACAAAAAGAAAATAAAAGAGGCAAGATTGTAATGAATGAAATGAATCATTCTCCCCTAAAGGTGGCTGCCATAAAGAGTCCATTAGGGATAATGGAAAATGTCCTAATTGCCCCTCTCTAGTCTCATATGGTTAAGTCTAGACTAGGTTCAAGTTTGGGGTCAAAATGATCTAGTTTTGAGTCTCTAACTTAACCATTCTAACATGATAAAAATTAGTTTAATTAACTAACTTAAATGTTGGGTTTTGTGAGCCATGCTTAACTTAATATTGGGTCCCATCTAGAGTTTAAGCTACCCGGGTCACAATACAGGTCGAAACGAGACGAAACTCAAACCCGACTAAACAAATCCAATAAAATAATATTAAAAATATAAAATTTTCCCAAAATATTAAAATATGAAAAATGACCAAAATCATAATACATCAATTTAAATTTATTAAAATAATCTAAAATTCACCAATTAATCAAAATCCTAAATAATTCAAAAGTCACAAAATGACCAAAATACCCTTAGCCTAAAAAGTTGTAAATAGTCATTCTAATCACATGGTTAGGTCCCCATGGTCATGGTTAGTCTCTAGGCTCAACAATTCTAGAGTTCACTAGCTAACACATCAAAATTATAATTCACCAATTTTAAATAGTATTAAATTAATTAAAAATTCCCATAAATTATAAATCCTATAATAAACTTTTACAAAAGTTCAAAATTACCCTCTTTTTAGAAAAGTGGGTGTTACAAGTCTACCCTCCTTAGAAAATTTCGTCCTCGAAATTAAGATGGTCGTACTTCTTCTAGAGTCTCGTCCCCAACAATCAAAGTCTCAGAACTTAGCTAAATCATACAATTTAAAAGAATGGCATACAGGGTCATGGCATACGTTGGTAGTGTAAGTCTCATCTAGGTATACTAGTTAAACTAGACCAAAACAATCATAGGGTATCAAAACTTACAAGCAATCAGGGGTGTTAAACTGGAAAAAATACAGAAATAACAAATCATCAAGGCTTTAAGGCATAATCAAAATCAAAATTTGAAGCACAAATGTCGAGCATTAAAATCCAATCACAATATATATATATAGAGAGAGTGTTAGAAGGGGAAAAGCTAGCATTATGTAAAGATTATGTGGTTAGTGTGTGTATGGATGTATGTGGACATGTTCATAGGGTTAGATAGTAGACATGTGTGTGTGTGTGTGAAATATACATGAAAGTGTATAGGAGGATTTGGGTTTCAAAACAATAGCTATCAAGTTACACTACTCATGACATATTGGTTAAACAATCTACAATGCACAACCAATTTACTCATAACATGCATGGCTAACCATATATATACATATATCTATATGTATGGAGAGGTAGAGATTTAGTTATGTATCTATATACATTATAACATGTATGCATAAATTATATATATATATATATACCTATATAGATATATGAACATAACATAGAAATGAAGGGTTAGGTTTACATGGCAGTTGTGAACATTAGTGTACATTAGTGTAGAGTGTCAAGAGTACAGGGGTTATAACATAAAATGAAGGGTTCAATCATTCAGTTCAGTTTAACATTACATATTAAATCTGAAATTGAACTAAACATTTAAAATCAATGTGAAAAATGTTAACATGTATTCAATTTCAGGATTTTGGAGAAATTCGAACATCAAAACCAACTCAATGTTCACCACAACCACAACCTAACATGTAAGAGTATGATACCTAACATTATATTCCTACATACAACAATGTATATGGCTCAAAACATTACATTTAAAAACTGCAAATTGAACTAATCACTTAGAATCCAGTGTTAAAGGGTTAATATGCACACAGTCTCAGATTTGACAAATTTAAACACAAAACTTAACCAATTTCTTTAAGAATTGAAATCCTGTATATAACATACATGTGCAGTGATGTAAACAAAACTAATAATATGAAATTTATATTTAAATTATGAATTTAAACTGAAAAAAAAAAGAACTAGTCTCTGATACTGTATTGTGTCAGAGATATTGGGGTTTTGAGAATTTAACATCAAAAACATATTAATGTGCATTTAGATAGGTTGGTAATCAAAGTGTAGCATGTATACGTGTCAGGCAAGGTGTCTGTGTCCACTATATATATATATATATATTAAAAGGTGATACAAGAATGATGGCAAGAAGGAAATAATGATAAAATCTGTTCTGCTCATCTGTTTAAAAGAAGGAACCATTTGAAACCAGAGCTATAATATCAAATCCAGATAAGGTCTAGCAAAATCATCAATTTATTGTATTATAAAGAAATTCATAGCAAGAAGTTACATAAAGGTTCATAATAATAGCTAAAGCTACTCCTACTCCTAAGTTAAATAATGAGAAGCAAAACAAACAAACAACA
This sequence comes from Iris pallida, assembly GCA_029216955.1. Lineage (NCBI taxonomy): Eukaryota > Viridiplantae > Streptophyta > Magnoliopsida > Asparagales > Iridaceae > Iris > Iris pallida. The sequence continues at coordinate 10,364,580 of JANAVB010030217.1, read as the reverse complement.
ATTTTTTTAAACTAATACAAGTAATAATGGCAAGAAGAAAATAATGATAAAATCCTTTCTTGCTCAATCTGTTAAAAAAAGGGGACCATTTGAGATCAGAGCTATACAAACAAGTCTAAGATAAGGCCTAAGACAATTCGTCAATTCATTACCTTAGGAACGAATTATATCCAATAAAGTTATACAAGGGATTATATCAACAATTAAAACTATTTTTTTTACTCCTAAGTTAAGTGATGAAGAAACAATTTTTTTAAGGCTGAAATACAAGGTAGAGATGATTATTTTAAAAAAAAAGCTTTAGAGATATAATATGATAATCATATGCGTCTTCCTGAAATTATGTTGTCAGAATTCTGCCACGCCAATAAGCATAGCTGCAATAAACGATAGAGTCCATAATAAGGCATACACCCTATAATCATGATATCTAGAATTCTTACCATGCCACCCGGTATGGCTGCAAAAAAATCAAGATTTCATAACTAAGATAAGTATAGCTATATCAGGCTCTACGTCCTTGTTATGCTAGCAAATATGACTGCAATAAATTCTAAATTCCATAATAAAGTAGACTTTTACCTTTCTCACTGTCCTTATCAAGTATGTTATCAGGTTATACCTTAATTCCAAAAAAAATGTATATATACATATAAATACAAACTCAAATTCAACTAATATCAAGATTCAAAATTCAACAATAATCCATCAAAAATTATATAAATACAGACTCAAATTCAACCACTAACATCAAGATTCAAAATTCAACAATAATCCATCAAAAATCATATAAATACAGACTCAAATTCAACCACTAACATCAAGATTCAAAATTCAACAATAATCTATCAAAATCAAGTTCAATAACAGGAAGTAAAAGTAAATCAAATCAGAAGAAAAATAGATTTCAAATCGAAGTTAAAATAAGATTCTCAAGGGTCGTCACAAGAATCTCTCAAGGAGGGCTAACTGTGATTGAGTACCTTCAAAAATATATCCTAATCCTACTACAGGCTGTAGTGATACTCTTGTTCAAATACCACTACATAAACTCGACCTGCATGGGCCACCACTAAAAACGTGTCACGACCCGCACCCACCGTGAGGGTACGAGTACGTAACAGCGTCCAGCCTACGCCGCAGTGTCGGCGGTAGAACGCTGTTCTAGGTCATGAACTATAACTACATATAAGGTACATGTACAGTACATACACTCCGAATAGAGGTGACATAGCAGAATGCAGTCTCAATCACATCTAAAGGTAGAATATAACACGATGGAAAAGATAGAGAAATCCTTAACTGAGGTACAGCAGAATGAAATAACATAAGTCTCAACAACTACCAGTCTCAACATCTCTAAAATATACAACTCTGAAATCAAGGACAACAACTAAACATAAAACGGAAAAACAGTCTAAGCTATCTATACTAAGCAAGGTATCGTCCTCAACAGCTACCTGAACCTCCCCAAGGGTCCAGGCCGCGAGTGTCATCTAGGCAAGCTCCATAGTAAGGGGTGCAGGGTTCCTCATCATCCTCTGTAAAAATTTTAATAGATCCAGTCAGGACGGAAGCGAGCACAATACATCTCACGCAGATCATAACAGGTTAGAGAATATAAACATGCAAGAGAGTACGATACATGAAACTGAAAGAAAGTACAGGATGTAAACAGAAAGAGAACTGTAATAGAAATATCTACCAGTGACTAGTGATTTAGAGTACAAAGTCGATATGTGAACGGCTTGATTTGCACATGACTATACTAAAGAGGCGTACATGGCTATACTACTTTGGAATTGTTCACATGACTATTTATACTCCCCCATACCCCAATCAATACACAAGAATCCAGACAAGTTATGTTACGTACATGGTTTTCACATGAAGCCCATAAATGGGTGCACATGAAGTATACATAAGAGCTCATAAATGAGTGCACATGAAGTTCACATGGGGGCCCATAGATGGGTGCACATGAAATTCATATGAAGGCTCATAAATGAGTGCACATGAAGTATAGGTTATACATGAGATATATAGAAAATATGACCGAACATGAGAGCACATGAGAGTACACGAGCATGCATGAACGAGCATGAAGCACATAAGAAACATGAATAACATGAGAGCGAGGAATACATGATGTACATGAAACACATGACATGATGTATCCGATGCTCCCGAGGGGGATAACATCTCAATGTAGGGATCCATATAGTACCAATCCGTGATAATATCATGACAACATCAAAAAAGGTAAACTAGAGCAGGAATATAATTCTAAACAAGTTATAAAATGATCAGAGAATGTACTCGCCTGGTATCTGAATAGCTGTGAGAATATACTGTCCGAGTTGAGGTATCTGACTCCTATTTAGAGCAACACAAGTCAAGACATATACGTGCGATGGTAAATAAAATGTACAATGCATCTGCATGCTGTCTAGGTCAAACTAGACTAAAGTCAACTCTTGGTCAACTCTAGCCAACTGTACTAGTCAAACTAGGTCAACCTAACCCAGACAAGTCTTACTTGGCCTAACCAAGACTAGGATAGCACTCACATACCATCACAAGGCAATGTGAACCACAACAATGCATAATATAAAATAGATACTATATATAAATACATATCTTCATACATACATGCATATCCATATTACATATATATTTATATATATAGGCATATGTTACATCATTCATATTTACATAGTTACATAGATATATACATTCATGCACATTTACAAATATACTTTTATACATTATATATGTTAACATTCATTACAATGCATTATATTTTACTTATACCTTTGATTGATTCATTCATTCATATATGACATTCATTCATTCATATTACATACTTACATGCATCTATACATTATATACATTGTATACAACATGTAAAAATAGAAGAGGAAAAAAGAGGGAAAACTGAAATAGAAAGGAAAGGGAAAGAAAATATAAGGAAAAGGGAAAACAGTGGACATATACATGCTTGCATCATATATTATACATTACCATACATGCTATCATTATATATTGCATTATATTATTTATATATTATGTATTCATATCTATCATTACATGTATACCTTGCATTCATATCTAGCATTCATTATATACTTTCATGCATATATTGTATATCATTCTTTCATTCATGCATTTATGCATTGCTTACATACATTATATTAATTGCATTCCTACATGCTTGCATTCAACCATATATATACATTAATGTAAAGAGTATATATATCATATATATATATATATCATTTCATTCATCTAACATATTATGTATTACATACTCTATATTCATTTAATATCCATACTACATAGGCTCATAGGTTACACAAAATGCATATATCGTATAGTCACTCTTCTACTTAAAACTAATACTGTACCAATTGGGCCTCTACTAAATTCTAGGAATAAAGTATGTTGTAGCCCTTCATGTTAGATTTTCGAAACTTTGAACGGATCAAATTTTTGTGTTCGAAAGTTCCAGAAATTGTGAAAATACCGAAACACGTTCGTCTTTCGTACAGCTGGCACTCAAATAATTCTACAGAAAGTTACAGAAAGAATTTGGCTTATTAAAATATATATTTGGAAATCTAACTTCGATACGCTTCTTGTAAAAAAACGGAAGATAAATCGGAGTACTAAGCTAAAAGTTATGACATTTCTAAGTTACTTTGGTTAATAAAAACGTGGATGAATATTATGACGAATTTGAGTTGTTTTGGACAAAAGAACACATATAGGCCGAAATACTTGGATACAAACATAGGTATCCAAATGAAACTCATTCTAACCATCCTAACTAAGATCAATCCACTCTCTAACCATTCTAAAACTGAATTTAAATATCTATTTAAACTATTATCATACATACATACACATGGGGTGTCCTAATTTGGGATCTATCAAGTAGGACACAAGACACATATCTAAAATCCTCAAGAGAGCTCCAAATGGCCTCAAATTTGAATCTAAATGGGACACATGCATGAGGATGGATCCTACGGATTCAAAACTAATTTATATGCAAAAAAAATCAATTTAGAGGATGGGTTTTACCTATTGGGAGTGGAATCCCAATGAAATCCTTTAGGACACGGCTCCGATACGAAGATCCCTCAAAGTGGACACTCCTCCTTGCACTCCTCTTCCAATCCTTGGTAGCACCCTTTCCTTGGAGAATGGAAATGATTGAGGGAAGGTTTGGTGAAGGAATGATTTGATTTGGAGATCAAATCAATGGGAAGGCTCTCTAAAATTAGGGAAAAACAAAAGGAAAATAAAAGAGGCAAGATTGTAATGAATGAAATGAATCATTCTCCCCTAAAGGTGGCTGCCATAAAGAGTCCATTATGGCTAATGGAAAATGTCCTAATTGCCTCTCTCTAGTCTCATATGGTTAAGTCTAGACTTGGTTCAAGTTTGGGGTCAAAATGATCTAGTTTTGAGTCTCTAACTTAACCATTCTAACATGATAAAAATTAGTTTAATTAACTAACTTAAATGTTGGCTTTTTGTGAGCCATGCTTAACTTAATATTGGGTCCCATCTAGAGTTTAAGCTACCCGTTTCACAATACAAGTCGAAACGAGACGAAACTCAAACCCGACTAAACAAATCCAATAAAATAATATTAAAAATATAAAAATTTTCCAAAATACTAAAATATGAAAAATGACCAAAATCATAATACATCAATTTAAATATTATTAAAATAATCTAAAATTCACCAATTAATCAAAATCCTAAATAATTCAAAAGTCACAAAATAACCAAAATATCTTTAGCCTAAAAAGTTGTTAATAGTCATTCTAATCACATAGTTAGGTCCCCATGGTCATGGTTAGTCTCTAGGCTCAACAATTCTAGAGTTCACTAGCTAACACATCAAAATTATAATTCACCAATTTTAAATAGTATTAAATTAATTAAAAATTTCCATAAATCATAAATCCTATTATTAAATAATAAACTTTTACAAAAGTTCAAAATTACCCTCTTTTTAGAAAAGTGGGTGTTACACTTACCATTAGAATTAACTATGTTTGAGCGGAAGATCGTCGATGATGTAAAGCACGGCAAACCAACATCCGAAGATACGGTATGCAGAAGAACAACATCGGATTTTGATGGCGCAGAAAGGTTCACGAACGTTAAACTTTTGACCGCCGAGAGATTTCTGCGAAGAACCATCACCATCAACAGAAAGAAGAAATGAAAAAAAAGATTTCATGGACACTTCTTTGATTTCTCCTATCAGCTATTTATGGAGCTTAAAAGATATGAACGGGCGCATCATTCTAGGAGCCTATCTCGGGAAGGACCTAAATAAAAGGTGCTCAAACCATACAAAAATTGCCATATTTTCTTTAAAAAAAATAGCAAATATTTGAGTTGGACAAAATGGTGTATTGGCACGCGCCACTAAAACAGATCACACGAAAAGATTTGCAGAAGGGCGCTAAAAATAAAATTTTTATTTATTACATAAGGGAAAATAAGCCCCTACAAAATAAGTTGTGCAAAATACAAAAGAAAAGTGGTGCCCCTACAGAAACCACTACTTCTTGTCTTCTTCACCAGCTTGGCAAAGAGAAGCGCCTAACTCACGCATATCACGAATCCCTGAACGTCGTATCAGACGAAGAAATCCTTCTGCGTCACTGCGCTCTTCAGAAGAGGACGAAGGACCACTCTTTAGACGATCAAAGACTGCTGGGGTCAATCCAAAGCATTCTGAAAAAATATTATTTCCTCGCAGCGATCGGTCATCCTCGGACAGGACTGTAGGCGCAGTGTCAGGCCTTGTCTCCTGAACTTTAACTTCGGCATTTACGCCGGTCGCCATCTCCTTCTTCTTAGTTGCAATGGAAGTACAAAAGTGAAGGATAAATACAAGGACCTGTCCCTTTATATATGACCAACCAACGCTTCATATTCTCTATGGGAAACAGAACATCATTAATGCAACTCGGGAAGACGAAGAGGAGATCGAATGTTCCCGAGAAGAAATTTATTATGACGGTTGAGCATTGACTGGCGCAATCCTAACAAAACTATTATAATTCAAAGTATTTTAAAACTTTGAAGTATTTTCAAGTTTCGAAAACTTTGAAGGGGGACTTATATTGCCTAAAAATTAAGAGGTGCCGCTCATTTAAGTCTTCAATCATCTGATGGTGCCAAACCAATCAAGTTGCGCCAGATCATCAACTTGCACAGCTTCAGATTGTGCCATGGCCAAGTTGCGCTGGAGTCAGGGTGCGCGGAAGGACACGTGGCACACTTTTTCGAGAAGCTGTAACGGCGTCATCATTATCTGACACCTGACAGCATGGAGATTAAGGAAATTTCCTTCGAATCCCGCGTAATGCGGCGCTCGAGAAGACTTTGTCAGCATGTAATTAATGCTAAAAACTGGTTGGCGCAAGTCACTGAATGGCACAAGGATATTAAGTACAACACAGAAGACCTAGTCAAAAGGTGCTAGTCGTTAAGTTATGCCTATGAACAGCCGGACAAAGTGGCACCACTTGATCAACTCTTAGATTAAAACAGGGTAACGTGACGCACAAGCCATCAACTTCGTAGAACGTGCCCACTATACTGCCTACGACCACGCGCATCTCAATCAAACGATGACATGCGTCTATAGCAGTTAGTACAAACCGCTCGCACAGGTTGATGCATTGCGCCCTCGCGCAACTTGATGAAGCATGCGTAAAGTGTTTAAATGGTGTTCAAGACAGAGTGACGTAGCACGCAAGCCACTAACTTCGTAGAACATATCCACTATACTGCCCACGACCACGCGCATCTTAATCAAATGATGCCACATGTCCATAGCAGTTAATACAACCGTTTGTGCAATTGAACAGGAAGCGTGTAATCTGAAGCGCGCACAATCCAGAATAACTACTAAACAATTATTTCAAGAACTCTATAAATAGAGTTTCAAATCAATATCAAAGCATCAAGAAAGATCATAATCTCTTGCTAAAGTGCTGTTGCATTCTCTAGAGACTCGCGTCTTCGATATCACATCGTCCAAGGGATAAAGTGATCGTCTTCTGATCAGATTCCTATAGTTGTACTTCCCCAAAAATCAATTGTACTCCTGTACTTTTTCTTTATTTGTAATAAAACCTTTTTGTTCTTTACAAACATATAGTCTCTTGATATTGATTTTATTGTCTCTGCCAAGAGAAGTAGAATCTCTATTCAGAAGCATTCTTGCATTGACTGGTGCATGGGCACAGTCAAATGCGTTTTCCACCAAGTCGAGGACTGGGGAATGATAAGGAAAGTCCATAGGGCTCTTTCCTTTGTTCTGTATAGGGGCAGTAGTCAGCAACTTTTCTACCAAGTTTAGAACTGGGGATGAAGAGGGAGTAGCCTGTCGGAGCTATCCCCGGATTGGCGCCTGAGCATTGACTGGCGTACCCTCTGCCAATTTCAGAATTGATGAGGAAGAGAAAGTGTCCTGGCGGCGCTGTCCTTTGGTTGGCACCTGGACATTGATTGGCGCACCCTCTGCCAATTTAAGAATTGGCGAGGAAGAAGAAGTGGCCTAGCGGCGCTGTCCTTTGGTTGGCGCCTGGATATTGACTTGCGCACCCTCTGCCAATTTCAGAATTGACGAGAAAGAAGAAGTAGCCTGGCGGCGCAGTCCTTTGGTTGGCGCCAGGGTAGTGATAGAAGCACTATCTACCAATTTTAGAATCGATGAAAAAGGAGAAGTGGCATCAGAGATTTTCTCCATAACTGGAGCAACAGTAGTGATTGGTGTACTAGAGGTCTTCGGAGTCCAGACAGCGCATGTCACTACCATATTTCTAGTTTGAGGGTATTTTTGTCATTTTTAAGGATATTTGAATTTATTATAATTTATTTGAATTTATGGGAATTTTTAGGATTTATTTTGGAATTATTTGAATGAAGGTTGACTAGGTTGACTTTGACTAGCATTGACTTGGTAGACTAACCTAGAAGCTAACCCTAGTTGTGTTTGGACTTGATTAGGTCATGTGACCCTAACCTAACAATAAGTTAATTCCTAATAAGCAATATAATTTAAGTTAGAATAGAGAGACTTTTAGTCATAAGCCATGACTTATGGTTTGAAACCATTAATTAGCAACTTAGCCCATAGAGGCCCAAGCCCAACCCATTAGCTAACCCTAACCCTAATTCCTTACTTGGCCGGCCACCTACATTGGGAATCCCACCCTATAAATAGTCTCTTCCTTTAGGGCTAGCCTCTTTAGGAAAGTTCATTTGGAAAGGGAGGTATTTTTCCAACTTCATTAATTCATAGAAAATCCATTTTATTTCCTTTTTCCCTCAAACAAATTTCAATAGATTCTAATTTAGGTATTCTTGCTATTTGAGTATTTTATTCTCAGTTTGTTAGCAATTTGGTGATGTTTGGGGAGCAAGGAGACACCCCCTCTTTGGAGCTTTTTGAGGAGTTTTGACACCTATAGCTAAATCCTTAAAACTCCATATTAGATGCTGTTATTATTGCATATTGACCTAGATCTAGGTTTCCCCTAGCTAACGCTAAAAATTCGTTGCATTTCTTGTCCATTTCGTATCCTAAATGGACACGTATCAGCCCACTAGTGAAGGTGTTTGTTGAAATGCCCCAAAGGGGATTTCATTCTGTTTTTAGGAAAGTGTTTGAATAGAAATTAGTGTTTTTGTGTGGCTTATAGATTTCTGTTGGACTGAACACGATTGCACCCGTGTCAGTGTCCAAAATTGGACACGCATGCACTGTACGAGGCTGTGCGCAGCTCCCCTGCTGCACGAGCCCTCTGTAGGACACGACACGGCTTATTATGACACGATTTTTGGTGTACACGTAGGGGCATACACTGACAGCATGCCACCAAAACCTCAGGTGAAACGATACACCACACGAGGAGAAATTCGGCCCACACTGGTCGTGGCCTGGACTGTGCACGCGAGAGTGTTGCTCTCTGATACGAGTTTGTATCATGAACACGCGATACCGTGGACACATTACAGGCATTTGGACACGTGCACCTAGACCTAACCTAGATGTGGACACGACCACGAGACTTGGGGGTGGACACGTTGTGTCTTTTTTGCTCGACACCTCTGCACGACACTGTCCTTATTGCACTGTCTGATACATTCCTATTTTCTTATTTTGGACACCTCGTGTCCACCTTGTGGGACACGAGCACACCCCACTTGACATGTGCACAGGTGTCTGACCTCTGGGTATGACTGATATGGGGTTTTATGGGTTTTCGAATGATAAATTTGGGATTTGGGTAATAACTGGTACCATGTCTGTATAGTTCATTTGTTGGGATTTGAAATATGTATTATTTGATCTTGTGTTGAAATTGTATGTGTAGATGTGATATAATATCTGGGATACTGATTTTTGATGATGTTCAAATGTGAAGAGGTTTTGAATTGAGTTGGGTTTCATTGTTAATGTAAAACCTGAGAATGGGATCTCATATTTTTGACTGAAATCGGTTGTACACACTGTCAACCTAAGAATTGGGGGAAACTGTTTTATACACTCTTTAAACATTAGAACCTGAGATTTATACATATTGCACATTGGAATATGGATACATTTCCTATCCTAAATATGAAACTGAGATCATGCACCCAATGGACTGATGTACACTGTAAACTGAATTCACAAAATCTGAGACACATTGGCTGTCACCTAAAATGAACTAAACCTATGTAATTGCCTATCCTTCATTACATTCAATTGTAAATGAAATACCAGATTTCATATGTAGACATTGAACCAATGCATAGCTAATATTAGATTGAATGTTAGTTCATTTTAGATTGTTTAACACTAAGACACTCTCATTGGATTCCTGTACACAGGAACACACTATGGATTCAGTGCACTCACACTCACAGGTTCCTCTTTATTTATGACACTCACACACATGCCACACTCTCACATGTTCACATTAGCTACTCACACACACACTCATATTTGTTCCTGTCAATGGAAACTAACACTACACCCTCTTATTCCTATCACTGTATGCCTAGATACTCACACAGAGCCTATCAATCTCACACACACACACATGAACATGTTCACACACAATCTCACATATTGCCCTTATATTCACAGCCCTATCTATGTGTATGTAAAATTACCTATAAGTGAATGTGAATAAATATGTGTAATGTAAGGCTATGTGTGATACACATATTGCTATATGTGTATGTAGATATATATATATACACATATAAGGGAATATAGTGATATATATATGGTTTTGACCTATAGTGTTATGTTGTATTAGCTCATGGCCTACATGGTTATGACTCTACATAGGTATATGGCCTATGGTGTGTCTGTTGCCTAGTGAGAGTTTAGTTAGACTTGTTTAGTCTTGATTAGGCCTATAATAGACTATTTAGACTTGTTAGACCTAGTTTGACCATAGACGACCTAGTTTGACTTCTAGGGTTGACCAGAGTTGACCAAGAGTTGACTTTGGCCTAGATTGACCTAGATTCATTTAGAATGCATTATAGTGCATCTTATTACCATTCTGGACATGTCATGACTTGTGCTGTTCTAAATAGGAGCCAGACACCACTCCTCAGACAGTACTTTTATCTTGGACACTCAGATACCAGGCGAGTACATTCTCTGATCATTTCATATCCTGTTTAGAAATATGTTCCTGCTTTAAATTACTTTACTTGATACTGTCACGTTGGTCACATGGATTAGTACTACATGGATCCCTTCTTGAGATGTTATTCCTTCAGGGAGAATCGTGTACTATATGTTCTGTGCGTTTCACTTACATTGTGTATCACTATGCTTTACGGTTCATTGATCTCTTGTGACATGTACTCTCATGCTCATAGAGTCTTCCTTGAATCACCCATTTATGGGCATTTCTAGAATCACCGATTTATGGGCCCTCCATGTATCATCCCTTGTGGGCCTTTGCATGGAATCATAACATAACCTGGCTGGATCCTTGTGTATTGATTGGGGGTACGGGGGAGTAGAAGTAGACATGTGAATAATATCTAAGTAGTATCTCACCTGATCACCTCCGTAGTGTCTCATCAGAATCTCCTATGCCATTCACATATTTATATTGTACTCTGACTCACTAGCCACTGATAGTTCTCTATTTACAGTATATATTTCCATTACAGCTTTCTCTGTTTACATCCTGTACTTTCTTTCAGTTCCTGTATCTTACTTTACTGCATGATTATATTTTCTAACCTGCTATGAACCGTTGAGATGTATTGTGCTCGCTCCTGTCCTGACTGGACCTGTTGAAAATATTATAGAGGACGAGAAGGAGGCCTGTGTGGATACCTTTTATGGTGCTACCTTAGATGAGTGTTCTGACCTGGACCAGCAGCAGGTCCCACTAGCAGTGGATGACACCCCTCTAGACTAGGATGTTTTTATTTACATTACTCTCTGGATAACTGTATATATTTGATACTTGGGATATGTACTTATCTTAGACACTTAGACTCTCTATTTGTACTTGTGGATTTCCTTTCTTTTCAGCAGTATCTATCTATCTATCTTCTATCTTATCTTCTGCCTTAGTTGTGATTGAGTTTACTTTCTGCTATGTCACCCTTATTCGGGGAGTATAAACTGTTTAGCATTATATTGTTACATGTTGTGATCTAGGACAGCATTCTACCGCCGATACTGTGGCGTAGGCTGGACGTACCCACGTCTCGTGCCCTTACCTAGGATACGGGTCGTGACACATTTTTAGTGGTGGCCCATGCAGGTCTAGTTTAGAAATGTAGTGGTATTCGAACTAGAATATCACTGCAGCCTGCAGTAGGATTAGGATAATTTTGAAGGTACTCAATCACATTAGAAAAACTCTTTATCAGATTTCGTATATCTAAATTTTGCTGCTTATTGTCTTCCTTTGAATTTAAACTGTCCTCCTTTGATGTTTCGACTCATTCTCAGCAATTGTTTCTTTTGATCTGTCTCCAGGATGGTTGAGACGAGATCGCATCGCCAGGGCCAGGGGACGCTGATAAGAGGTCTGCCACCTCTCATACTCAGCAGCCAGCCCCTGGTACCGCAGCCCCAGTCATGCCGGCTGGGGTTGGCGTTTCAGCTGCTTTCGGAGAAGCCCCTCCACCTGTGAGGCATAAGTCGAGTCCGGTGATTTTGGATGTGCTTCAGCAGCAGCAGCCACCTTCGGGGACAGTTGACGTCGTTCAGCTGTTAGCCTTCTTCCGACAGTACATGGAGGGTCAGCAGACCCAGCAGCAGAGGCACACAGCAGAGCTCACACGAGGCATTGATCTGGCCGTGACTACGGTAGAGAGAGTTGTAGTTCAGCCAGCGGCAGTCCCGCAGCTGTACCAGCCATAGGAGAAGGGCATCCAAGATTTTCAGAAGATGCACCCGAGGGACTTCCGAGGGACAGAGGGGATCTTGTATGCCGACGAGTGGATTGAGCACATGGAGGAGATATTCTGGTTGGCTGAGATCCCGACGAGGCTCCAGATTTAGGCAGCAGCCAGCATGATGCAGGATCTGGCCAGTATGTGGTACCAGACCGACCCGAGGGTTGGTACTATAGGACAGACTTGGGCAACATTCAAGAAGCGGTTCAACGAGAAGTTTTTTCCAGATGCTGCGCTGGGAGCCTTCGAGACACAGTTCGAGGCCCTAGTCCAGGGGAGCCAGTCTGTGGAGGAGTACGCAGAAGAGTTCTGTCGCCTGAGCAGATTTGTAGAGGGCTTGTCAGAGGCGACGAAGGCCCAGAGGTTCTGGAAGGGCTTGGTAAAGGAGGTCAAGTCCTACACCAAGAATGCCCGCAGCGCTACCTTTGAGGAGATCCTAGAAGACGCGTTACCTGCAGAGGATGATCATGAGCTTAGGCTCAAGAGGGGGCAAAACTTCCAGGGAGGCAGCAGTAGCGGAGGACCGGCCAAGAGGCCGCACTTTTAGCAGCAGCACCAGCAGCACCACTAGCAGCAGAGGTTCCAACCGCAGCAGTTTCAGCAGCCGAGGCATCAGCCAGTATAGCATCAGCAACAAAGGGTGCAGCAGCAGGCACCGAGGCAGCAGGCCACCACCTGTGCTTATTACAAGAAGCCAGGGCACGGGTAGAGCGAAGGTAGGAAGAGACTGGGCAAGTGCCTAGTATGTGGTTCAGCAGACCATCAGATGAGGGAGTATCTCGTAGCACGAGCAGCTCAGGGAGGAGGAGCCAGAGCTCCAGCAGGCCAGCAGAGGGGACCAGCCCTGCCGACACAGCAGCAGAGGTTCGTCCAGCACCAGCAGCAGGCCAGAGGAGGACAGCAAGGGCGAGCTTTCGCGATGGCGGCTGAGGATACAGAGGCGATAGGGGAGGTGATCGCAGGTTCGGTTCTTCTCGACTCCAGACCAGCTTTTGCATTATTCGATTCTGGTGCTTCGCATAGTTTTATATCAGTATCATTTACGATTAGACACGGTATCATAGCTGAATCGCTGCCTAGGGCTTACAAGATCACGACAGGGGGTGGCATTATCCTCGTGAGTGATGTCTGTAAGGATCGGAGTATTGTTTTGGGAGGCCGTGAGTTGGAGATGACCCTGCTCGTAATGCCATTGCCGAACTACGATATAGTACTCGGTATGGAATGGTTGAGCAGGAACCACGCCAGCATTGATTGCAGAGGGGGTAGAGTTCTCTTCAGAGTACCAGGGGAGCTAAAGTTCGAGTACTCCAGACGTCAGGCGGAGCAGAGCAACGGAGTTTTCTACGGAGTCTCGGTTGAGGAGCAGATGATTCCACACCCCTTGATAGCAGAGTATATAGATGTTTTTCTAGAGGAGTTGCCTGGATTGCCACCAGAGAGAGACATTGAGTTCTCGATAGACTTGGTTCCAGGAGTGGAACCCATCTCTCAGCATGTCTATCGGGTGAACAACAGTGAGTTGGTGGAGCTGAAGAAGCAGGTGGATGAGCTGCAGGACAAGGGCTTCATCCGTTCGAGTTCGTCGCCATGGGGTGCACCAGTATTGTTTGTGCCAAAGAAGGATGGGTCAGTACGGATGTATATTGACTATAGGGCACTCAACAACCTGACAATCAAGAACAGATACCCACTGCTGCGGATCGATGATCTCTTTGATCAGTTGAGCGGAGCTCGGGTGTTCTCCAAGATTGATTTGAGGTCAGGTTATAACCAGGTGAAGGTGAAGAGGGAGGATATTCCCAAGACTGCTTTCAGGATGCGGTACGGGCAGTTTGAGTTTTTGGTTATGCCATTTGGGCTAACCAATACACTCGCTGTGTTTATGAATCTAATGAATAAGGTGTTCCACCATTACTTGGACAAGTTTGTGGTGGTGTTCATTGACGACATCTTGATATATTCCAAGACTGAGAAGGAGCACGAGAAGCACTTGAGGATAGTGCTGGATACTCTCAGGAAGGAGCAGCTTTATGGGAAGCTTTCCAAGTGTGAGTTCTTCTTGGACCGGATTGACTTTTTGGGGCATGTGGTGACTGGAGATGGTATCTTAGTTGACCCCAAGAGGATCGTAGCAGTTGAGGCATGGGCAGCGCCGACTTCAGTGGCAGAGATCAGGAGCTTCCTGGGGCTGGCAGAATATTATCGAAGATTTGTGCAGGATTTCTCCCGGGTTGCAGAGCCGTTGACTCGGTTGACCCGGAAGGATGCTGAGTATGTTTGGTCAGAGAAGTGTCAGGCAGCTTTTGATGAGTTGAAGAAGCGGCTTACGACAGCTCCAATTCTGACATTGCCTTCAGGATCAGGGGGATTCACTATTTATAGTGACGCTTCAGGGAAGGGGCTGGGATGTGTCTTGCAGAAGCATGGAAAGGTGATTGCCTACGCTTCAGGCAATTACGTCCCCATGAGAAGAACTATCCTACCCACGACCTAGAGATGGCAGCAGTGATATTTGCTCTGAAGTTGTGGAAGCACTATCTGTATGGAGAGAGGGTGGAGATTTTCATAGATCATAAGAGCTTAAAGTATGTGTTCACTCAGAAGGAGCTGAACATGAGGCAGTGCAGATGGCTAGAGTTGATGAAGGACTTCGACATATCACTTCAGTATCACCCAGGGAAGGCCAACGTGGTTGCCGATGCCTTGAGTAGGTATCCGACAGCCATGTGTTTGACCATGTACCGTCACTTGCTTGTTGATTTAGAGAGCATTGGGATTGAGGTGATCGTGCCCGAAGTTCAGATGCAGTTATGGGGCCTGCAGATTCAGTCGGACTTGGTGGAGAGGATCAAGTCGGCACAGTTTGAGGACGTTGCTCTGTGGTGTCTCCGAGAACAGGTTCGAGCAGGATTGGTGGATGGCGAGTTTTTTCTTGCAGAGGATGGTGCCTTGAGGCACGGTACCAGGTTATGTGTGCCTAGCGGAGAGCTCAGGAAGCAGATTTTGCAGGAGGCCCACAGATCTCAGTACTCTATACACCCGGGTGCCAACAAGATGTACCGAGATCTGAAGGAGCATATTTGGTGGTACAGGATGAAGCGGGAGGTGGCTTGCTTCGTAGCTAGGTGCTTGGTCTGTCAGCAGGTCAAGACAGAGAGGCAGAGGCCCGGTGGATTATTACTGCCGCTGCCCATTCCCGAGTGGAAGTGGGAGCATATCACTATGGATTTTGTATCTGGATTGCCACGTACACCAGGAGAAAAAAATGCAATTTGTGTCATCGTTGACAGGTTGATCAAATTGGCCCACTTCTTGCCATTCAAGGTGGGTACATCTACAAAAAGGCTTGCGAAGATGAATATACGGCAGATAGTCAGGATTCATGGAGTTCCGGTCAACATCGTCTCAGATCGAGATAGTCATTTTACTTCCTATTTTTGGAGGACTCTGCAGATTAGCTTGGGCACTCAGCTCAAGTTTAGTACTGCATACCACCCCCAGACGGACGGACAGTCAGAGAGGACTATTCAGACGCTCGAGGATATGTTACGAACGTACGTCTTGGACTTTGGAGGTTCCTGGGAGGATCATCTACATTTGGTGGAGTTTGCTTACAATAACAGTTTCCAGGCCAGCATTGAGATGTTACCTTTTGAGGCTCTGTACGGGCGTAGGTGTGGTACACCTTTATCTTGGGATGATGTTGGTGAGCGAGCATTACTGGGACCAGAGATAGTTGTTGACGCAGCCGAGAAGGTTGAACTCATCAGGGACAGACTTCGTGTGATGCAGGACAGACATCGGCACTGGGCCGATAGCCACCGGAGGCCTTTGGAGTTTGAGGTACAGATTAGAGTAGGATTAGATTTAGGTTTGTTTGTATGTGTTTTATTGATCATGTTTGTTTATCATAATTAAATTGAGACCTTGCTTGTGATTAGGTTGGAGACCAAGTTTTCTTGAGGATATCTCCGACTCGTGGTACGATACGTTTTGGTGGAGGTGGAAAGCTTAGCCCGCGCTTCATCGGCCCTTTCGTTATCAGCAGAAGAGTCGGCGACGTGGCTTACAGGCTAGACTTGCCACCTGCACTAGTGGGTGTCCACAACGTATTCCATGTATCACAGTTGAGACGGTACGTGGTTGACCCTAGCCATGTGCTTGATCATTCGGAGATTGAGGTTGGGCCTTCTCTCAGCTATCCAGAGCAGTCAGTGGAGATTCTGGATCGACGGGAGAAGGTGCTGAGAAACCAGCTGATACCCTTGGTACGCGTCGCATGGAGGCATCATTCTCCAGGAGAGTCTACCTAGGAGCGGGAGGATGAGATGCGCGAGCGATACCCATATCTTTTTGGACCGTGAGGTATACTTTCTATCCTTCTCATCAGTTGCATTTCGCCTTTAAATTTTGAGTACGAAATTCTTTTAAGAAGGGTAGATTTGTCACTACCACATTTCTAGTTTGAGGGTATTTTTGTCATTTTTGAGGATATTTGAATTTATTATAATTTATTTGAATTTATGGGAATTTTTAGGATTTATTTTGGAATTATTTGAATGATGGTTGACTAGGTTGACTTTGACTAGCATTGACTTGGTAGACTAACCTAGAAGCTAACCCTAGTTGTGTTTGGACTTGATTAGGTCATGTGACCCTAACCTAACAATAAGTTAATTCCTAATAGGCCAATAGAATTTAAGTTAGAATAGAGAGACTTTTAGTCATAAGCCATGACTTATGGTTTGAAACCATTAATTAGCAACTTAGCCCATAGAGGCCCAAGCCCAACCCATTAGCTAACCCTAACCCTAATTCCTTACTTGGCCAGCCACCTACATTGGGATTCCCACCCTATAAATAGTCACTTCCTTTAGGGCTAGCCTCTTTAGGAAAGTTCATTTGGAAAGAGAGGTATTTTTCCAACTTCATTAATTCATAGAAAATCTATTTTACTTCCTTTTTCCCTCAAACAAATTTCAATTGGTTCTAATTTAGGTATTCTTGCTGTTTGAGTATTTTATTCTCAGTTTGTTAACAATTTGGTGAAGTTTGGGGAGCAAGGAGACACCCCCTCTTTGGAGCTTTTTGAAAAGTTTTGACACCTATAGGTAAATCCCTAAAACTCCATATTAGATGCTATTATTATTGCATATTGACCTAGCTCTAGGTGTTCCCTAGCTAACCCTAGAAATTTGTGGCATTTCGTGTCCATTTCGTGTCCTAAATGGACACGTATCAGCCCACTAGTGAAGGTGTTTGTTGAAATGCCCCAAAGGAGATTTCAATCTGTTTTTAGGAAAGTGTTTGAATAGAAATTAGTGTTTTTATATGGCTTATAGATTTCTGTTGGACTGAGCACGATTGCACCCGTGTCCGTGTCCAAAATTGGACACGCATGCACTGTACGAGGCTGTGCGCAGCTCCCCTGCTGTACGAGCCCTCTGTAGGACACGACACGGCTTATTAAGACACGATTTTTGGTGGACACGTAGGGGCATACACTGACAGCATGCCCCCAAAATCTCAGGTGAAACGATACACCACACGAGGAGAAATCCGGCCCGTACTAGTCGTGGCCTGGACTGTGCACGCGAGAGTGTTGCTCTCTGATACGAGTTTGTATCATGAACACGCGACACCGTGGACACATTACAGGCATTTGGACACGTGCAGCTAGACCTAACCTAGGTGTGGACACGACCACGAGACTTGGGGGTGGACACGTTGTGTCTTTTTGTGCTCGACACCTCTGTACGACACTATCCTTATTGCACTGTCTGATACATTCCTGTTTTCTTATTTTTGGACACCTCGTGTACACCTTGTGGGACACGAGCACACCCAAATTGACACGTGCACAGGTGTCTGACCTCTGGGCATGACTGATATGGGGTTTTATGGGTTTTCGAATGACAAATTTGGGATTTGGGTAATAACTGGTACCATGTCTGTACAGTTCATTTGCTGGGATTTGAAATGTGTGTTATTTGATCTTGTGTTGAAATTGTGTGTATAGATGTGATATAATATCTGGGATACTGATTTTGATGATGTTCAAATGTGAAGAGGTTTTGAATTGAGTTGGGTTTCATTGTTAATGTAAAACCTGAGAATGGGATCTCATATTTTTGACTGAAATCGGTTGTACACACTGTCAACCTGAGAATTAGGGGAAACTGTTATGTACACTCTTTAAACATTAAAACCTGAGATTTATATATATTGCACATTGGAATATGGATACATTTCCAATCCTAAATCTGAAACTAAGATCATGCACCCAATGGGCTGATGTACACTGTAAACTGAATTCACAAAATCTGAGACACATTGGCTGTCACCTAAAATGAACTAAACCTATGTAATTGCCTATCCTTCATTACTTCCAATTGTAAATGAAATACCAGATTTTATATGTAGACATTGAACCGATGCATAGCTAATATTAGATTGAATGTTAGTTCATTTTAGATTGTTTAACACTAAGACACTGTCATTGGATTCCTGTACACAGGAACACACTATGGATTCAGTGTACTCACACTCACAGGTTTCTCTTTATTCATGACACTCACACACATGCCCACTCTCATATGTTCACATTAGCTACTCACACACACACACTCATATTTGTTCCTGTCAATGGGAACTAATACTACACCCTCTTATTCCTATCACTGTATGCCTAGATACTCACACAGAGCCTATCAATCTCACACACACACACATGAACATGTTCACACACAATCTCACACATTGCCCTTATATTCACAGCCCTATCTATGTGTATGTGAAATTACCTATAAGTGAATGTGAATAAATATGTGTAATGTAAGGCTATGTGTGATACACATATTGCTATATGTGTATGTAGATATATACATATACACATATAAGGGAATATAGTGATATATATATGGTTTTGACCTATAGTGTTATGTTGTATTAGCTCATGGCCTACATGGTTATGACTCTACATAGGTATATGGCCTATGGTGTGTCTGTTGCCTAGTGAGAGTTTAGTTAGACTTGTTTAGTCTTGATTAGGCCTAGAATAGACTATTTAGACTTGTTAGACCTAGTTTGACCATAGATGACCTAGTTTGACTTCTAGGGTTGACCAGAGTTGACCAAGAGTTGACTTTGGCCGAGATTGACCTAGATTCATTTAGAATGCATTGTAGTGTATCTTATTACCATTCTGGACATGTTATGACTTGTACTGTTCTAAATAGGAGCCAGACACCACTCCTCGGACAGTACTTTCATCTTGGACACTCAGATACCAAGCGAGTACATTCTCTGATCATTTTATATCCAGTTTAGAAATATTTTTCTGCTTTAAATTACTTTATTTGATACTGTCACGATCACACGGATTAGTACTCTATGCATCCCTTTTTGAGATGTTATCCCCTCAGGGAGCATCGGGTACTACATATTCTGTGCGTTTCACTTACATGGTGTATCACTATGCTTCACGGTTCAATGATCACTTATGACATACACTCTAATGATCACAGAGTCTTCCTTGAATCACCCATTTATGGGCATTCCTAGAATCATCCATTCATGGGCCCTCCATGTATCACCCCTTGTGGGCCTTTGCATGGAATCATAATATAACCTGGCTGGATCCTTGTGTATTGATTGGGGGTACGGGGAGGGTGGGTAGAATTAGACATGTGAATAATATCCAAGTAGTATCTCACCTGATCACCTCTGTAGTGTCTCATCAGAATCTCCTAAGCCATTTACAAGTTTATATTGTACTCTGACTCACTAGCCACTGATAGTTCTCTATTTACAGTATATATTTCCATTACAGCTTTCTCTGTTTACATTATGTACTTTCTTTCAGTTCCTGTATCTTACTTTACTGCATGATTATATTTTCTAACTTGCTAAAAACTGTTGAGATGTATTGTGCTCGCTCCTGTCCTGACTGGACCTGTTGAAAATATTACAGAGGGCGAGGAGAAGGCCTGTATGGATACCTTTTACGGTACTACCTTAGATGAGTGTTTGGACCTGGACCAGCAGCAGGTCCCACTAGCAGTGGATGACACCCCTCTAGACTAGGATGTTTCATTTATATTACTCTCCGGATGACTGTATATATTTGATACTTGGGATATGTACTTATCTTAGACACTTAGACTCTCTGTTTGTACTTGTGGATTTCATTTCTTTTCAACAGTATCTATCTATCTATCTTCTATCTTATCTTCTGCCTTAGTTGTGATTGAGTTTACTTTCTGCTATATCACCCCCATTTGGGGAGTATAAACTGTTTAGCATTATATTATTAGATGTTGTGACCTAGGACAGCATTCTACTGCCGACACTGCAACGTAGGCTGGACGTACCCACGTCTCGTGCCCTTACCTAGGGTGCGGGTCGTGATAGCACGTGCTTTGTTCATGACAGCTACAGTGGTACATTTGGCACCCCATACGCCAATCACCTCTTTATAGGCAGTTTTGTCGACTTTTACGACCAATATCTTCTGCGTCGTGCCGACCGACGTAATATCGGATTGAGTTGTCACTTTCTTGTCAGAGGAGAAAGTCGTCCCCAACAGACTCGTCATTTTGTTTAAAAAAATAAAAAGAGTTCCTTTACAAACTAGAAAAAAGAAAGTACAAGAGTATAATTGATTTATGGTCCATTTTGTTTACAAAAAACAAAAAGTGTTCCTTTACAAACTAGAGAAAAGAAAGTACATTTAAATTCTGGAGAAGTACAACTATTAAAATCTGAGCAGAAGACGATCACTTTATCCCTTGGACGATGCAATGTCGAAGAACAAAGCCTTTGGAGAGTGCTGCAGCAAGTGCTCAGAGGATTATGATCATTAGTGATGATTTACAAGTGATTTGAAACTCTATTTATAGATCTCTGAAATAATTGTCAGCCAGTTATTCTGATTGGCGCACACCGCAAGTGGCGCGCCATTCACCCCTTGGCGCGTGAACGGTTAGTTTAGCATCTTGGACGCGTGGCAAACTGTAATTGATATGCGATGTCGAAGAACAAAGACTTTGGAGAGTGTTGCAGTAAGTGCTCAGAGGATTATGATCATTAGTGATGATTTACAAGTGATTTGAAACTATATTTAAATTGTTCTGAAATAACTATCAGCCAGTTATTCTGATTGGCACAGACTGCAAGTGGCCCGCCATTCACTCCTTGGCGTGAACGGCTAGTTTAACTCCTTGGACGCGTGGTATGCTTTGATTGACGCTTGGTCATAGGCAGTATCATATTCACGTTCTTCGAGATTAGTGGCATGTGTGCCACGTAATCTAACTGCTTCAGGATGATTTCATCAGGTAGCGCCAACTACTGAGTAGCACCAGGCGCTACTTGTTGAGTGGTGCCAGGTGCTAACTATTGTTTAGTGATCCACTAATTAATATGATACTAATGATCATCTTGCACCAACTACAGATGGCGCAGGACAGGTGATGGTCATTTATGGCAGATCTGACACGTTTGACAAAATCTTCTCGAGAATCTCCTCGAGCGCCACGCGCTCGAGATTCTAACAGATTTTTCTCGACTGACATGCTGTCAGGCATGATGATAACTGTTTAGCTTCTCGAGAAGATGGCCACGTGGCATGTAGCACCATTTGATGAATGGCGCCATCTGATGTCTGGCGCTATCTGATAGTTGGTGCCAATTGCTGATCTGAATATTGGCGCTTCCTATGAGTAGCGCAGGGTGCTGAGGATACTTTTTAGACTTCTACAGTATAAATCTGTTATGTCTGTATATTTCTTTCTTTTCTCTATAATTTACTGTTTTACTTGCATTATATTTGATTGATCATTTACTTCACCTGCTTAGATAATTTTTATTGGTAATTATTTTTTACTGCACTTTATTCACCCACTACAAAAATACTGTTCATCTCGCTCGCTCGACTCCCCCGCTCATCTCAGGCGACCCCTTTCTGGCGACCCCCATCTCCGTCCATCTCTCCGACGACCATCTCCGCCCCCATCTTCGACCCCTCTCTGGCGACCCCCTCCCCCTTTGCCCCCCTCTGCCCCTCTCTCAGACCCCTCCTCGACCCCCTCTCCGTCCCTCCCTCCCTGTGCCCCCCTCTCCGCCCTCCCTCTGCCACCATCTCCGCCCGCCTCGACCCCCTCTGGCCCCCTTCTGCCCCTCCCCTCTGCCCCCTTTTCCCTCTTCGCCCCCCTTCCACCTCTACCCCATTTACCTCCCTCGCCGCCCCCTCCTCTGCCCCCCTCCGTCCGCCCCCCTCCTCGGGTCCTCTCCGACAACAGGGTAACCCCCACTCCTCAGGTAATGACCTAATTTTTTTCTACGAATAATTTTTGTTGACACGGACACGATATGCTTCTTGGACATGAAAATTATAACACAATATAGTAGCTAGGGTTTTGGATACGGACACGGATACGAACACGGACAGAATGTAGTAGCTAGGGATTTTGGTATTTGTAAATTATTCAAAATTTGTTAAGGCCGATACTAACCCGATTTCGATAGCTAACCCAAAATTCGTTAATGTAGTAGATAGGGTTTTTGAATCCGATTTCGATAAGGTTGATACTAACCCGATTTCGATATTACAGATTTCGATATCGATACTCATAGGAATGGTATGATACCAGTTTCGATATCCGATATTCGATTATGATATAAGGATATCCAATTCCAATTCGATAGGCCGATACTATTGCGATAGGCCGATACTAACCCGATACGGACATTAAGATATTGAATCTGATTTTGATAAGGCTGATACTATTCTGATTTTGATATTATCGATTTCGATATTGATACTTCTATGAATGGTCTGATACCGATTTCAATATCGATACTCATCGGAATGGTCGATATTACCGACTTCGATATCGATACTCATAGAAATGGTGTGGACACGGACACGGATACAGACACGGACACAATACAGTAGATATGGTTTTTGGTATTCGTAAATTATTCGAAATTCGTTAAGGTTGATACTAACCCGATTTCGATAGCTAACCCAAAATTCGTTAATGTAGCAGCTAGGGTTTTTGAATCCGATTTCGATAAGGCTGATACTAACCTGATTTCTATATTACCGATTTCCATATCAATACTCATTGGAATGGTATGATACCAGTTTCGATATCCGATATTCGATTATGATATAAGGATATCCAATTCCAATTCGATAGGCCGTTAATATTCTGATAGGACAATAATAACCCGATATGGACATTAAGATATTAGATCCGATTTTGATAAGGTCGATACTATTCCGATTTTGATATTACCGATTTCGATATTGATACTCCTATGAATGGCCTGATACCGATTTCAATATCGATACTCATAGGAATGGTCGATATTACCAACTTCGATATCGATACTCATAGAAATGGTGTGGACACGGACACAATATAATAGCTAAGGTTTTTGGTATTCGTAAATTATTCGAAATTTGTTAAGGCCGATACTAACCCGATTTCAATAGCTAACCCAAAATTCGTTAATGTAGTAGCTAGGGTTTTTGAATCCGATTTCGATAAGGCTGATACTAATCCGATTTCGATATTACCGATTTCGATATCGATACTCATAAGAATGTATGATACCAGTTTCGATATTCGATATTCGATTATGATATAAGGATATCCAATTCAATTCGATAGGCTGATACTATTCCGATTGACCGATACTAACCCTATACTACAATTAGGTACTAAATTATTTTTTACTTGTAATTACCTAATATATGGTACATGGTGCAGAGTTGGTTTGAACAATGAGTCGATACTTAGTTAACTGTTTGTGGATGTACAATCGGCGACATGAGAGCAAGATTGGTTTGACGGATGATTTTAAGGCGGGCGTCGAAGAACTTTTGAGATACGCCAGTAGCCAACCTTATTTCATAGACGGAAGGCTCATAAAGTGCCCTTGTGTCAATTGTCGTAATATACCATTCAGAGTGGTAGATCTCGTAAGAGAGCACCTCTACAAGAAGGGTTTCATACCGAACTACAACGAGTGGATGGCTCAAGGAGAACCTTTGGTTCCGTAATATCAGTGTTCCTTTAATATGGATGTGAGAGAGTCCACTCTTGGAGACCACTTCCAATATCGACATTGAAACTTGGCACGTGAGTTGGTATTTGATGCGGCTTGTGCCGGTCCAAGTTATGATCCGGAGGATCCGAATCCTGCTGCAAAGGAGTTCCATGATATGTTTAGCCATGCCGATACTCCGTTATATCCGGGTTGTGATTCTTATTCTGTCCTGTCGGTGGTGATAAGGTTGTTGAACCTCAAGTCTAATTTTAACTTACAGCAAGAATGTTACGACCAAATAATTCAGTTTGTTAGAGAGTTGCTTCCAAAAGGAGCGAAGGACATGCAGGAAACCTTTTACAAGTCGAAGATGTTGATACAGAAACTTGGATTAGGCTATAAAAAGATAGATTGTTGCCGAAACGGATGCATGTTGTACTATATGGAGAACGGTGATAAAGACAGATGTATTTTCTGTTACGAAGACCTGTACAAGCCTATTTGGGGCAAAGGAAAATCAACTGCACGAGCAAGGTTGTGTCCCTACAAATATATGCAGTTTTTACCACTCACAAAGAGGCTACAGAGGATGTATATGTCCTCGAATACTGCAGAACACATGACATAACATAGAAAAGAGCGAAAGATGGATGAAGGAGAATTATCTCATCCATCCGATGGAGAGGCATGGAAGTATTTTGATCAATGTCATCCTGAATTTGCTGTGAAGCCTAGGAATGTTCGGCTGGCTTTATGTTCTGATAGATTCACTTCTTTCGGAAAGTCGGGGGCTCAGTAGTCTTGTTGGCCGGTGATTTTGACCCCTTACAATCTACCACCGTGGATGTGCATGAAGACTCCTTATATGTTCTTGACACTTATCATACCCAGTCCAAAAAATCTAAAGAAGAACATCGATATCTACTTGCAGCCATTGGTGAATGAGTTGAAACAATTATGGAAGTTCGGTGTTCATACGTATGATATACCGATGGAGCAGAACTTTCAGATGAGAGCAATGTTGATGTGGACCATCAATGATTACCCAGCATACGGAATGTTATCTGGGTGGAGTACTCATGGTATTATGTCTTGTCCAATATGTATGGAAAAGAGTAAGGCATTTCGCCTTCAAAATTGAGGAAAAGTTTTTTTTTTGCCATCGTCAGTTCCTTCCTATGTCGCATCCATGGAGAAGGAATAGGGACACCTTTAAAGCTGGTAAACTGGAACTAACTCCTCCCCTGTTGAGATTGACTAGAAATATCGTTTGGGCAGAGGTAGAGGATTTGCCGACTGTAAAGGAAGATCCGAGTTCGGGCCATCACTTTGAAGGATTCAGACATAGCCATAATTGGACGAAGCGGAGTATCTTTTAGGACTTACCTTATTGAAAGGATAGTCTCATAAGACACAATCTTGATGTCATGCATATTGAGAAAAATGTATTCGACAATATCTTTAATATGGTGATGGATATCAAGGAAAAAATGAAAGACAATCTCAAAGCAAGAATGGACATGGAAATTATTTGCAGGCATCCAGAGTTGCATCTATCACGAGGATCCAATGGTAACTGGGTCAAGCCCACAGCATCATTTACACTGAGAAGGGATGATAAATTGATAATATGCAATTTGATTAGAAACTTGAGATTCCCTGATAGTTACGTGTCGAATCTGGCAAGATGTGTCGATCTCAACGAACGCAAGATGATAGGAATGAAGAGTCATGATTGCCACGTGTTCATGGAGCGTTTACTTCCTATCGCTCTGAGAGAGATGTTGCCTTCTCAAGTATGGGGTCCATTGGCCGAGTTATCTATATTCTTTAGAGACTTGTGTTCAAGTAAGTTGACGGTGCAACATATGTTTGAACTTGGGGAGAAGATTGTATTGACATTATGTAAGTTAGTAAAAGTATTTCCTCCCGTCTTTTTTGATAGTATGGAACATTTGCCGATTCATCTTGCATACGAAGCACGTATCGGCGCTCCCGTCCATTATCGTTGGATGTATCCATTTGAGAGGTATAAAATATTTATTTATCTAGTACTAATAATTATTTTATTCAAACATATCTAATATTGAATATATTATTTATAACTATCTACATCACCTGAAGAAGAAGGTGGGCAATAAGGCCCATGTAGAAGCTTCGATATACGAATCATATAATATTAAGGAGGTCTCAAACTTCTATTCAATCTACTTTGATACTCATGTCAGAACAAACTGGAATAGAGCACCAAGAAATGATGAAGGTGAGGTCGATGAACCGAACCGTAGAATTCGTACTATCTTCAATATTGGTGGCAAGCCTACAAGTGCTTCTAAGTTACGGTGGTTGGAGGACGATGAGTTTGAAGCCGCTCATTGGTATATCTACCTAAATAGTGGTATAGAGGAGATGGAAGATATAGATAAGTAAGAGTCATAATTTTGCTATGTTATACTCCAATTTTATGATATAATTATAAAAATTTCATACTCTTTTCTCGTTTTTATAATAGTATTTTTAGAGCTGAGATAAAAATGGAGAGACCTAACATTGATGATGACGATCTTAATAGAGTGGTTGATAGAAAATTTACGTTGTGGTTCCATAACTATGTAAGGATTAGTATCATTTAACTATTCTAAATTCAATTGACCGATGATCTTATTTTTGTCCTAATGACGTTATGATACATGATGTTTTAGGATTTTCGTCCTGGCACACAATTTACCGACGAAAGACTTCGAGCACTAGCTATCGAACCAAGCAAGAGGGCAAAATGTTGGAATGGATATACCATCAATGACTTCAAATTTAGAACCACTGATAAGCCTATCAATCACTCATGTATCGATGAGGAGGCTAATTCCACAAAAAATTTTGGAGTTTGTGCAAGGGGTTCAATCTACGACGCCGATCCAGAATTTGATTATTACAGTGTTCTAAGAGATATTGTAGAGTTGGATTACTCTTTTGATACCCAAATTGTGCTATTCAAATGTGAGTGGTTCGACACAACACCTAAGCAAGGATGGAGAATTGATAAACAGTTTGGATTTATTGATATAAAACACGAAAAAAGATATATAGGTTTCGATCCGTTTGTGTTGGTTAGTAAAACGGTCCAAGTGTACTACACGAATTATCCTAGTCGATGACGCACGACTCGTGATTGGTGGACTATATGCAAAACTAAAGAAAAAATACATATAATGTTAGAGATCAAGCATACCAGGAGGATAAGGTAGTCATGCCTCAACCAACATATATAAGTTTAGCCGACATTGATGACATAGAGGTTGACATTACTGTAGAGGATGATATAGTTGACGAAGAGCTTGACATAGAGGACTTACCTCATGTAGATGAGGAGTCTGAAATGGACATATCGGATAAGGAGGAAGAATTTGAAGATGAAGGTGAAAGTGGAAGTGGAAGTAATAGTGAAAATGAAGAAGATGAAGAAGATTCGGATTACGAAGAAGATAAAGAAGATTAGTACGTATTACCTATTAGATTTGTATTGATTATTTGTATCAACACACCTTTATTTAATTTCTATTAGATTTGCATTGATTATTTGTATCATCACATCATTTTTTTATTTCTTTCAGATTTACATATGGAGGGACGAGGTCGTCCACGTCGACTTCGAGGATCTGTGTATATACTATTACGACTATTGGACGTATTTTTATCATTTGACTGTTAGAAGTGTTTGTATATGTACTATATTTGACTGGTGAACATATTTGATTATTGGATGTGTTTGATCGAGATATTTGGGTTTATTTTGTATATATTGGGGTTATAGAGTTTATGTATGACTGTTAGACATATTTGGGGTTATAGAGTTTATGTACGACTTTTGGAATGACTGTTAGACATATTTGACTTTTGAAATGAGTTTATGTATGTATTCCCAGGTTTGAGCAAAGCTGGAATAATTTAATGTGGTATAAATAAAACGAATAATGACTAACCAGCGACGGATTAGCGACGTTATTCTGGAAAATTTGTAGGCTAGCGACTAACCAGCGGCGGATTAGCGACGGAATCCTGGAAATATTTTCATGTTAGCGACGGGTTAGCGACGGAAATATTAGTCGCTGAGCTTCTGTCTGATATCAAAACCGTATCAAACGTGTCGGCGACAAAAATTTTCGTCGCTGAGCTTGTGGAAAATTTGATATTTTGGCTCACCAGAAAATGTCGCTAATTCGTTGCTGATATGTCACTATGATTGCCGACATTTTGAATTCGTTGCTAATTCGTCTCTATATTTGCATCGGTAGTTCCGTCGGTAATTCATAGCTATAGGGACGGATTACCGACGTATTTTATATAGTGACGTTATGTTTATCGACGTCAGTTATCCGTCGGTAATCCGTCGGTAATATAATTTAGCGACGAAATATACGTATTTAGCGACGGAATGGTCCGTCGCTAAATACCAATATTTTAGTAGTGACCCCCTCTAAAGGTGCCATCGATCCTATAATTGGTATTAGAGCACAGATTATCTCTAGTCGGACTAAAACTCCTTGAGATGTGGCATCCCTTTATACAAGCAACGGTGAAGGTCAATCAACAAAGGCTACCCCTATTTGATGGCACAAACAACACATATTGGAAGACACGGATGAGCCTTTTTCTCAAGTCTCTTAATTTTGATTTATGGTCGATTGTCATGAATGGATATAAGAAACCACTACTTATTACGGTAGAAGGTGTTCTAGTTGAAAAATCATTCGACAGATATACCGACAGTGAAAAGAAATAAGCTAGTCTTGATGCGAAAGCCATCAATACATTATTTTGTGTTGTAGATAGAATTGGTTTTAATAGAGTTTCTACATGTGTCACGTCTCACGAGGTTAGGAAACTTCTTGAGGTTACTCATGAAGGTACTTCACAAGTGAAGGATTCCAAAATCTCAAGACTAACACAAGAGTACGAGGCCTTCAAAATAAAGCCTAATGAGACTATTACAAATATGTTTACTCTGTTCCTAGATATTATTAATCCTCCATCTTCCCTTAGAAAAGACTACAACAATTACGAGAAGATTCAGAAGGTGCTTTGCGGACTAACAAAGAACTGGAATCCTAAAGCGACGGCCATTATTAAAGGAAATGATCTCACAGTCATGACTCTTGAAACCCTTATGGAAAAGCTTATGACGCATGAGCTAGACCTTAAGGATTTTGAAGAGTCAGCTCGAAATGAGAAGGCGATAGCATTCAAAGCTAACCACAAGGCAGCATCTGACGATGAAAGTGAGACAGATTGCTCAAACAACGAACAAAAAGCCCTTATGACAAAAAACTTCAGAAGATTCCTCAAATATGAGAAGTCGAACAAGAAGAAGAAAGATTCTAGAGATGATGAAGAACCTATCTGCTTCAGCTTTAAAAGAATATGACACGCCAAGAAGGACTGCCCTGTTATAAGGAAGGGAAGCAGACATAATCAGACAAGCAAGAGAAGGTCTACAACTAGAAACTATGCCAACACTAGCATCTGGTGTGAAAGTCAAGCTAGTGATTCTGAAGAAGAAGAGAAGCCTCATAGCTCAGCCAATCTATGCTTCATGGCAACAGATCTAAGGTAATTATAAACCCTCTCTATGAAGAATTTACATTTGATGAGTTGTTTGATGATTTTAATGATCTATTAGAAGATCAGAGGAAAGTGATAGATATGTACAAAGGTGCTAAGAAAGAGCTAAAATTTGTACAATCTAAATTTTCAAAGCAATCTAGAATGCTAGAAGATATTAGAGATTCTTCTAGTGACACAAATGAGATTACTTATTTGAAGTTAAGATTACATGAAGCTCTTGAAAAGCTTGAGAAAGCCAATCATGAAAATGTAAAACTTAACAATCTCTATGAACTAGAGAAAAAGAAGTATAGTATTGCTGCTCAGAGAGTAGATGCACTCACGGCCAAGTACAATGAAGCCTGTGATATCTCTAAAAAGTTAGAAATCAAACTGGGGAAACAGGTTGCTAAATCTATAGCTAAGGTGAACATAAATCACAAGGCTAAATACAAGCACAACACAGCCAACACTACTAGTATAAACACCACTTTTCTAAAATAAGGGTAATTTTGAACTTTCATAAAATTTATCATTAAATAATAGGATTTAAATCATGTTAATGATTAATGGTGATTTTTAATTAATTTAATACTATTTAATTTAGTGTATTGTGACTTTATCATTTTTACTAGTGTAACCTTAAAGTACTTAGCCTAGAGACTAACCATGACCATGGAGACCTAACTATGTGATTAGATTAGCTAAGTGCCACTTTTAGGCTAAGGGTATTTTGGTCATCTGTGACATGTGTTAATTTAAATTATAGTTAATTAATAATGTGCTAATTGATATGTTAGGCCTTAACCTAGAATTGTCCTAATCTAGATATTAGTCATGAGCCTAGATATTAGATTAGAAGCTTCCATCATATGACAAGGTTAGTAATATCTAGATATTATGCTAAGGTTAGATATTTAGCTTGGAAACCCTAATTTCTATGGGCCTTTACCTAGAAAGCCTTGAATTATGCATGTATAGGCCTTTAATTCACTTAAAACTAAACACTAACCCTAGAGACACCCTTGGCTTCCATCAAAGGATCCCCTCCCCTATATAAACACATGTTAGCACCACCTTGACTCTTTTCATTACATCTTGAAACCCTAATTTGTATTATTCCCCAAATTCACCCCTTTCTCCAAATCAACTCCAAATTGAGTTAAATAAATTGCAACACACTCCCCTACTGTAGAAGAGGTCATTAGTAACTAGCTAGCATGGATTTGAAGCAATTTGACCATTGGAAGTGGAGGGATTTGGCTCTCAAGTGTAATTTCATTGAGATTCCAACTCTCAATAGGTAATAGCCTTTAGACCCATTAATATTCTGATTTCTTTCAATAGATACATTCATTTAGGGTCTCCCTAGCTATAGGCCAAGTTTGGTAGGAAATCGAATCCATTTAGGGTACGTATCGGAGGAGTATTAGAGTGCTATGTAATGTGTTTGATGAAATGCCTCATAGAGTTCATTATTATTAATTTTCAAAACTAATTACATGATTTTGAAGTTGGTAATGTGTAGATCACTAATCTCCGTGACTGAGCACATTTTAATGTATTTTTTGTGTCGTATTTGGACACGGGGACACGGCACAAAACTGTGGTGTAGTGTCCTGATGCCACGAGCCTCGTGCTCGATGGACATGCCACGTGGTCACATGATTTTTGGCATAGAGGTGGGGGACATTACAGACAAGGTGTACATGAAGTCTCAGGTGATCTGGTTCAGTATCGAGTAAGAAATCAAACTCGCATCGATTTCCTATTGACACTCACACGCACGAAATTGGCTACTGATATGGGGCTCGTATCAGGACACGACACACATTGGACAAATTTTAGGCACTCTGACACGAAGCCTTAGACCTAACCTACCTATGGACTCGATCACGAGATACGACACTGGACACGTTTTATCCTATTGGACCCGACACCTGTGCACGAGACAGTGCACCTACACTGCCTCTGATACATGTTGGTTCTTAGGTATGACACAATTTCGACACTTGTTAGACACAATGTGGATACGTGTACATATGACACAAGACCCTAGAATCTATGACACACCCCTTTCTAATTGTGGGTTTACAGTTGTATATATGTATATATTTTCGATGGACATAATGAATGTCTGATGCAATGTTCAATCGACTAATACTTATTTTCAGTTGGTATTGATTGAGTTTGGGACATTGGTTCCTGAGTCTTGGATTACCAGTTTTAGTACATTTATGGGATTCATCTCTTAGTTCCTAGATCTGTGTATAGATGTAGGTTTGTTCGGGTCTGTTCTCAGATTTTCTGAGGCTGAGATTAGGGATTATATATAGGTGTTTTGAATAGAGTTTGGGGCTGTTTACTGTGACATGAGTTGTATTAGGTTAGTAGATGATTTTGAGAGGGTGTTAGTTACATTAGTGTGTTTGTGAGTGCCTAGTAGATAGGTAAATATGATAGGTAATTCCTGTGTTAGTGATGAGAGGGATGAACTCGCTACAGCAGGCAATTAGCCACAGCAGCAGTAGCTTTTGCAGCAGCAGGGCATGCTAGGCCTTTGCATTGCCTGCATATGCAATGCATCAAGCAGCTGTACCAGTTGGCCTTAAGTCATTGGTTGTGTAGTGTAACTAAGAATAGGTGTAAAGGATTTTGAGAGAAGAGGGTTAGTGTCCCATATGAGGGTATATGGTTATGAGAATACCAATATATAGAGGATTAGCTATATATGTAAATAAGTTATGTTATAGGGATATGTGAGTATACATATATATGACAAGTTAGTGTTCCCTATATATGTGTATGTTCAGAATTCTGCGATACTATTGTCACTACCACATTTTCGCTTGAGGGCATTTTGGCCATTATGAATTTTTTGAATTTATTTTGAACTGATTGAGTGATGGTTGTTATTTTTGACTTTTGCTAGTTGTGACTTTAGAGACTAGCCTAGATGTTGACTTTGACTTCGGTGACTTTGTTAGCATGGTGTGGACCCTAGTCTAACTTAAGTCGACCCAAGTTGACTTGTTTTGGACTAAGTTGCATGAAGAGATTAAGTGTAACACCCAGTTTTCCATATGAGGGTATTTTTGTCATTTTTGGGGTAATTTAAATTTATTAGAATTTATTAGAATTTTTGGGAATTTTTAGGAATTATTTTGAAATTTTTTTGGACTAGATTAGTCTTGGCTAGTTTGGACCCTTGTAGACTAACCTAGGAGCTAACCCTAGTTAGTATGAGCTTGGTTAGGATATATGACTCTAGTCTAACCTAACCTAATCATTGGTTTAGTCATTAGACTCTAATTAGCAATAAGGATTAGAAAGTCATAAGTCATGGCTTATGATTTAGAGTCCTTATTAATCAAATCAACCATAGCCTATGTAACTTGGCCCAAAGCCCAAAAATTAGCAAACCCTAATCCCTAGACCCACTTTGCCGGCCACCCCTATCCTCATTGGGATTCCTCCACTATAAAACCCCTCCTAAAATCTAGGGTTGCCTCTTTCTTAGGAAGGCTCAAGTTTTAGAAAGGTTAGTTTCTATTATATTTTAATTCCTAGAACTCCTTTCCTCTTCCTTCTTCTTTCTAATTCATTCCATTAGATCCTAATATGACTATTCTTGCTATTGCTAAGGTCTCATCTCAGTTTGAGGTTGTTTTGATTTGATTGGGATATCAAGAGAGGAGCTCACAAAGAGGGGTTTTCTTGAGAAGTTCAAGCTTAGGTAACTCTCTCAAATCTTCAGGAAATTTTGTTTTGTCTTCATCATTAGGGAGCCCTAGGAGTCCCCTAAGTATCAGTATAGGTTTTGTGTCGGGTATCCTAAGTTCCGTGTCCATTTGGACACGTATCATGACTGTAGCTTAGGTGTTTGTCGAAATGCCACTGAGGGCATTTCGATCTTGTTTGTGCATTGTTTTTAAATAGGAAATTTAGATTTATCATTGTTTATTGATCCCTAATCTTCTGTGGTAATTATTGTGTCACTTTGTATCGGATTTATTGATTGGACACGCGCCGCACACCCTCGCGCGTGCGCTACAGTCATCCTCTGCTACTCGGGGTCTGTAGCGGACACGACACGGGGTTTCAGGACACAAAATTCAAGGGAAACCTAGGGGCAATGTCTGTTATAACATTCCCCAAGTTTCATTGGGTTTCGTTTGGTGTCGAGGGAGAAATCGATTGTGCACGTATCGTGCACTGTTTGTTCCAGTGTTCAATATATGTGTTCCTGTGTAAACTGTTTTAAAAGCTTTAAATCCTGTTTAATTTGATTAGATAAATCCAATATGTGTTGCTAATCTCTGTTAAATATTAGTTTAGTGGTTGAGTTAAGTTGTTGTGGTTTTAGGAGTCTCGAATGATGAGTAGGCTGACTGATACTGTGTAATGGTCGAGTATCAGTGATTTGCTCACTGATATTCTTCCTTGTTCGGTTTAGTCAGATGTTTATGGCATGTATATGTTACACCTTGTTACTCTTTCATATCCTGGTTAGGGAGAAGGACCCATTTGATTAGTTGAATGAATGCTAAATGTTGATTTCAGTTTTAACCTTGGTTCACTGTAACTTTTCCTGAATACTGTGTTTCACATTTTTACCTGGACACTAAGTTCCTAATTACCTGATGATCCTTCACTGAAATCATCCCCCACATTTGTGTTGATCCACATTGTTGAGGTTTATCTTTTTAAAATTTGTTTTTGTTTGTTACTGGCCTTTTTGACCATTGGAATGATTCATATGAATGCAAACTAAATTCGTTTTAATGTGACTCTTAAAACTGGGACTAGTGTTAAGCTACTGTTTGATAGATGTTTTTCTAATGTTTTGATCCCTACATGTTATAACCTATGTTAACTAAGCTTTAATCCAAATGGTTGATAACCTGGAAATAAATGTCATTCACTGAATATATGCATTCCTGAGAAATTATATTTGGGTTTGGCTTATGCTGAAATCTGAGAAATCAGTTTGGAACTGTTTCCAGGTTCCAGTTAATTCCTAACCAATCCCTGTTAATTTTCCCCCATGTATAGCCATGTTTCCTTCATGTTATTTTAATCTTGATTATGAACTTGGGTTGGTGTTTTCCTTCAAGCCTGGGTTTTATTTTCAACTGAAATCTGAGAGTAGGATTTGAAATCTGGGATTCCTCCTGTGGTTGAAACCTGGGAATGATTTGTTTTCCTCCCCATTTTCTTAACTGTTGACTGCTAACACACACTTTGCCTTCATGTGTACACATCATACACCCTCACATTCACTCACCACACATACATTGTTTCATTAAACCTGAGAATTGTTATATGGCCACACACACTGTTGAATGCTTGAATACTGTCACTAGTCTCCCTGAACACTGTCAATTCCTGATATTGAGATTCTATGTACACACACCACTCCACTCTTAACACACACATACACATTGTATTGTCCACTCCATCACACACACACAAGTCCTTGCATTGACACACACAGCCTTCATGATTCACACACAACATTACCTACTCCTTGACAGTTTATTTGTACACTCTCCCTCTCTATATATATATATTCCATAGCCTTCATATAGTTATGTATATAGTATGTATACATATATAATATATGTAATGTTACCTATACATATATTGGTTAAGCTATATATATGTGTATAATATATGTGATGTTCCTATTAATTGCCTATAACCTATGTATGAGCTTGTATAGGTATTACGTAGGTTGCCATATAACTTGTGTAATTGGTCTAGATAGCCTAGTAGTGTTGTGTGCTAGCTAGTATAGGTTGAGTGACCTAGTATAGACTAATGTAGCCTAGTGTAGACTAGTTGACCTAGTCTAGACTTGGTTGACCTAGTTTGACTTCTAGGGTTGACCAGAGTTGACCAAGAGTTGACTTTGGCCTAGTTTGACCTAGAATCATGTAGAATGCATAGTAGGACTCCTTTATACTATTCTGGACTTGTTGTGACTTGTGCTGTTCTGATTAAGAGCCAGACACCACTCCTCGGACAGTACCTTCATATTGGACACTCAGATACCAGGCGAGTACATTCTCTGATCATTTTATATCTTGCTTAGAATTATTTCCTGCATTAAATTACTTTACTTGTACTGTCACGTCGGTCACACGGGTAGGTACTATACGGATCCCTTCTTGAGATGTTATCCTTAGGGAGCATCGGGTACTACATGTTCTGTGCGTTTCACTTACATGTCGTATCACTATGCTTCACAGGTTCTTCGATCACTTGTGACATATACTCTTATGATCACAGAGTCTCCTAGAATCCCTATTTTTGGAACTACTATGTACCACCCTTCGGGGGCTTACCACCCTTCGGGGGCTGTTACATAGAATCATAACATAACCTGTTTGGATCCTTGTGTACTGATTGGGGATATGAGGGAGTAGAAGTAGACATGTGAATAATACCCAAGTAGTATCTTATCAGAATCTCTTCTATAGTGTCTTATCAGGATCTCCTATGCCATTTACATGTCTATATTGTACTCTGACTCACTAGCCACTGTTAGTCTCTATTTATAGTAGATATTTCTATTACAGCTCTCTTTCTGTTTACATACAGCATTTCTTTCAGTACTTGTATCTTACTTTACTGTATGATTATATTTTCTAACCTGCTATGAACTGTTGAGATGTATTGTGCTCGCTCTTGTCCTGACTGGACCTGTTGAAAATATTACAGAGGACGAGGAGGAGGCTGGTCTGGATACTTACTACGGGGCAGCCTTAGATGTCACCTGCGAGCTGGACCCTCAGGAGGACCCAGCTCTAGCTGAGGATATTACCCCGATTGCCTAGACTAGATTAGTTAGGCTTATCTTACTTTATGCAGTCTTGAGACATGTTTTAGCTAGACTTATTTGGAGTTCAGAGTTGTATATATTCTTTCATTCTGTATCTGAGACCATATACTTCTGGATATTGCTGGGATTATCTTAGACTACTTTTCATTTATTTATTTCCTTGTGTTCTATTTCATATCGTGCTATCTCTTCCTTAGTTGTGATTGAGTTTTACTGCTATGTCACCCCCATTCGGGGAGTATGAACTGTTTAGAGATATATTGCTAGATGATTGTTGACCTAGGACAGCGTTCTACCGTCGACACTGCGGCGTAGGCTGGACGTACCCACGTCTCGTGCCCTTACTCTAGGGTGCAGGTCGTGACACATTTTTTGTGGTGGCCCATGCAGGTCGAGTTTATGTAGTGGTATTCGAACTAGAGTATCACTACAGCCTGCAGTAGGATTAGGATACTTTTGGAGGTACTCAATCACATTAGGAAAAAAAAAACTCTTAGTCCGATTCCTTTTGTCTAAAATTTTTGCTTATTGACTTCCCTTGAATATAAACTGTTCTCCTTTGAATTTTTGCTTCATTCTCAGAAATTGCTCCTTATTTTGATCTGTCTTCATGATGGTTATGAAGACACGATCTCATCGTTTCGGTTCGGGGGATACTATCGAGAGGCTGGCCACCTCTCGTCCTGTTCATCAGGGCCTCGAGACCGTAGCTTCTGTTGTGCCGACTCAGGTTGGCATTTCTGCTACATTGGAGGTGCACCTCCGTCTGTACAGAGACTTTTTCCTTCATTTTTGGTTTCTCTCAGCAACAGCGATTCATGCAGCATCAGCAGTAGAGATTTGTGCAGTATCAGCATCAGGCTGGAGGAAACCAGCAGGGCGAGCTATCGTTAGGACAGTCGAGGATGCACAGACCGTTGGAGATCTTGCTGCAAGTTTCGTTCTTCTCAAATCCATTCTCGCAATTGTCTTTTATAATTACCTTAAAATCTGAATCCATCTGTTCCTTGTTGATTGATTAATTTTGTCATGTTACTCTTTTGTTGTGTTTGTTTTTCTTCTGAGAAAATTATATGGGCTAGGTCGCCTAAATCATGGGATCTAGAATCTTCGATGGTCGTGTTAGTTGGCATAGTGAGGACATGTAGTCAGATTTTGGATGTATTTCTCGGGTATAGGAATTTAAGGTTTTCGTCGTCGCATGCGGCAATGTGAAAATTTTAAATACCATGAACCTAAGGGTACGTATCTTAGTCAAGGACTCTGTGATTATCGTAGTATTGCTCACTAGCATGATGAGGACTCTGGGCAACATGATTTTGGACAGACGTATATGATTAACAGATTGTATTTTGAGAAGGTATTAAACATCATACCCTTCTGTTGTTATGAATAACTTAGGAGTAGGAGTATGAGTAGGAGTAGCTTAGCTGTTATTATAACCTTGTGTAACTTCTTGCTATAACATTCTTCCTAAAACAATGATTCAGTGATTTTGCTAGACCTTGACTTAGATTTGATATTATAACTCTGGTATCAAATGGTTCCTTCTTTTAAACAGATAAGCAGAACAAATTTTATCATTATTTTCTTCTTGTCATTAATTTTTGTATTATCTTAGAATATATAATATAGTGGACACAGATGCTTGCCTGACACGTATGCATGTTACACTTGATCACCAACCTATCTAAATGCATATTAATATGTTGATGTTAATTTTTCAAAATCCTAATGATTCTAATATAGAACAGTATCAGTGACTAGTTCTCTGTTTTCCAGATTAAATTCGTAAATTAAATTCAATTTCATATTATTAGTTATTGTTTATATTACTGCACATATATGTTACATGCAGGATTTCAAGTCTTAAAGAAAATTGGTTGAGTTTTGTGTTAAATTTGTCAAGCCTGAGACTGTGTACATTTAACCCTTTAAGCCTGAATTCTAAGTGTTTAGTTCAATTTACAGTTTTAATTTGTAATGTTTTGAGCCGTATACATTGTGGTATGTAGGGATATAATGTTAGGTTTCATAATCTTACATGTTAGGTTGTTATTGTGATAAACCTTGAGTTAGTTTGATGTTCGAATTTCTCCAAAATTTCGAAAATTGAATACATGTTAACATTTTTACATTGCTTCCAAATGTGTAGTTCAATTTCATATCTAATATGTAATGTTGAGCTAAACTGAATGATTGAACCTTCATTTCAAGTTTTAACCCATGTACATTTGACACTCTACACCAATGTTCACAACTGCCATGAAAACCTAACCCCTCATCTCTATGTTATGTTCATATAGTTATATGGAATATATATATATAGTTCTGTATACATATTATAATGTATGTAGATGCAATTAAAATCTCTACCTCTTATACATATAAATATACATATGTATATATGGTTGGTCAGGCATGTTATGAGTAAATAGCTTGTGCCTTGTAGACTGCTTAACCAATATGCCATAAATAGTGTAACTGGATAGCTATAGTTGAGACACAGATCCTCATATGCACTTTCATGTATAATTCACACAAACCACATAACCTTTACATAATGTTAGTTTTTTCCTCTCTAATGCTATATATATAAATATATTGTGATTGGATTTAAATGCAATTGACTTTCATTCTTTAACTTCATTTTTTTATTTTCTTGAATAGTATTCCTTAATAGATGATTGGTGGTTACCTTTATTCTATTTTTTATAATAAGTACCAGTTTTCTGATAGGATGGTAGACTGCCTTACAGCCTTGATGATTGTTGTTTTCTTTTTCCTTTCCAGTATGGCACCCTTGACCCGAGCCCGTCGCCTGAGAGCAGCTGCAGCTACTGAGAGTATGCTTCCACCTCCTACTGTTCAGGAGGTAGTGATCCCTCTATCTGATCAGGGGGTGGTGGCACCTTCTGCCTTTGAGGAGATGGTGGTAGCCTCGCCAGAGAGTCTTCCTTTATCTTCTATCGTTCAGGAGAGAGCTGCAGATTTGCCCGAGATCGAGAGCCTTTCCCTACCCCTTGGGATGGTACTCCCTACTGTACCACCCGGAGGTTTGTTACTTGACGCAGCCCAGGTATTTGGATATTTTTAAGAGAGGCTGTTGGAGTCACAGAGAGTTCATGAGGAGGCCATGAGGGAGAAAATCCAAAGGTTGCTACGTCTGCAGGACTCTGTGCCTCCAGGAGGAGAGCCTAGCTCCAAGAGGGCGAGGGGCAGTACCCAGTCCTACCCAGAGTTTGAGGAGTACCCATTTATCCAGCCGATATCATCATACCCAGCCCAGTCTCCTGTCCAGCAGAGGCCAGCTGAGCCAGAGCCAATCTGTGACTACTGTAGGAAGTCTGGGCACAATTGGAGCAACTGTAGAAAGAGACTAGGATTGTGCCTATTCTGTGGGTCAGCTGCGCACTGGGTGCAGCATTGTCCTGATGCACCTACCAACTAGGGTCCTGCTTCCAGTTGGGAGTTCTAGTTCTCAGACCCAGCTAGAGGTAAGTTTTGACCTAACCTTAGTATCCCTTTTTGTGAATATTTGATGCATCCCTTGTTGTATATTTTGATACCTTGTGATTGCCTAGTACTGTAGCACGTTGGTGTAACTAGATGAGACCCCAGACTGATATTGCATGCCATGACCCTGTATGCCATCCTCTTAAATTGAATGATTGATTAGGTTCTGAGACTATGATTGCTGGGGGCTTAACCTAGAAGGAGTGCGATCACCTTTAATTTCGAGGACGAAATTTTTATAAGGTGGGTAGGATTGTAACACCTAGTTTTCCATATGAGGGTATTTTTGGGGTAATTTAAATTTATTAGAATTTATTAGAATTTTTCGGAATTTTTAGGAATTATTTTGAAATTGTTTTGGACTAGATTGGTCTTGGCTAGTTTGGACCCTTGTAGACCAACCTAGGAGCTAACCCTAATTAGTATGAGCTTGGTTAGGATATATGACTCTAGTCTAACCTAGCCTAATCATTGGTTTAGTCATTAGACTCTAATTAGCAATAAGGATTAGAAAGTCATAAGTCATGGCTTATGATTTAGAGTCCTTATTAATCAAATCAACCATAGCCTATGTAACTTGGCCCAAAGCCCAAAATTAGCAAACCCTAATCCCTAGACCCACTTGGCCGGCCACCCCTATCCTCATTGGGATTCCCCCACTATAAAACCCCTCCTAAAATCTAGGGTTGCCTCTTTCTTATGAAGGCTCAAGTTTTAGAAAGGTTAGTTTCTATTATATTTTAATTCCTAGAACTCCTTTCCTCTTCTTTCTTCTTTCTAATTCATTCCATTAGATCCTAATATGACTATTCTTGCTGTTGCTAAGGTCTCATCTCAGTTTGAGGTTGTTTTGATTTGATTGGGATATCAAGAGAGGAGCTCACAAAGAGGGGTTTTCTTGAGAAGTTCAAGCTTAGGTAACCTTCTCAAATCTCCATGAAATTTCGTTTTGTCTTCATCATTAGGGAGCCCTAGGAGTCCCCTAAGTATCAGTATAGGTTTTGTGTTGGGTATCCTAAGTTTCGTGTCCATTTGGACACGTATCATGACTGTAGCCTAGGTGTTTGTCGAAATGCCACTGAGGGCATTTCGATCTTGTTTGTGCATTGTTTTTAAATAGAAAATTTAGATTTATCATTGTTTATTGGTCCCTGATCTTCTGTGGTGATTATTGTGTCGCTTTGTATCGGATTCATTGATTGGACATGCGCCGCACACCCTCGCGCGCGTGCTACAGTCATCCCCTGCTACTCGGGGTCTGTAGCGGACACGATACGGGGTTTCACGACACGAAATTCAAGGAAAACCTAGGGGCAATGTCTGTCATGACATTCCCCAAGTTTCATTGGGTTTCGTTTGGTGTCGAGGAAGAAATCGATTGTGCACGTGTCGTGCATTATTTGTTCCAGTGTTCAATATATGTGTTCGTGGGTAAACTGTTTTAAAAGCTTTAAATCCTGTTTAATTTGATTAGATAAATCTAATATGTGTTGCTAATCTCTGTTAACTATTAGTTTAGTAGTTGAGTTAAGTTGTTGTGGTTTTAGGAGTCTCGAATGATGAGTAGGCTGACTGATACTGTGTAATGGTCGAGTATCAGTGATTTGCTCACTGATATTCTTCCTTGTTCGGTTTAGTTAGATGTTTATGGCATGTATATGTTACACCTTGTTACTCTTCCATATCCTGGTTAGGGAGAAGGACCCATTTGATTAGTTGAATGAATGCTAAATGTTGATTTCAGTTTTAACCTTGGTTCACTGTAACTTTTCCTGAATACTGTATTTCACATTTTTACCTGGACACTAAGTTCCTAATTACCTGATGATCCTTCACTGAAATCATCCCCCACATTTGTGCTGATCCACATTGTTGAGGTTTATCTTTTCAAAATTTGTTTTTGTTTGATAATGGCCTTTTTGACCATTCGAATGATTCATATGAATGCAAACTAAATTCGTTTTAATGTGACTCTTTAAACTGGGACTAGTGTTAAGCTACTGTTTGATAGATGTTTTTCTAATGTTTTGATCCCTACATGTTATAACCTATGTTAACTAAGCTTTAATCCAAATGGTTGATAACCTGGAAATAAATGTCATTCACTGAATATATGCATTCCTGAGAAATTACATTTGGGTTTGGCTTATGCTGAAATCTGAGAAATCAGTTTGGGACTGTTTCCAGGTTCCAGTTAATTCCTAACCAATCCCTGATAATTTTCCCCCATGTATAGCCATGTTTCCTTCATGTTATTTTAATCTTGATTATGAACTTGGGTTGGTGTTTCCCTTCAAGCCTGGGTTTTATTTTCAACTGAAATCTGAGAGTAGGATTTGAAATCTGGGATTCCTCCTGTGGTTGAAACCTGGGAATGATTTGTTTTCCTCCCCATTTCCTTAACTGTTGACTGCTAACACACACTTTGCCTTCATGTGTACACATCATACACCCTCACATTCACTCACCACACATACACTGTTTCATTAAACCTGAGAATTGTTATATGGCCACACACACTGTTGAATGCTTGAATACTGTCACTAGTCTCCCTGAACACTGTCAATTCCTGATATTGAGATTCTATGTACACACACCACTCCACTCTTAACACACACATACACATTGTATTGTCTACTCCATCACACACACAAGTCCTTGCATTGACACACACAGCCTTCATGATTCACACACAACATTACCTACTCCTTGACAGTTTATTTGTACACTCTCCCTCTCTATATATATATTCCATAGCCTTCATATAGTTATGTATATAGTATGTATACATATATAATATATGTAATGTTACCTATACATATATTGGTTAAGCTATACATATGTGTATAATATATGTGATGTTCCTATTAATTGCCTATAACCTATGTATGAGCTTGTATAGGTATTATGTAGGTTGCCATATAACTTGTGTAATTTGTCTAGATAGCCTAGTAGTGTTGTGTGCTAGCTAGTATAGGTTGAGTGACCTAGTATAGACTAATGTAGCCTAGTGTAGACTAGTTGACCTAGTCTAGACTTGGTTGACCTAGTTTGACTTCTAGGGTTGACCAGAGTTGACCAAGAGTTGACTTTGGCCTAGTTTGACCTAGAATCATGTAGAATGCATAGTAGGACTCCTTTATACTATTCTGGACTTGTTGTGACTTGTGCTGTTCTGATTAGGAGCCAGACACCACTCCTCGGACAGTACCTTCATATTGGACACTCAGATACCAGACGAGTACATTCTCTGATTATTTCATATCCTGCTTAGAATTATTTTCTGCATTAAATTACTTTACTTGTACTGTCACGTTGGTTACACGGGTTGGTACTATACGGATCCCTTCTTGAGATGTTATCCTTAAGGAGCATCGGGTACTACATGTTCTGTGCGTTTCACTTACATGTCGTATCACTATGCTTCACAGGTTCTTCGATCACTTGTGACATATACTCTTATGATCACAGAGTCTCCTAGAATCCCCATTTTTGGGACTACTATGTACCACCCTTCGGGGGATTAACCACCCTTCGGGGGCTTACCACCCTTCGGGGGCTGTTACATAGAATCATAACATAACCTGTTTGGATCCTTATGTACTGATTGGGGATACGGGGGAGTAGAAGTAGACATGTGAATAATACCCAAGTAGTATCTTATCAGAATCTCTTCCATAGTGTCTTATCAGAATCTCCTATGCCATTTACATGTCTATATTGTACTCTGACTCACTAGCCACTGTTAGTCTCTATTTATAGTAGATATTTCTATTACAGCTCTCTCTCTATGTTTACATACAGTATTTCTTTCA
This sequence comes from Iris pallida, assembly GCA_029216955.1. Lineage (NCBI taxonomy): Eukaryota > Viridiplantae > Streptophyta > Magnoliopsida > Asparagales > Iridaceae > Iris > Iris pallida. Next base: position 10,320,264 of record JANAVB010030217.1, on the reverse strand, counting down.
GTACTTGTATCTTACTTTACTGCATGATTATATTTTCTAACCTGCTATGAACTGTTAAGATGTATTGTGCTCGCTCTTGTCCTGACTGGACCTGTTGAAAATATTACAGAGGACGAGGAGGAGGCTGGTCTGGATACTTACTATGGGGCAGCCTTAGATGTCACCTGCGAGCTGGACCCTCAGGAGGACCCAGCTCTAGCTGAGGATATCACCCCGATTGCCTAGACGAGATTAGTTAGGCTTATCTTACTTTATGCAGTCTTGAGACATGTTTTAGCTAGACTTATTTGGAGTTCAGAGTTGTATATATTCTTTCATTCTGTATCTGAGACCATGTACTTCTGGATATTGCTGGGATTATCTTAGACTACTTTTCATCTATTTATTTTCTTGAGTTCTATTTCATATCGTGCTATCTCTTCCTTAGTTGTGATTGAGTTTTACTGCTATGTCACCCCCATTCAGGAAGTATGAACTGTTTAGAGGTATATTGTTAGATGATTGTTGACCTAGGACAGCATTCTACCGCCGACACTGCGGCGTAGGCTGGACGTACCCACGTCTCGTGCCCTTACTCTAGGGTGCGGGTCGTAACATTAAGTACTTTAGGGGTTTGAACTAATGGCTAAGGGTTTGAACCATTTAACATTTAAACTTGGCCCACAGCCCACTAGCCATCAACCATAACCCTAATTTTCCTAATGTGGCCAGCATAGGTCTCCCCTTCCTATTTAATCTCTCATATTCATTCTGTTCTCTTTTTACACCACTTTCACTTTTGGCAAGAACAAGGTTTGTCCCCTTTGCAATCTTTCCTAATTTCTTCAATTCTCTTCCTTTTTGACACTAGTCTTTTGTATTAGGATCTAATTGATGTCTATTTACTGTTGGTGGTGAGTAATCTCAGCTTTGGTGCAATTTGGGGCTTTTGAGTTATAAGAGGGATTCTCCTATATTGAGTTTTTTATTGAGTTTGACACTCAATAGGTAAACACATCAAACCACCTCCATTTCTTGATTTCTTTGCATGAAGGTATAGATCTAGGTGTCCCCTAGCAGTAGAGTTAGTCTTGTGTAATTTTATTTCGTTTTGATGTCTGTATCGGACACGTACCAGTACTTGATGCAGGGTGTTTGATGAAATGCCTAAAAAAGAATTTTCTTCCTGTTTTCTAAATTTGTTTGATTGAATCTCTAGATCTATATGTTTATTTTGATTTTGTATGTTGTTGAGATGTTTTTCCGTCGTGTCCGAGTCGTATTAGGGCATGGACACACTCGCACGCGAGTCGTGCGCATGTCCTGCTACTCGCTGTGTCGTGTGCACTGGGCACGACATGTTTTAGCTTGATATTTATGGGACACGAAGGAGCATTGACTGACACTTGTGCACAAAGTACGAGGCAAATCCTTCGAGTGATTCGTGAGGAATCGAACTCGCATGGGGATTACACTGTACGTGCACAAGCCAGTATTGGGCTCTGATACAGCTCTTGTGTCACGACACGACACATCGTAGAGACGTATCAGGCTGACACGAACGTAGCCCTACCCTAGGCGAACACATGGACACATGCACGAGTGGTATCGTGTCGTGTGTCGTGTCTAGGATTGACACACACGCATACACGAGACTATGTGTCTATACGTGTATCTGTGAGTGTTCGTATGGGTGTGGTCACGTGGTGTCCTATATTGGTGGACACAAATTTTCATGTATGACACATACACATGTGCACAAACCTATCTAGACCACTAATTTGATGATTCATGTATATTAGAAGGAGTTGTTTGTTTGATCATGTTGAATATATTAGTAATTGAGACTTTGTTTGTGATTAGGTTTGAGATCTGATTTTTTTGAGGATACCTCCGACACGTGGTACGATACGTTTTAGTGGAGGTGGGAATCTTAGCCCGCGCTTTATCGGACCTTTCATGTTCAGCGGGAGACTCGGTGACGTGGCTTACAGGCTAGACTTACCACCTGCACTAGTGGGTGCCACAACGTATTCCATGTGTCGCAGTTGAGACGGTACGTGGCGGACCCTAGCCATGTGCTCGATCATTCGGAGATTAAGGTTGGACCTACTCTTAGCTATACAGAGCAGCCAGTGGAGATTTTGGATCGGTAAGAGTGAGGAACCAGACGATACCTTTGGTTCGCGTCGCATGAAGGCATCAGTCTCCAGGAGAGTCTACCTAGGAGCGGGAGGATGAGATGCGCGAGCGATACCCATATCTTCTTGGACCTTGAGGTATGATTGTCTATCCTTCTCATCAGTTTATTTTTGCCTTTCAATTTCGAGGACGAAATTCTTTAAGGAGGGTTGATTTGTTACTACCACATTTTAGCTTGAGGGCATTTTGGTCATTATGAATTTTTTGAATTTATTTTGAATTGATTGAGTGATGGTTGTTATTTTTGACTTTCGCTAGTTGTGACTTTGGAGACTAGCTTAGATGTTGACTTTGACTTCGGTGACTTGGTTAGCATGGTGTGGACCCTAGTCTAACATAAGTGGACCCAAGTTGACTTATTTTGGGCTAAGTTGCAAGAAGAGATTAAGTGCTTTAGGTGTTTGAACTAATGGCTAAGGGTTTGAACCATTTAACATTTAAACTTGGCCCATAGCCCACTAGCCATCAACCCTAATCCTAATTTCCCTAATGTGGCCGGCCTAGGGCTCCCCCTTTCTATTTAATCTCTTCTATTCATTATTGTCTCTTTTTTACACCACTTTCACTTTTGGCAAGAACAAGGTTTGTCCCCTTTGCAATCTTTTCTAATTTCTTCATTTCTCTTCCTTTTTGACTTTAGTCTTTTGCATTAGGATCTAATTGATGTCTATTTACAGTTGGTGGTGAGTAATCTCAGCTTTGGTGCAATTTGGGGCTTTTGAGTTGCAAGAGGGATTCTACTATATTGAGCTTTTTTATTGAGTTTGACACTCAATAGGTAAACCCCTCAAACCACCTCCATTTCTTGATTTCTTTGCATGAATGCATATATCTAGGTGTCCTCTAGATGTAGAGTTAGTCTTGTGTGATTTTATGTCATTTTGGTGTCCGTATCGAACACGTACCAGTGCTTGATGCAGGGTATTTGATGAAATGCCTAAAAGATAATTTTCTTCCTGCTTTCTAAATTTTTTTGATTGAATCTCTAGATCTATATGTTTATTTTGATTTTGTGTGTTGCTGAGATGTTTTCGCGTCGTGTCCGAGTCACATTAGGGTATAGACACGCTCGCATGCGAGTCGTGTGTATGCCCTGCTGCTCGCTGTGTCGTGTGCACTGGACACGACACATTTTGGCTTGATATTTATGGGACAAGAAGGAGCATTGACTGACACCTTGTGCACGAAGTCGGAGGCAAATCCCTCGAGTGATCCGTGAGGAATCAAACGCGCATGGGGATTGCACTGTACGTGCACAGGCCAGTATCGAGCTCTGATACGGCTCTCGTGTCACGACACGACACGTCGTAGAGACGTATCAGGCTGACACGAACGTAGCCCTACCCTAGGCGAACACGTGGACACGTGCACGAATGGTGTCGTGTCGTGTGTTGTGTCCTGGATCGACACACATGCGTGCACGAGATTGTGTGTCTGTGCGTGTGTCTGTAAGTGTTCGTATGGGTGTGGACACATTGTGTCCTATATTGGTGGACACAAATTGTCATATATGACACATACACATGTACATGAACCTATCTCGACCACTAATTTGATGATTCATGTATATTCGAAATCAAATTTACATTTCCCCTCTCTGATACCTTTCTGATACTGAACTGTTCTTGGGTTTTTCTGGATTTTTAATGATAACTAAATGGTTTTAAATGATTATTAGTTGTGATACATATATATATAGATATGTTCTGGTGTAAATACATGACGGGGATTACATTGGTTGGTGTTGGTTTCGAAGTACGATACTGCTCTGATATTTTGTTTCCTGTTTATACATTTTCCCAGTTATTTTCAGTTGCAGTAAGTTTAACTGAGTTTAATTTAGGGTTTTGTGTATTATTGATGATGATAATGGTAATTATATGTGATCATATACCAAGCTAACCTGACACCACCTTTATATGAACCTATAACCCTTTTTTTGCTATACAATGTTAACCACAATACCTATACATGCATTTTATAAACTGAACACTGAATTTACCTATACTAACCTGAACTTGCTTTAACCCTATATGCATTAACACATTGTAGCCTGAACTTGACATGCATTACCGGAACCTATGTTGCATTCATTACATTTCATTGATGCATTGATACATAGATGCATTGACTGTCACATAAACTATCCTTAACACATTGCCTACACTTCACATGTACATTCTATTAACATTACATTTCACTTAATGCATTGATGTACTAAACTGAACCCCTAGCTAAATAACTGAACTATACTTGATGTTCACTTGCCTTGCCATTGCAAAACCTGAACACAACTCTGTTTAACCCGATATACTTTGAAGCTATGACATTTCCCCTATCTCTCTCTCTCTCTCTCTCTCTCTCTCTCTATATATATATATATATATATATATATATATATATATATATATTGTCAGTATTGTATGCCTATAGTATTGTATACTTGTATCACTACAACAAAAAGACCTATTAATGACGCTTGATAAGTGGATTTCATGACGGCTGATAAAGAAGTGTCATCAAAGTTCGAAATACCTTTTTTCTATGACGGTTTAGGCTAATTCTGGACTTTTTATAACGTTTATAAAAGAAAGCGTTATTAATAATTTAGAGCGGTGGCAAACTTGTAATATTTTTTAAGTTTAATTGTTGGCAAAATCCTTGCTATAGCCCGCCTCTCCTCCAAAACATTCTGGTCTTCTCCTTCTCCTCCTTTCTTCTCCTTCCTCGCCCCCAACTCCAAAACCCTAAACCTAGATCCAAAATCTTCGAGGAGGGCCTTACGCTCCTCATCGCCCTCCAGGATAAGCTCGAGGCCGCTGCGCACGCGATCGACAAGAACGCGAAGGAGGAGCATTAGGGTTCTGCTCGTCCTCTTCTCTGCGCTCTCCCTCTCCTTTCTCTTCCCCATTCTCGCGCTTCTTCCCGAACCCTCATCTCGACGATCGATCTTATCTCGACGAGCTATCGGTGCAGAGCCTCCTGGATGCGCAGGTTGACGCGGTATTCGCCGAAGCAGGGCAGCTCGGGTTCGGCGACGTGAGGGTGGTGGTCTCGGAGACCGGGTGGCCGTCGAGGGGCGACGACGGCCGGGCTGTGTTTGGTTTCTGTAGGTATGTTTCTATTTTTATGGGAATGGGGGTTCTGTGTTTGGTTTCAGTGATGCTGGAGTAGCTTGCGTAAGATCTGTGTTTATAACGTATCTGTAATGGCTGGCTGTATTTGTTGTAGCATATGAAAATAGGTAATATTTCAACCCACACAACTTCAAAGTTATGATGCAGTGGCTGGAACCTTAATAACACGTTTACTTAAAGTTATTTTTACTGCTGATTGAATGAGTGTGTAGATCTAACAAATGTGAATCAGGAGTTTATGGTGGATTCATCTTGGGCAGAATCAAAACTAGCTTCCACTGTGCAATATTATAGGGACATCCTGTACTATGCCAACAAAATGTTAGTTTATAATGTTACAATATTATAGGGACATCCTGTACTATGCCAACAAAATGTTTTTTTTTGTGGAAATTTTTAGAGGAGCTCTTCAAGCACTTCCTCGCCAAAATCCTCCAATGGAGCCGCTACAGTAAGCAATTAGATGTTTAGTTGACGTCTTTTTTTTGTAAATATTTGACGAAATTGTATGGATTTAGATGTTAGCTTATATATATTTTAAATATTTGATATTTGGATGAGTTTTGTGAATTTTGCAGAGGCTTGGGTCTATTTCCTCCAATGGAGCCACTAATGTAAGTAATTAGCTCATTTTTTGCGAAATCGGATCAAATTATATGTTTTCTTCATTTGATTTTTTGTTCTGTTTTGATTTTGAAGAGGGTTGGGCCCAAATCCTCCATTGGAGCCAGTAATACAAGTCATTAGATATGTTCTTGACCAATTTGTTTGTGAATATTTGTTGATAATGGGTCGAATTGGATGTTTTCATTGTACCATTGTATAAACATTTAATATCCTTGTGTTACAGTTGTATTGATTCTTCCACCAGTCTTGGGTATGAATTAGTTTGCAGGAATTTTAAGAAGGTCCAATAAAAGCTTAGGATGGTTTGTAGGATTGTAGGCCTCAAAAATGAAGTCACGCTGAGTTGATCAGAACAAGTCACGTAGAGTGATCCAAGAAGCAGCACAAAAGATAAGCTAAAGTTCTGCCTGGCCATCTCCTTTAGAAGTCACGCAGAGACAGCTCAGCCATATGTCAGAATCATAATGACAGACAACACAACAGTCGAGAAACGTCTTCTCGTATGCCACGTATGCACAGAACTCGAGAGATCACAGCCGTCTTTTGCGTGATTTTCGAAATCTTTCTTAGCAAGACTCACTCTTCACCAAGTTGGCGTGACTTTGGGTCTCGTCTTTATTTAATGCGGCTGACAATATAATCAATGTCAGAGATTTTGTGTCAGACGAAGCGTGCCAAATCAAGACAACTGGCGGTTTGCGTGGATTCTGAACCTTCTCTTTCCTCAAAACATTGTGTGACTTTTGAGTTATTCTTCTCAAAGCCTGCGTGAATTCTGAAGTATTTTTCTTCAAAGCTTGCGTGGATTTCGCCTTCAACGAGTCTGCGTCAACGAATCTGCGTGGATTTTTGCCTTCAGCAAGTCAGCGTGGATTTCATTTCAACTGGAGTACGTGGCAGCCATGCCACCGATCTCTCTCTCTCGCGTGCCCAGTAACTTGCACACGACCCATGCACTGATGCCATGTGTCCAACAGTTACGGGCCACGTCCAGTAACTACTCACTAATCCTACGTATATTTAGAGTCTGCGTGACTTTTCAAGTGCACCAGTGGTGAGGTAGTTATCTTTTCAGTTATTATTTTTGACTCTATAAATAGAGTTCTTTTTTTTCTCATTCATTGTACAGATACATTGATATCTACTGTCAAAATTTTGAGAGCTTTTCTTCTTCGCATAGTCCAAGGGATAAAGCGATCGTCTTCTAGATCGGATTCCTACAGTTGTAATTTTTCCAGAAACACAACAAATAAAGAGAATTTCTTTATGGAAAACAAATTGGCGACTCTGCTGGGGAAAACCATCTCCTCTTCTGAGATGGTAACAACTCAATGCGACACTTCGTCAATCGGCTCGACAAAGAAGGTGATGACGATCAAATTCGATCAACTCGCCTATGAAGAAATGCAGCGGGCTAAGGGTGGCAAGCCCACTCCAGCCTCCATCATCACTGCCAAGTCGAAGGGACACTCTGTCTATGTCCCTAAGAATCAGTTGGCAGTCAATGGTGAAGTCTCTGCCACAGTGTCTACTCCTAACACTGGCAAGAACTCCACTGCAAGCACGCACACTCTTGTGCGCTCGAAGATGACAGTAACTAAAAGTCACGCTGACAGTACTGGCTCCTTAGCCGAATCTGTTCCAGCGTGCAAATTCAACTCTAAAAGTCACGCTGACAGTACTGGCTCCTTAACCGAATCTGTTCCAGCGTGCAAATTCAACTCTAAAAGTCACGCTGACAGTACTGGCTCCTTAGTCGAATCTGTTCCAGTGTGCAAATTCAACTCTAAAAGTCACGCTGATAGTACTGGCTTCTTAGCCAAATCTATTCCAGTATGCAATCCCACATTCAAAAGTCACGCTGACAGTACTGGCTCCTTAGCCAAATCTGTTCCAGCGTGTAATTCTAAAATCAAAAGTCACGCTAACAGCTCTGGTTCTTTAGCCAAATCTGTTTCAGCGTGTATTTCATCAGAGAAGAATAGCTCCTTAGTTATCTCTTCTTCTTCACCGAGTTCTACTAGAACTGGGGGTGGTCTTCCACACAAAGTCCCTTCGAAAAGGAATAACTCTTTAGTTGTTTCTTCTGCTCCTGTAGTTTTTACTTCAGGAACAGCTTTGACTGATACTTTTGTTAGTCAAAGGAAAGGAGATGGTCTTTTGACTACTCTTCCTTCTGGACATTCTATGTCTCAAAATCTGAATGAGTCTAAGAAGAAACATTCTTTAATGTCTTCTTCTTTGATTTCTTCAAATTGGGCACAGAATCTGTCCATTAAAGAGGGTCTGTTACCAACTCCTAATCAAAGGAGTGGTTCAACTCTTCCTTCTCTGCAAATATCCAGATCAATGGAAGAAAAACTCCATGTTTCCAAAATTAATGTGTTACCTTCCACTGATTTAAGAACAAAACTCAGCACTTCTGGTGTTAAGAAACCATACCAATTGGATATGAAGATAAAAGATCCAGATGCAGAGTATGCAAGAAATTATGTGGCTCACATTAATCACTCTTTGTATAATCAAGAGCCATCAAGACCCAAGAACAGGAAGTATACTCCTCAATCTTCACAAACAGATTTGCGGGAATATCTTCAACAGAAGAGAAGGAGTAATTCCATATCAAAGGAACATGCTGAATGTGACTTCTATCCAAGAGTCATAATTCAGTGCAGATGTCAATCAACAGTTCAAGACCATGGTGATCATGAATGTGACTTCCAGCCAAGAGTCACAATGCAATGCAGATGTCAAAATAAACGACAGTCTGTCTTCAATAGGATTCAGTATGAACCTATGCCTGATGAAGATGAGCCTTTGTTTGCCTCTGTCAACATGACTTCTCGGGACACCGGGGGTAGAGTTGATAGTCCAGATGGAGTATATAGAAACACCAGAGCAAGAGTCCTGGCTTCTAGTCAAAGAAATTTGATCCCTGAAATTGATTCTGAATTTCTCGGAGAATCTAACTTCCCACCTCTTCCTACTGGGGGTAATTCTCCTATAGTTGACTTTGATGCACGAAGCAATGATTCAGAGTATACAACATCAACTAGTTCATCAATAATCCCTCATACAGTCACGACTTACATGGTTGATGGGAATACTGATGAACCTTCTTCTTCCTTGACTCCTCAAGATCAAAGAATTGCTTCTTTGGAACAGCAAATGAAGTCTATGACTGACACAATGAAGTCGATGTATGAACTCATGACAGCTCAGTTGCAAAATCGACAGACTGTATTAGATGCCATACCAGTTGATACTGATATAAGTCCAGTATAAGTTCCTCCAACAGTACAATCCAATACTCCTGGACCAGCTCAACCAAATCCTAGTCTCTCTGGAGCTGGGGGTAGTGCTTACAATGCTGTTCCTCCTCCCAACTATTCTCTACAAGCCACAACTCCACAATCTTCGGGAGTTGTCTCTGAAGAATTGAAGAATCTCAAAACTCAATTCGATGCATTCAAACAGAAGGATGGTTTACAAAGGTTAGGCATCAAGCAGCCTTATCCGATAGAATGGAAGCAAGTATCATATCCTCCTAAATACAAGCCTCCTACTATCTCATTCTATGATGGAACCACTTCTCCAAGTCAGTTTATTAATCATTTTGAAGTGATGACTGATCAACTGCAACCAAGTGATGCCCTCCTTACTCGGGTATTTATTGGATGTCTCAAGGGAACGGCTTATGAATGGTATAGGAGTCTCCCAGATGGGAGTATTACTTTATTTGCTGGTTTCAAACAGATGTTTCTTGAAAGGTTCTATGAAGGGCTTAATGACATGACTATGTCTGCTCTTATTAGAATCAAACAGAAAAATAATGAATCTACAGAGGAATATATTGAACGGTTTCGAAGAGAAGCTCTGAAGATGCCTCTTGGAACTCCTGATGCTGTCACCATTGACACGTGCAAATCAAACTTGTTGCCAATCATCAGTATGTGGACAGGGTCCACTCAATTTCAAGATTGGCCTTCCTTCATAGTCAGTGCCAAAGCTGCAGAAATCAGTGCTGAAACCTTCAAAGGCTTAGGAGTGCAGATGACTCCTAAAGAAACAGGACAAGGTGCTAACAATAAAAATAATGCTCGCAAAGGAAAAGAAACTCTTGAAGTTAATCTTTAGGGCAAAGATGCATCAAATGTTCAAACTCCTGCCTCTACAACTCAACAATCAAGAACACCTCGCCCCAGAGAAGAATATTTTTTTGATGACGACGATGTCCTTGGTATCTTTGAATGTCTGCTGAAAGGTAATAAAATACAATTACCAGAGATCAAGAAACCTGATGAAGCTGGTAAGACAGATCATCCCAAATACTGTCCATATCACAGAATGCTGGGTCACACAATTCGTACATGTTATGTATTGAAAGGAAAGATCAAAGAAATGATTAAATCTGGAGCTATCTGTCTTACTCCAAAAGAGAAGACCGTCACCTCCAACGTCGTCTCTATGCAATTTGGAAATTTTCCTCCTCAACTCCTTGAAAGTGGGATTGTTCCTATTCCCAAAGCAACTCTTGACATAGTGAATCTTCCTCCTCCACAGTCTGAAGGATTAGTGCCAATCACTTTGGAAATAGGGGAAATCATGTGGATCCATCCTGATCTAGTGGCAGATTTTGAATCGCCTTCTCCTCAAAAGATTTCTTCTCAAAAATCCAAGAAGGCTGGAAAGATCAAGTCATGTCATATGACTTCTCTTGGGTCTACCTCTGACACAGAGCCAAAAGACAAAGAAGAAGCACTTGTTAGTGCTACTCGAACGGGAAAACCTTACCTAAAGGATTATTCTAAAAATCCTGAAGATCCTACTGATATCCCTTCAGATGCTAAAGATGCTCCTAATGTTCCTCCTGAAGAAGAATCATCCACTGAACCTATTCCTCCCAAGCCTACGGCTCTGGAGAAAGGCAAACAACAGGCTCGGTTTGATAAGCCAATCAAGAAGTCTTCTCCTCTTGGACTTCAGAAGCCTTACAACTTCGACATTTTGGCTCAACTTGCTAATACTCCAGCTAGAATGTCCCTTTTTGAACTTCTACGTCTTTCCAAAGAGACTCGGGAGACGTTAAGTGAAGCACTTCTACAAGCTGACTCTTGTCTTGCACAATTGAAGAAGCCGGATGCGGAACCTGCCACTTGCTTACATTGCAACAGTGTACTGGAGATTATCCCAAATATCACCTTTACACAAGACGACATGTTACTGGAGGATAATCGACATGACCGACCTCTCTACTACACTGGTTATATTGATACGATGAAGATAGATCGTATCCTCATTGACCCAGGGTCTGCTATAAGCATAATGCCAAAGAGTTTGTTGGATGAACTAAAAATCCCTCTTCACAAGCTCTCAAAGACGGTTACTACTATCTTGGGATTCAATCAAAGCCGAAGTGAGCCTTTGGGAAAGATTCATCTGAAGCTTCAGATAGGCGATTTCAGATCTAAAGTCACTTTCTATGTGATCGAGATCGCGGGATCCTATAATCTTCTTCTGGGGAGGCCCTTTCTTCATGAAAATAATGTGGTGCCCTCTACTCTTCATCAATGTTTTAAATACATTGATAGCAATGGAAGAGTACAAAAAGAAGTTGCTGATATAAATCCCTTCCATGGGGTTGAAGCTTATTTCAACGATTCCCGAATGTACAAAGAAGAGTATACAAGGATCATACAAGCTATGGAGAAAGAAGATGCACAAAGTGAGACTTTAATAATCCCTGTTAAAGGTCGAACTACTCAGCAACAATCTCCTAAACCCTCGGGAGAAGATTCTTTCATCATTCCAGTGAGTGGACGGATCTCTCCGTTACCTCAGTCATCTACTCAAAATACACTGATCATTCCTGTCAGTGGGCGTACTACAGTTCCTGTACCTTCACAAGATACTCTGCTAATTCCAGTTGGAGGGCGGACTACTCTTCCCACTTAAACTTCAAGGGAGCTCACCTCTTCTGAGCCATTTGTTATCGATCTTAATCGAAACAAAGCTTCTTCTTCTTCTCCCCCTTTAGTCATTGACTTGGCTAAAATCTCTAAGGCTCAGCCTTCTCCCAATGTAAATATTGCTGCTTTTTCATTTAATAAAAAGTCTCCACCTTTGTAGTACGTTGATGTGTGTAATTATGTTTATAGTTATTTACATCTGTTAGATGACTTGAACACAATAACCATAGAAGTTGTACCGACTGTTCATACAGATGTATCTCTAGAACCTGTACAATCTTCATACTTTCTAGTTCCCAGCAGAAAGCCAGGAGACATTCCAATATTCTTCTACAAAGGGCCTCAAAATCCTTCTGATCTTGAAGATGATGACAAAAATGATGATACTGGAAGATTACAACTACGTCGTTATAGTCAGCAATCTAGAGACATCATCAAAAATATGGGCTATGACTTCAGGACTAGCCTCAATGATGGAAAAGGAAGAAAAATACCTGTCCGGATTCCTCCTTTGAAATATGGAAGGACGAAATGCGGATTGGGTTATACTGCTCCTACTCCTTTCATCAATATTATCCATGAAGATCCCGAGTCTGACGAAGATAAGAGATCTGATTCTTCTAGTACCACTTCTTGGGATTCCGATACGAGTATCGGTGACTTCTATTGCAACCTTCTGTCTTCCAATATGGTTTCCATTGACCATTCTGAAAAAAGTGATGAAGACGAAGAAGAGTTTGAAATCTCACCTGAATCAGAACAGTGGGCCCAAAGATTAGATAATCAATAGGAGTTCCGTTTCGAGCAAAAAGAACCTCCGACTGAAGATAAACTTGTTTAAATAGATGTTGGTGAAGAGGGATCTCCCAAACCAATATTCATCAGTGAAAGTCTTTCAGAAACTGATAAGAAAGACATGATCAAACTCATTCGTGAATACATTGATGTCTTTGCTTGGAGTTATGAAGATATGCCAGGTCTTGATCCACAGATTGCAACTCACAAACTCAACATCTTGCCGAATGCTAAACCGATCAAACAACAACAGCGACGATTTCGTCCAGACATCATGGATGCAATTGAAGCTGAAGTCAATAAACTCATTACCTCTGGGTTTATTAGAGCGGAACAACATCCCGATTGGGTGGCTAATATTGTTCCTGTTCTTAAAAAGACTGGCAAGATCAGAGTATGCATAGACTTCCGCGATCTCAATGCGGCATGTCCTAAAGACGAATTCCCTCTACCAATCACTGATGTCATGGTTGATAATACCTGTGGATTTGAACGAATGTCATTCATGGACGGGTATTCTGGGTACAATCAGATCAAAATATTCCCAGAAGACGAGAAGCACACTTCTTTCAGAACGCCGATTGGTACATACTGTTATACAGTTATGCCATTCGGTCTCAAGAATGCAGGAGCAACTTATCAACGAGCTATGAGCACTATATTCCGTGAACATTTGCAGAAAATAGTCGAATGCTATGTTAATGATATTGCAGTCAAAAGTCGACAAAAGGAGGATCATATCCAAGATTTGAAGACTATATTTGATCTAATGCGTAAGCATCAATTAAAGATGAACCCTACTAAGTCCTTCTTAGGCGTCTCTAGTGGTAAATTTCTCGGCTTCGTCATTACCTCTAAAGGTATACACGTGGATCCCGAGAAGATCAAAGCCATCCAAGAGATGCGTCCTCCACGCACCTTAAAAGAGCTACGAGGATTTCAAGGAAGAATCGCTTATATCAGGAGATTCATTTCTAATTTATCAGGATGCTGCAGACCATTCAACAAACTTATGAAGAAAGGTGTCTCTTTTGTCTGGAATGATGAATGTCAGAAAGCATTCGATGATATAAAACAATATCTGATGAGCCCTCCAGTATTGGTACCTCCCGTCTCAGGAATACCGTTCCACCTCTATACTCGAGCAATGAGTCATTCATTGGGTGCATTACTCGCTCAAAAGAATCAAAATGGCCATGAACAAGCCATTTATTATCTCAGCCGCACTATGACCGGAACTGAACCTCGATATTCACCGGTTGAAAAAGAATGTCTAGCCTTGATGTTTGCTGTCCAAAAGACACGTCATTATATCATTGGCCAGACTATTCATGTCATCTCCAAGATCAATCCTATACGGATCATGATGAAGAAACCCAGTATTTTGAATTCTCGATTGGCTAACTGGGGAATCCTACTTGCTCAGTATGACATACATTATATTCCTCAGAAATCAGTCAAAGGACAAGCTTTAGCTGATTTTCTGGCTGCTCACTCAATTCCAGAAAATTCAAAACTCTATGATGAAATCCCAGATGAAGTCCTAGATTCAAATCAAATTGCTGAAGAAGATCCTACTTGGCGTCTATTCTTTGATGGAGCATCAAGAATTGGTCCTAATGGCGATATTGTCGCTGGAGTTGGAATTGTTCTTGTATCGCCAGAAGGTCTTGCCATCCAAAGAGCTTATTCTCTCGATCAGCCGTGTTCAAACAATGTAGCTGAGTACAACGCATTACTTATTGGTCTTCAACTCGCTAAACATCTGAATATTCAACATTTGGAGGTGTATGGAGACTCTAAACTTATTGTCAATCAGATCAGGGGTACTTATGAAGTTCGCCATCAAGATCTGGTTCCTTATCATAGAGCGGACATATCTATGGCCACATCATTTAAGGAATTCTTCATTGAACATGTTAGGCGAGCATGTAACACAGAAGCTGATGCCCTTGCTAATCTTGCAGCGGTACTGGATATACCAATCAGACGGCAACAAATGATTGTTGTTCGTAATCGAGAGTTATTTCATCTTGAAAATAACCTGACTCTAGGACTTCCAGTTGATATTGAAGAATCAACATCTCATGACGTCAACACAACAAGAGAATTTGTATTCAGTCGTAAATCGATATCATCTTCATCCGATTCCAGCATGGAATTCATCTTCAGTAACTCGACTGAGGATCAGAATACGGATAAAGATTGGAGACTTCCTTTCTTAGATCTCGTATTATATGATATTCTTCCGGATGATCCGAATGAGGCAGCATCTATCAGACGACGATCACTCAGATTCTATTACAATCATACAACAAAGACCTTATATCGTCGAGCTTATGATGGTTTACTCCTTCGGTGCATTGCCGGTGATGAAGCCCAACAAGTTATTCGTGAAGCACATGATGGAATTTATGGAGCGCATCAACCTGGGCCAAAACTTCAAGACCGTATTCGACGGATGGGTTATTATTGGCCAACTATGGTATCAGATGCCATTGAATATGCAAGGAAATGCAAAGCTTGCCAAATCCATACGGATTTTATATATCAACCTTCGGAATTTCTACATCCGACGGCAGCATCATGGTCCTTCGAAGCTTGGGGCATGGACATTGTCGGCCCGATCAATCTACCGTCATCTAAAGGTCATCGGTTCATTCTCGCAATAACTGATTACTTCTCCAAATGGGCCGAAGCCATTCCTTTATCTGAAGTTAAGACGTCTAATGTCATCAGCTTTATTAAGCACCACGTCATCTACAGATTTTGTGTTCCTCGACGCATTATTCATGATAACGGACCATAATTCGTCAGCCAAAAATTTACTCAATTCTGTGACGATCACCGGATCAATAATGTTGCTTCTACCGCATATAATCCAGCAGCTAACGGATTAGCAGAAGCTTTCAACAAGACTATCATCAAACTCCTAAAGAAGTTTGTCTCCACTAACAAACGTAATTGGAGTGACAAGCTCGGGGAATGTTTGTGGGCTTATCGCACTACAGTCCGTAATGCTACTAAGTGTACACCTTTCTCTCTGGTGTACGGATCTGAGGCTGTTCTCCCATTAGAGATTCAAATTCCTTCTTTAAGGATAGCAATCGCTAATGAACTTACCTCAGAAAATAACGATCGTCTTAGACTTCAAGAATTGGAGGCTCTGGATGAAAAGCGGTTATCTGCTCAACAGAATATTGAATTCTATCAAGCTAGAATTTCAAGGGCTTTTAACAAGAAAGTCAGAATTTGAACATTTCAGAAAGGAGAACTTGTGCTTACTGTCAGACGCCCGATGACTATGACACACATGAGTAAGGGCAAGTTTGATGCAAAATGGGAAGGTCCATTCATTGTCAATAAGATCTTTTCTAATGGGGCTTATCAACTCACTACTCTAGATGGTAAAGCCACTATGATGCCCATCAACGGCAAATTCTTGAAGAAGTACTACGTCTAATATTTCTATCAAGATTGTCCTCCCATCATTCTCCAGCTGTTTCATTGTTCTTTCCGAAGAATCATTCTGATATCTATTATCCCCAGTGGAGATAGGTATTCTACTTTGTATCATTTTTTCAACAAATTTGATATCCAGAAAATCATGTCCATATTACCTCTGAATTTTCTATCTTAATATCATATTTATGAAAATAATATTTAGTCTTTCTGATTGCTGAGTCAAAAGATCAATGAATAAAGTCAAAAATATAAAGTGGGAAGGATATATCGTAAACAAAGTTTCCTTAAACGGAGTTTATTTGAGACAAATTCCTCAAGAAAAAGAGTACATCATCATGGAAGATCACTGTAATCCCTTTCATATTTGGGATGAGGACCACATACATAATCAGCAAAAGAATTGAGTACATCTTTTCCTGACCGTACCAAGAATTGACAGGCAGCCAGCCTCATTGCTTCTTCTTCTTCGGTTTCTCCTGGTTCGACCAGGAAGTCCAGGATATCTTTCGGCGGCTTGGAAGTAGACGAGCTTTCGCCCATTTCCTTCTTCTGCGGAGGTGGATGTTCTTTAACACCTTCAGTAGCTTCGGGGGCGACTTCAGCCTTCTTTATATTCTCTTCAGAAGACATTGTGGATAAAATGCGATCCTTCTACTCAAATATATGCTCTATTTATAGGCATATGGTTACAAGGATCGAAGGGGCGTATTCTTTCCCGATATTCATTTCATCCATTCATTTCTCACATTCATCCGACGTTTCACATGTTCATTAATACTTGACGGTTCATCCGTTCATTTATTACATTCACTCGACAGTTTATCTGTTTATCATTTCCTAACGGTTCATCCGTTCATAATCTTCTATCAATTTATTAAGTGGGGATTCGTTATTTATCATGTTTTCATAACCTCTGAATCAATTCCGAATCTGCTTACTCATTTGTCATATTTTGACCTCTGCATAGAAATCAATCTATTTTCTTTCGAGTTACCTATATATTATCATGTCCATAATACCTCTGATAATATCATATACTCTAAAACAGAAAAGATGATTTTATTATCTATCATGTCCACAATTCATCCACAAATACAAATCATTGAGCATAGAAGAATTGTCATTTCCATTCCTATTTCACCACAAAAAGTCTATTACATTTTCTTAGACTTTCTTACAAATCATAATGGAAATCTATTGCAAATCTTGGATTTTCATTCTATGTACAACTGAGATCTATTTCTTCTTGGATCTTCTCTGGTAATCTCGTTGTTTGTGGCAATTCCTGGGTGTCCAGCAGGAATCAAACTCTGGTCTTATCTCTCAGACGAGAGGAGAACCACAGAGTAGGGCAACACGAAAACGTGTTGCTGCCAATACAACTGGTGGATTATGAGCGACCTTTCAGATGAGACAGGAATGTATCCAACCTTGGGATACAATTCCTAGTTCTCCCGTAAAAGGAACTCTACTACCCGATTTCTCGGTAGTAGAGTTAACTCCACCATCCAACTCTCGTGTATAAAGGCTCTTCCTACCATCTAAGGAAGACCCTTCTATCTCACGAAGAGTTCTGAGTTGTCTAATTTACGCGTCAAAGGCGTATGAGCTTCCTGATGTGGGTGTCAGAAGAACATTCTTCACAGCATCCACATCACCAATGCCAGTTCTGAAGAAGGTTTTCAACCAAAATTCTGCAAGAAACAGTAAGGAAAAATCAGCCAACAGAAATTGGCCAAGCAAAGACAGATGCATTCTGTTCATTTCAGGAAGATGAATTTGTTTTTAGCAAACAAAAAAATTCGATGCGTGTATATTGAACTTACCGCTGAGTTTGCTGCTAAGGATTGACAGACCCATGTCTGGTAGCGTGCACAGAGATTTGACATCAGACAACATAGCTTTCCTATTTTCTTCTCACAGAAAATTCATTCTCAGAAGAGAGGAAGAAGAATGGGAAGATGAGTTTGCGTGGAGTTCATCCATCTATTTAAAAGGTCAAGTGCAGGTCTATTCTTGGAAAAGATCCGCATAAATAGCGCTCGTAAATTGTGGAATGAGTGTCACGTGTACTTCGAAAGACAGTGTAACATTGGAAACAGTCAAAGTGTGCTAATTAATATTCTTCATTAAAAGGCACGCAGATCAAACACAAAAGTTGTACTTCATTCTTTAAACAGGCACTGATGGCCTTACAAAAAGACAAAACAGAAAAGTGCAACAAAAGCGTAGAAAGTTACGCTCTATTTTCCAGAGCGACTAAGTTTGATGCCTAACTCCTCTACGCTCTTAACTCCTAGGCGATGCAACAGAGTCTCGAGCATTTCACGCTTCTCCATAAGGCTCCGCCCATCAGAAGAAGACGAGCCATCCAATCCAAAGTAGCTCAAGAGATTCTTGGCTAACTGCGTGGCGTCGTCCTTGAGCTCGATGACGACAGGTTCGGGCTTTGCCCTCAAAAGTGGGGTCACCATGGGAACAAAAGCCCAACTTGCGTGCTTCCTCTTCGGCTGCTTCCTTTGGGGTCATATTTTCGAGAGATGAATGTCAAAACTGAGAATCACTCCCTGTTTATATAACAGATCTCGTCGACAGTTCATATTCCACCATAAATTGGACGCAATCAGTCTCGGAGAACGAAGAGTCATTATGATATTTAATAGGTTCATTCGGGTATTTTCGAAGAACTTCAAAGTCTTTTCGACTTTCGAAAAAAATCATTTAAGTCATCTCAGCGTGACTTTAACTCATTTCATCATCTCTATTTCAAAGTATTTCGAAATATTTTATTATTTTTTCGAAAACTTTGAAGGGGGTTTTGTAGGCCTCAAAAATGAAGTCATGCTGAGTTGATCAGAACAAGTCACGTAGAGTGATCCAAGAAGCAGCACAAAAGATACGCTAAAGTTCTGCCTGGCCATCTCCTTTAGAAGTCACGCAGAGACAGCTCAGCCATACGTCAGAATCATAATGACTGACAATACAACAGTCGAGAAACGTCTCCTCGTATGCCACGTATACACAGAACTCGAGAGATCACAGCCGTCTTTTGCGTGATTTTCGAAATCTTCCTTAGCAAGACTCACTCTTCACCAAGTTGGCGTGACTTTGGGTCTCGTCTTCATTTAATGCGGCTGACAATATAATCAATGTCAGAGATTTTGTGTCAGACGAAGCGTGCCAAATCAAGACAACTGGCGGTTTGCGTGGATTCTGAACCTTCTCTTTCCTCAAAACATTGCGTGACTTTTGAGTTATTCTTCTCAAAGCCTGCGTGAATTCTGAAGTATTCTTCTTCAAAGCTTGCGTGGATTTTGCCTTCAACGAGTCTGCGTCAACGAATCTGCGTGGATTTTTGCCTTCAGCAAGTCAGCGTTAATTTTATTTCAACTGGAGTACGTGGCAGCCATGCCACCGATCTCTCTCTCACGTGCCCAGTAACTTGCACACGACCCATGCACTGATGCCATGTGTCCAACAGTTACGGGCCACGTCCAGTAACTACTCACTAATCCTGCGTATATTTAGAGTCTGCGTGACTTTTTAAGTGCACCAGTGGTGAGGTAGTTATCTTTTCAGTTATTATTTTTGACTCTATAAATAGAGTTCTTTTTTTTCTCATTTATTGTACAGATACATTGATATCTACTGTCAAAATTTTGAGAGCTTTTCTTCTTCGCATAGTCCAAGGGATAAAGCGATCGTCTTCTAGATCGGATTCCTACAGTTGTAATTTTCCCAGAAGCACAACAAATAAAGAGAGTTTCTTTATGGAAAACAAGGATTGTGTCAGAATTCTTTTTGGCCACAGATATATGAACAAGGTGTTCTTGTACAATTCTTTTTGCTGCTGATGCCAGCTATATTGATCATTTTTTTAATTTTATTGCATATTATTGTTTTAGATAATTTATCTGTAATTCTAATCCTATTCCTATGTTTTTTCAGGTAAAATTTGCTTCCACAAACCTCATTTTGGAGGAGAATTTGGTTAACCTTTCCATTAAACGGATCCAGAAGGTTATTTTTTTACTTACTGGAAGTGCTATGCTCCAATTTTGTTTGGTTCTCCACCAGTACAACATGAGTGCATCCCTCAAGATATACTGGGAATGGACGTTATCTGCCAAGCGAAGTCTGGAATGGGGAAAACTGCTGTTTTTGTCCTATCATCCCTTCAACAGATTGACCCTATTTTGGGCCAAGTTTCTGCCCTTGTTTTATGCCACACAAGAGAGCTGGCGTACCAGGTTTGTCTCCAAATAATTATTGTGAATGTTCTTTTATTTCTGTTGAGTAATGACTTTTTAGTAGCTTTATTTTGTACAACTTATATATAATCTATTACTTGCAGATCTGTCATGAATTTGAGCGGTTCAGTACGTACTTGACTGACATTAAAGTTGTTGTTTTCTATGGAGGAGTTCATATCACAAAGCACAAGGATATATTGAAGAATGATTACCCACATATTGTGGTTGGGACTCCAGGAAGAATTCTTGCTTTATCTAGAGATAAAGATCTTTCTTTGAAGAATGTGAGACATTTCATTCTCGATGAATGCGATTAGATGCTCGAGTCTCTTGGTATATATATTTGGGTCTTTCTGTTCATAATGCCATATCTTCAGTTCTAGTATAGTTCCCTTCATTGTTTCCTTCTTTTACTATATTCAATGTTACTGTTTTCTGTGTTCTGTAGACATGCGGAGATATGTACACGAGATTTTCAAAATGACGCTGAGGTGCATGCAGGCACTGGTGAGGGTTCAGACGAGAGTAAGGTATCAGAGGATGAGGCTCTCCGACGACGGTGCCGATATCTTCAAGAGATGGCAGAGAGAAGATCCATGGTCAGAATCTATAAGTAAATATTTTTAATAATTTGGTTAGCAAAAGAGAGATTTATTCCTATTTTTTGGGTACATTCTGTATTTGGATATTCAATGTAATGAAGATATTGATATGTACTCTATTTTGAGAAATGTAATAAAGATGGTGATATATAATGTTAAGTTTTTGGAATGTAATATATACTGTACAGTATAGAGCATTATAAATATGCTAATTTGAATAGTATAAAGTGTTATAAATGTGCTGCATTGAGCCTATACATATTATCTATTCATGACATTTTAAAATTGTTCCGAATTGTGCACTATATATTAACTATTCACAACGCTTTTATAGGAACTATTCATGACGGTTTTTTATGACGTTTTTAAAAAACATTTATAACACCCGTTTTCA
This sequence comes from Iris pallida, assembly GCA_029216955.1. Classification (NCBI taxonomy): domain Eukaryota; kingdom Viridiplantae; phylum Streptophyta; class Magnoliopsida; order Asparagales; family Iridaceae; genus Iris; species Iris pallida. The sequence continues at coordinate 10,298,841 of JANAVB010030217.1, read as the reverse complement.
TAACGGTTGCTTTGGGAAAAAAAGCGTCATGGTTTGTCATTAATGACGCTTTTTAGCCGTCATTAAAAGGGTTTTTAGTTGTAGTATACATGATGCCTATATATAATGTATGTATGTAGGTAAGTGACATGTAATATATATTTTGATATAAGGTAATGTATGAATGAATATATAATATATATAGCTTCCTATGGATATGTTGTTTGAATATATGCTATATTGATTATAGGCATATAGCCTGTCACCACCACATTTCTAGCTTGAGGGTATTTTAGTCATTTAGTGAATTTTTGAATTTTTAATTAATTTGTTGAATTGGTGGTTGATGTGTTGACTTTGACTTATGGAGACTTAGTGGACTAGCCTAGAAGCTAACCCTAGCTATGGTAACCCTAGACTAACTTAAGTTAACCTACTTTTAGTCATTAGAAATTAGTTTTAAAGTAGGAAGGTTAAGTTTAAGTGAAATGGTTCATGACTTATGACTTAACTCAATGACTTGTGAATTACCAATTCATGACTTATGTAATTAAGCCATATGCCCATGACTTAAGCCCAAAACCCAATCAAACCCACCCATGGTAGCCACACTTAGGGTTTCCCCTTGCCAATAGGTATTCTCTTAAGTGGTTCTTGCCTTTTTTGTGCTTGACCTAAATTTTGAAGGAAAGGTAAATTCTCATTCTCCTAAAATCCTAATAAATTTATTTTAACTCCTTTTTAACCCTAGTCTTTTGCATTAGGATCTAATTTTTGTGTGTTTACTGTTTCTGGAGGTTTATCTCAGTTTTTGTGTAATTTGAAGCTTGGGAGTTGCTATTTGGAATCCTTCCATTTGGGGCTTTCTTGGAATATTGACACTCAATAGGTAAACCACTCAAACCCATTATTTTTCCTTATTTTTTTTCATTTATGGCTAGGTCTAGGAGTCCCCTAGCTGTCCCAGAAATTTGGGCACAATTCGTGTCCATTTCATGTCCGTATCGGACACGTATCGAACCTATACACTAGGTGTTTGTTGAAATGCCCAAACCATTTCGAATTTGTTGTTTTACTAATGCTTGTGAATAGGATCCTAGATCTAGGATTTGCTTATTGATTTCTGTCATTACTTCCTGATTTTAGCTTCGTGTCGTGTCCACATGGGGACACGAACATGCTGTCCGTGCACTGAACAATGTGTCCTGTATTACGGGGTCCATATCTCCCGACACAGGACACGTGGACACGCCAATTTTGGCGAGGACGTTGGGGCAATGACTGTCAACACCCCTCCAAAAGATGGGATCGATTGGTGGCGTGTGCGAGGAGCAATCCTCCCCGGACTGGCCGTGCGACCTGCTGTGCACGGCTGAATTCTGCCCTGACACGCGTTCGGACACGCTGCGACACGTGTCTAGGACACGGTGCAGGCTATCCTAGGGGTAGCCCTACCCCTGGCGCATGTGTATGCAAGGCCAAATGTTACCATGTTGCCTGTGTCGCGTGCGGGACACGCGTGCACGCGTGCAAGACGCTGTGCACTGCGGGTGCACTTGTGTGGTGTTTGTGTGGTTTGGACACGGCTGTGTCCACTTCGTTGGACACGAATAAGTGTCACGACACGTGCACGTGTGTGTTATGTTTTACCAACCTTTAATTCGTCATATTAACATGATTTTAGTACTCGAATTTGGATTTTCCATTTGGACTGATACGCATTTACTGTTTTCCCAATTCTGAGAATTGATTCCCTGTTTAAAACTAATTTTCCCTGTTTAAATTCCATGTTTGAATCTTACACATGTGTATTGGACTTTTGTAATATTGATTGTTGGCTAGTGTTAGGTTTTTAGATTTCGAATTGGGTTTTAGGATGTTGAATGATATTTACTCATTGTTGACTGATACATGTCCAGGATTTAAATTCTGATTTTTAATTCCAGTTTAAAACTGATTTCAATGTTAAATTTGCCATGTTTAATCCATGTATATTGTGTTAGTTCACTGTTAGGATGATGCATGTGGGTTTGAAGTTAACAAATGGGATAAATGGTTTTCGAATTTGGTATTAATAGTTAGGTTGAATTATGAACTGTCATTTCATACTATTCCTGAGAACCTATTGTTAACTGACATTGCTCCCTATTATGTTGTATCACACTGATTTCCTATTTCCTATTTGACACTCTTCAAATTCTGTTAACACCCACACACATGTTAGTATCACTGTTAGCAATGTGTTAACTGTCATTGATTTCCTATTCCAGGTAACATGTATGCACGCACTATTCCTAATCACCTAAAACCTGAGATTGGTTCACTGTTTCCATGGAAATACACACACACACTCTAATGTTCCATTCACCCACACCCACACACATGTTAGTATTACTATTAGCAATGGGGATTCGAATTTGGGTTAGATGGTTTATAACTGTCATTGGTTCTTTTTCCTGAAAACTTAAAACTGAGATTGTGTTCACTGTCCTTACATAAATTCCTTTTTCTATTGACACATACACTCATGTTCACTCACACCAACCAAACTGTCATTACCCTTCCTAAGAACACTAATTCCTGAGATTGTATCACACTGATTTTCATTTCCATACCATTTACATCAGTCCACTTTCCTGAGATTCTATCACACTCTCATTTCTCCATACACACACACACACACATGTGACACTACACTACACTGTTAACACATATGGTACACACATGCCATTACCCTATCACTCTATATATATATATATATATATATATATATATATATATATATATATATATATATATATATATATATGTAATATATTAATGTGGCCATGTATAAATGTGTGTTAATTATATTAAGTTAGATAAATATTAATGTATGCAATATGTGTGAAATGTGTGGAATAGGACAATAGGTGATTAGCCTATGGCCTATAGCCTATGGCTCCTAGCCTATGTATATGGCAAGAATGCCAGTGAATATGTGTTGTTGGCTTGTATAGCCTAGTTAGTGTGTGTATATACTAGAATAGGCTGGTTAGGGTTAGTGAGACTTGTTTGGGTTAGGCTTGACCTAGTTTGACTAGAACAAGTTGACTGGAGTTGACCAAGGGTTGACTTTAGCCTAGATTGACCCCAAACATCATGTAGATGCATTGTAGCAGTCTGTTATACTATTTTAGACTTGTAGTGACTTGTACTATTCTATAGGAGAAAGACACCACTCCTCGGACAGTAGATTCACTTCAGATACTCAGGATACCAGGCGAGTACATTCTCTGATCATTTCATATCCTATTTAGGAGTATATTTCCTGCTATAGATTACCTTACTTGATGCTGACACGCTAGTAACACGGATTAGTACTATATGGATCTTGTCGTGCTATGTTATACCCTTAGCGGATACATCGGGTATTTCATGTTCGTGTAGTTTATCATGAGCATCGTGTACTCCTTTTATTCATGCTATTCGTGTACAAATCGTGTAAAATCGTGTATTCTTATGTGCTCACATGATCATCGTATACATCCATACTTCGTGTGCAATAACATAACTTAACTAGATCCTTGTGTATTGATTGGGGCGGGGGAGTAGAAGTGGTTATGCATTCAATCCAGTAGATTACTCGTGTACAACCTCTGTAGATTACTCGTGTACAACATTGTGCCCTTTACATAACCGTCTTGTACTCTAAATCACTAGAACTGATAGTTCTCTTATATATTGTATCTATTTACTTTCAGTCATCCTTTTACATCATGTTGTTCTTCCAGTTTCATGTATCTTACTCTCTAGCATGTTTATATTTCATAACCTGTTATGATTTGTTGAGATGTACTGTACTCGCTCCTGTCCTGACTGGACATGTTGAAAATATTACAGAGGACGAGGCTGAGGCGTTCTGTCCCACCTATTACGGGGCTACCCTAGAGGACTGTTGTGACTTGGACCTGCAATAGGATCCATTAGCAGTGGATGGCACTCCTTTAGACTAGGATGTCTTTCATTATATTTATTCTGGATTACTGTATTGAGAGTTTAAGATAATTTTTGGATTTGTATTATCTTAGACACTTAAACTTTCATCTAGATTGTATCTCTGTGGATTTCATTTCTGATCATATCTATCTATCTATCTTTTACCGTATTCTACCTTAGATGTGATTGAGACTGTATTTGCTATGTCACCTCCATTCGGAGTGTATATACTGTACAGGTACCTTATATATTATTAGATGTTGACCTAGGACAACGTTCTACCGTCGACACTGCGGCATAGGCTGAATGTATCCACGTCTCGTGCCCTTACTCTAGGATGCGGGTCGTGACATATTTTTAGTGGTGGCTCATGCAGGTCTAGTTTAGAAATGTACTGGTATTCGAACTAGTGTATCATTACAGCCTGCAGTAGAATTAGGATATTTTGAAGGTACTCAATCACACTAGGAAAAACTCTTAATCAGATTCCGTTTATTTAAATTTGCTACTTATTGTCTTCCTTTGAATATAAACTGTCCTCCCTTGATTTTTCGCTTCATTCTCAGTAATTGCTTCTTGTTTTGATCTGTCTTCATGATGGTTATGGAGACACGATCTAATCGCTCCGGTCTGTCACGACCCGCACCCTAGAGTAAGGGCACGAGAAGTGGGTACGTCCAGCCTACGCCGTAATATCCGCGGTAGAACGCTGTCCTAGGTCACAACATCTAACAATATAATGCTAAGCAGTTTATACTTTCCGAATGGGGGTGTCATAGCAGAATGTAAACTCAATCACAACTAAGGAAAAAGAAGTACGATATGATATAGAACTCAAAATGAAATACAGATAATCAGAAGAGTCTAAGTGTCTAAGATAACAACTCAGCAACATCCAAAAAATAATACAACTCTGAAGTCAATACAAATGACATAAGAAATAAGATAAAGTCTAGCTAATCTAGTCTAAGCAGTAGGGATGACGTCCTCAGCTAGAGCTGGATCCTCCTGTGGGTCCAACTCATAGGTATCGTCTAGATGGGCTCCATAGTAGGTCGGGCAGAAGTCTTCGGTGTCATCTATAATATTTTCAACAGGTCCAGTCAGGACGGGAGCGAGCACAGTACATCTCATGCAGTTCATATCATGGCAGGAAATATAAAGCAAGCAATAGAGTAAGATACATGAAACGCTGTAAAAAGATGTACATGAAAACATAAGAGATATTTGATAACTGGAAATATATACATGATAAGTAAGAACTATAAGTGACTAGTGTTTTAGAGTACGAGATGGCATGTAATTGGCTTAGGTTGTACATGATAAAACATGAAAAGTAACAGAGTGGACATGATAGGTAAATTACATGACCATTTATACTCACCCCTATCCACAATCAATACACAAGGATCCAGTCAAGTTACGTTACGGACATGATGTTTTGGTTACACACGAAACACATGAGGAAACATGAACGTACATGAGAGTACATGAAAGTACATGAGCGTACATGAAAGAGCATGAGAGAACATGATTATACATGAATAACGTAAGAGCAAGGAATACATGATGTACATGAATCACATGACATAAAGTATCCGATGCGCCCGCTAAGGGGATAACATCCCAAGAAGAGATCCATATAGTACCAATCCGTGATGATAACGTGACAGCATCAAGTAAAGTAATCTAGAGCAAGAATATAAGTCATGACAAGTATGAAACGATCAGAGAATATACTCGCCTGTGGTCCTGAGCTGATAAGGTGAACAGACGCTCAGAGTAATCACAGACCTAAAATAGATACTATGAGTCAAACAGGATTTTATACTGAAAAAAACTAATTTAAGTCATGAATGCAAGTCTAAGTCAAAACTAGGTCAATCTAGGTCAAACTAAGTCATACTAGGTCATAGTGGTTCATACTAGGTCATACCAAGTCACTGGGAGTCAATCCAAGTCAAACTAGGTCAAACTAGGTCAAAGGTTGACTTACAGTTGACTTTCGGTCAACTGGTCAACCTTGGTCAACTCTGGTCAACTCTAGGTCAACCCTAGGTCAAACTAGTCTAATGTTGACCAACTATTGTCTTTCAGACAACTGGTCAACTCTGGTTTGAATTCGGTCAAATCTAGTCGCTTAAAGGCTAAGTTTGACTCTCGGTTGACTTTTGTTGTCTTTTGGTCAAAATGGTCAACCAAAGTCAAAACTAGTCTAGGAGCACTATATTTGATCATTACCAACCAAGGAAACCAAGTTCTAACCATGTCTTAGACTTTAAACTCAAATACCTCAGCTCTAGGTAAAACCTACATTACCTTACCAAGGTAAATCCCGATACCTTGCCCAATACAAAGGAAACCCCGCTCATACCCAAGATACTAGCCTAAACTCCTTAGGGTAGCTAGATACTATCCTATCTAAGGTTTACCTACCAAAAAATATGGGTATCCTAGGTATCTAACCTATTTTAGAACATGTGTTGGTTTTACCCTCATTACCCCTACCAATATCATATATCATTCTCACATTATCCTAACACTCACCCATACAACTCACTCACACACTTACTCATGATACCACACTCATATAGGCTTTCTTATAGGTTATTAGCTATACTCCTATAGGCTCACACACACACTCAGCTCATATACACACACAAAGGCAATAGGACTGTCCACTTGGACTGGAAATGGAACAGGTTTAGGACAACAAATGGTGATAAATTAGGACTGTTTGTAGACTGAAACATGGGCTAAACTAGGACAGCTACATGTTGGTTTAGTGGACTAAAATGGGTTGGATTGAGGAACTGAATTGAGGGTGAACAAGGACTGGTTTTGCACAGGTTTAGGACTGTTTTGTGATTGCCTCATGGCTGTCCATTTATGGACTGATATGGCATGGTTTGGGGACTGAAATGGACTGGATTCAAGGGCTGTTTTGGGACTGAACAAAGGGCTAATATGGGACTGAATATGAGATAGAAATAGAGACAGTCAAGGCTGGTTTGTAGGCTATGTTTGGGACAGCTTAATGGCTGCTTTGGGGGCCTGGTTTGGGCTGGTTAAGGCTGGGTTTCAGGGGCTTGAATTGGCTGATATGTAGGCTGAAATGTAGGCTAGTTTGTGACAGCAATGGCTGTCAATGGGGCCAGGTTTAGGACTGCTTATAGGCTATTTTCAGGGGGCTGGTTTGAGCAGGTTTGGGACTGAAATGGGAGGCTATGGGGACTGATTTGTATGGCTGATAGATGGGCAGTTAAGGACAGGGTTAGGGATAGGTATAGGTTGAACAAAGGGCTGATTTTGGACTGTCCAAATGGACACCAACAGCAGCAGTGCTGCCACTGTAGCTGCTGTTATAAACAGCTCCCTCCTTCCCTCTCTAATCTCTCTATACACTCTCACACAAACACTCAAACACCCTTAATACACAAACACACACATACACAACTAACATTCAACCACCAATCTAACTTCCTCCCCCTTTTCACCACTCACCACTTCACATTCCCTTCTCTAACAATCTCTCAAACACCACACCTACACCCACTCTTCCCCTTCTATACTAACACAAAAGACTTCTCACAACACACATACAATCTCCTCCTTGGCCGAACCTACATGCCCATACCAAACACAAATTCACACACCATATTATATATACATATATATATATAAGCCATAATATATATATACATATATATATATATATATATTATATATATATATATATATATATATATATATATTATATATATATATATATATATATATATATATATATATATAGATTAGATAATATGATACAATATGATACTTAGGAAAACACATCTCTACACACAAATAAATCTGGAATAAAATATTAAAACAACATTAAATCAATATCTAATAAATCTACATGTGTCCAAATAGGGGTTTTCCCACTAGGACACGATCCTACACATTGGACACCTCTACAAGTGTCCAAATGGACACAAATGGAGACACAACCATGGGGGTCATTCCTATGGGTCAAAATCAACCTAATGCATGAGAAGAATGAGAAAGAGGAAGGGATTTATACCTCCCGGTAGATCGAATCGAAGGAAAAGCTTCCCGATGCGCCACCGACACGTAGGAATCCCAAACGGACACGAACAAGTTCCGAATCCTCCCAAACTTGGGTAGCTTCCTCCTTGGCTTGAATGGAGAAGGAAAGAAGAAGGTTGGGTGGAAAAATGGAAGGATTTGGTGGAGAAAATGATAGGGATTGCTCTCTAAATTAATTTGGGGAAGAACAAGAGAGAGAATGAAAGAGATAATGATGAATGACCGAAGCCTATCCACTCTAAGTGGCCGGCCATATTGGGGGATAGGTGTCCATTTGTGAAAAGTCTAAAAAGCCCCTACACTAATCTATTTATTAATACATTGGAAAGGGTTGAAGTCGGGGGCTAGTTTAGTCATTCCTAAAACACTAATCACACTAATTCTATCCAAATAAATTAGCCTAGTCACTAACTAAAATAATTTGTATGTGGGCCATGGCTAACTAGTGTGTGGGCCCCACTAGAGTCAACACTATCTCGGGTCCCCGATACAAGTCGGATTGAGCTGAAATTTGAACCCCACTCAAATAAACCCAAAATAATATTATAAATAAATAAATAATTTCAAAAATATTCTAAAATAAAAAAATGACAAAATATCCTCAAACTAGAAATGTGGTAGATGAAACACCCTAATCACAAGTCATGATTTTAAATAGTTTAAAAATGATTAAAAATTACCAAAAATCATAATATGAAATAAATATCAATAAATAATAATAAAATTACAAATTTCAAAATTATCCTCATTTGGAAAACTGGGTGTTACAATCCTACCCACCTTATAAAAATTTCGTCCTCGAAATTAAGATGATCGCACACCCTTCTAGGTCAAACATTGCCAATTTCTCAACTTCCTAGTATTTGGTCATCAGCTGGTCAACTTCTTAGGATTTTACCTACGCTAGCTACCTAAGTGTTGGAAACTAGAATTTAGCAAAAAGAGAAACTCTATAATAGGCTAGCTCTTAACTTCCCAATCCTATCAAGTCACCCATAACTAAGTACCTACAAGCTGAGCACACCAATCCCAAATACCACATATATATATGCTCAAGAACAACAACCTATCACATATATCCTAAGTATATCATCTGCAATCTATATGTATATAGGCCTCTCAGTCTTAGGTGAACTACAACTATACTGAAGGACATGCTCTGGTCATGGGTGCCTCACTGGAAAAAGGTAAGGAAAATAATAACAATCATCAAGGCTGTAAAGCATACTAACATCCTATATGTAAACAGGTTGGTATTATAAATAACAGGGAAATCATCTACAATGGGCTACTATTCTAATACCACTACTAACTAACATCTCTATGGTACAGACGCTCTACAAGTCATCATATCATTACACTATGGAAGAACTATATGTGAATAAGCTCTACAAACTAAATATCCCTACTCCTAAGTTATTTACAACAACAGAAGGGTATGATGTTCAAAAAAAAAACCTTCAAGATACTATCTGATAATCATATACGTCTGTCCAAAATCATGTTACTCGGAGTCTTCGTCATGCTAGTGAGCAAGGCTACGATAATCACAGAGTCCTTGACTAAGGTACATACCTCTAGGTTCAGGGTATTTAAAATTTTCGCATTGCCGCATGCGACAACGAAAACCTTAAATTCCGCACCAGAGAAATACGTCCAAAATCTGACTATATGTCCTCACTATGCCAACTAACACGACTATCGAAGATTCTAGATCCCATGATTTAGGTGACCTAGCCCATATGATTTTTCTCAGAAGAAAAAAACAAACATAACACAGGAACAACAGAACAAATTGATCAGTCAACAAGGAACAGATGGAATCGAATTTCAAGATAGTTATAAGAGACAATTTCGGGAATAGAATAGAGAAGAACGGAACTTGCAGCAAAATCTCTAATGGTCTGTGCATCCTCGACTGTTCTGACGATAGCTCGCCCTGCTGGTTTCCTCTAGTCTGCTGCCGATGCTGCATGAACCGCTGCTGCTGAGAGAAATCGGAAATGACAGGAAAAGGTCTCTATACAGACGAAGGTGCACCTCCAATAAAGCAGAAATGCCAACCTGAGTTGGCACAACAGGAGCTGCGGTCTCGAGGCCCTGATAAACAGGACGAGAGGTGGCCAGCCTCTCGATAGTATTCCACGAACCGGAGCGATGAGATCGTGTCTTCATAACCATCATGAAGACAGATCAAAACAAGAAGCAATTTCTGAGAATGAAGCAAAAATTCAAAAGGGAACAGTTTATATTCAAGGGAAGTCAATAAGCAACAATTTAGATAAAAGGAATCTGATTAAGTGTTTTTTCTAGTGTGATTGAGTACCTTCAAAAATATTCTAATTCCTACTGCAGGCTGTAGTGATACTCTAGTTCGAATACCACTACATAAACTCGACCTGCATGGGCTAACACTAAAAATGTATCACGATCCGCACCCTAGAGTAAGGGCACGAGAAGTGGGTACGTCCAGCCTACGCCGCAGTGTCGGCGGTAGAACGCTGTCCTAGGTCACAACATCTAATAATATAATACTAAGCAGTTTATACTCCCCGAATGGGGGTGTCATAGCAGAATATAAACTCAATTACAACTAAAGAAGAAGAAGTACGATATGATATAGAACTCAAAATGAAATACAGATGATCAGAAGAGTCTAAGTGTCTAAGATAACAACTCAGCAACATCCAGAAAATAATACAACTCTGAAGTCAATACAAATGACATAAGAAATAAGATAAAGCCTAGCTAATCTAGTCTAAGCAGTAGGGATGACGTCCTCAGCTAGAGCTGGATCCTCCTGTGAGTCCAACTCACAGGTATCGTCTAGATGGACTTTATAGTAGGTCGGGCAGAAGTCCTCGGTGTCATCTATAATATTTTCAACAGGTCCAGTCAGGACGGGAGCAAGCACAGTACATCTCATGCAGTTCATATCATGGCAGGAAATATAAAGCAAGCAATAGAGTAAGATACATGAAATGCTGTAAGAAGATGTACATGAAAATAGAAGAGATATTTGATAACTGGAAATATATACATGATAAGTAAGAACTATAAGTGACTAGTGATTTAGAGTACGAGATGGCATATAATTGGCTTAGGTTGTACATGATAAAACATGAAAAGTAACAGAGTGGACATGATGGGTAAATCATATAACCTTTTATACTCACCCCTACCCATAATCAATACACAAGGATCCAGTCAAGTTACGTTACGGACATGATGTTTTGGTTACACACGAAACACATGAGGAAACATGAACGTACATGAGAGCACGTGAAAGTACATGAGCGTACATGAAAGAACATGAGAGAACATGAGTGTACATGAATAACGTAAGAGCAAGGAATACATGATGCACATGAAACACATGACATAAAGTATCCGATGCGCCCGCTAAGGGGATAACATCCCAAAAAGAGATCCATATAGTACCAATCCGTGATGATAACGTGACAGCATCAAGTAAAGTAATCTAGAGCAAGAATATAAGTCGTGATAAGTATGAAATGATCAAAGAATGTACTCGCCTGTGGTCCTGAGCTGATAAGGTGAACAGACGCTCAGAGTAATCACAGACCTAAAATAGATACTATGAGTCAAACAGGGTTTTATACTGAAAAAACTAATTTAAGTCATGAATGCAAGTCTAAGTCAAAACTAGGACAATCTAGGTCAAACTGAGTCATACTAAGTCATACTAGTTCATACTAGGTCATACCAAGTCAATGGGAGTCAATCCAAGTCAAACTAGGTCAAACGGGGTCAAAGGTTGACTTACAGTTGACTTTTGGTCATCTGGTCAACCCTGGTCAACTCTGGTCAACTCTAGGTCAACCCTAGGTCAAACTAGTTTAATGTTGACCAACTGTTGACTTTTAGTCAAATGGTCAACTCTGGTTTGGTTTCGGTCAAATCTAGTCACTTAAAGGCTAAGTTTGACTCTCGGTTGACTTTTGTTGACTTTTGGTCAAAATAGTCAACCGAAGTCAAAACTAGTCAAGGAGCACTATATTTGATCATTACCAACCAAGGGAACCAAGTTCTAACCATGTCTTAGACTCTAAACTCAAATACCTCAGCTCTAGGTAAAACCTACATTACCTTACCATGGTAAATCCCGATACCTTGCCCAATACAAAGGAAACCCCGCTAATACCCAAGATACTAGCCTAGGCTCCTTAGGGTAGCTAGATACTATCCTATCTAAGGTTTACCTACCAAGAAATATGGGTATCCTAGGTATCTAACCTATTTTAGAACATGTGTTGGTTTTACCCTCATTACCCCGACCAATATCATATATCATTCTCACATTATCCTAACACTCACCCACACAACTCACTCACACACTTACTCATGATACCACACTCATATAGGCTTTCCTATAGGTTATTAGCTATACTCCTATAGGCTCACACACACACTAAGCTCAAATACACACACATAGGCAATAGGACTGTCCATTTGGACTGGAAATGGGACAGGTTTAGGACAGCAAATGGTGATAAATTAGGACTGTTTGTAGACTGAAACATAGGCTAAACTAGGACAGCTACAAGGTGGTTTGGTGGACTGAAATGGGTTGGATTGAGGAATTGAATTGAGGGTGAACAAGGACTGGTTTTGTACAGGTTTAGGACTGTTTTGTAATTGCCTAATGGTTGTCCATTTATGGACTGATATTGCATGGTTTGGGGACTGAAATGGACTGGATTCAAGCGTTGTTTTGGGACTCAACAAAGGGCTAATATGGGACTGAATATGGGATGGAAATAGAGACAGTCAAAGCTGGTTTGTAGGCTGTGTTTGGGACAGCTTAATGGCTGCTTTGGGGGCCTGGTTTGGGCTGGTTAAGGATGGGTTTCAGGGGCTTGAATTGGCTGATATGTAGGCTGAAATGTAGGCTAGTTTGTGACAGCAATGGCTGTCAATGGGGCCAGGTTTAGGACTGCTTATAGGCTATTTTCAGGGGACTGGTTTGATCTGGTTAGGGACTGAAATGGGAGGCTATGGGGACTGATTTGTATGGCTGATAGATAGGCAGTTAAGGACAGGGTTAGGGACAGGTATAGGTTAAACAAAGGGCTGATTTTGGACTGTCCAAATGGACACCAACAGCAGCAGTGCTGCCACTGTAGCTGTTGTTTTAAACAGCTCCCTCCTCCCCTCTCTAATCTCTCTATACACTCTCACACAAACACTCAAACTCCCTTAATACACAAACACACACATATACAACTAACATTCAACCACCAATCTAACTTCCTCCCCCTTTTTACCACTCACCACTTCACATTCCCTTCTCCAACAATCTCTCAAACACCACACCTACACCCACTCTTCCCCTTCTATACTAACACAAAAGACTTCTCACAACACACATACAATCTCCTCCTTGGCCGAACCTACATGCCCATACCAAACACAAATTCACACACCATATATATATATATAAATATATATATATATATATATATATATATATATATTTTAGGAAAACTAATTTATTCAAAGCAGAACAGGGAAACGGCATACAACCCAATTCGAATTTCGAAAACGAAATTCGAAAACGACAAAACAAGAAAAAAGGGAGAAAAACAGCCCAGCGCACGACCCGAGGGGGACCTCGGTCCGCGCAGCCCGGGACGCGTGGGGGGGGGCAGGCCATGCACGGGGCCCGAGACATAGGGGCGGCGTGGTCCAGCGAAGGGCTCGAGGGGACCTCGGGCCCCGCTCCCGCGGCGAAGGGGACGGATGGGGAGCCAAGGCTGGGGAACGCCGGAGAGTCCACCGCAGCCGGGAGGAGGGGAAGGGCGGAGGGAGCATCCCAGGCGGAGGAGAGACGCGGCGAGCTGCCCGAGGTGAGGGGGAGGAGCACAGGACCGCCGAGGGGGCAAGCTGGAGAAGCCGCGTCCCGGCGAGGGATTCCTGGCTCGAGCCGGACGCAGGCGGGGGAGGCGAGGGGAAGCGGGGGCGACGACGCAAGGGGAAACGGCGAAGGCGCCGCGCCGTGGGAGGCACGCCGAGGGGGGGCCCTAAGCCGGCGGCGAGATCGACTCCGGGGGCGGAGGAGGAAGCCCGGGAGGGGGGCTGGACCTCGGCGAGGACAGCGCGAAGGGGAGCACCAAGGGGGGCAAGACGGGGGCGGCGAAGGGGAGCCACTGCGGGAGGGGGGAGCCCATACTCTCCCACTCGCGGAGAAGGGATGCTCGGCATCCGGGGGGAGGGAGCCAGACGAAGGGGCGTGGGTGCTCCGGCGGAGGGACGCTCAACTCCAGGGAGGAGGAGCCCAGAGAGGGAGGGGGCTGGGGGGAGCCGACGAACCCCAGGCTAGGCGAAGGAGGAGGGGAGAGGATCTGGCGGAGCACGCGCACGCCAGAGGGGGTGCTCGGCCGGCGGTGGCCGCTCAACGGCCAGGAGGGGGGACGCGAGCATGAGCCTAAGCGATTGCCGAAGCGATCGCCGGAGCCCGAAGGGAGGCTGGGAAGCGGCCAGGGGACGGAGCGGCGGGGCCGGAGAGCCAACCGGCCACGAGAAGGGAGGGGGGGAGCGCTCCGCTAGGGGCCGCGGGGCCACGATCGTCCAGAGGTCCGCCGTCAATGGAGGCGAGGAGGGTGAGAGGGGCTGGGGGCAGGGGGGGCTCCTTGACCGCCGGAGAACGGGGCGGGGGCGGGGGCCGGGGGGCCGCAGGGGAAGACGTCAGCGGAAGGGGGCCGCTTGAGCGCCGGGCAGGCGGGCGGAGGAAGGGGAAGACCGGAGGGGGGGCTCCCGAGGCGTGGCCAGCCGCTACGGGGACGAGCTCCGGGGGGGCCGCGGGGGGCAGAGGGGGGGAGGAGAGGGAGGAACGGGGAGGGGGGTAAGGGGGGACCCAAGAGGGATGGGAGCAGGCTGACGGCGGGGGGGGGGGGAGGCGAGTGGCGCCGAGGAGGACTCCGGGAACGACGCCGGGGGCGTCTGCGGCGCCAGCGCCGGCGGGGCCGAGCGGGGGGGTGGCGATCCACGGGGTGGGGAACCACGGGGGCCAGGCCATCCACAACGGCCAAGCCGCGAAGGGGCAGGGGGGCCGCCGGCGACGCTCCGGAGCACGCCGGGGAAGGGACTCCTCGGGGCAGGAGCTCGCATTCCTTCAGTTTCATATATATATATATATATATTTTATATATATATATATATATATATATATATATATATATATATATATATATATATATATATATATATATATATAGAGAGAGAGAGAGAGAGAATGATATATATATAAGCGACACACACACACACACACACACACACACACACACACACACACATATATATATATATATATATATATATATATATATATATATATATATATATATATTTATATATTTATATATATATATATATATATATATATATATATTAGATAATATATATATATATATATATATATATATATATATATATATATATATATATATATATATATATATATATATATATATATATATATATATATATATTAGATAATATGATACAATATGATACTTAGAAAAACACATCTCTACACACTCATTAATCTGGAATAAAATATTAAAACAACATTAAATCAATATCTAATAAATCCACATGTGTCCAAATAGGGATTCTCCCACTAGGACACGATCCTACACATTGGACACCTCTACAAGTGTCCAAATAGACACGAAATGGACACAAATGGAGACACAACCATGGGGGTCATTCCTATGGGTCAAAATCAACCTAATACATGAGAAAATGAGAAAGAGGAAGGGATTTATACCTCACGGTAGATTGAATCGAAGGAAAAGCTTCCCGATGCGCCACCGACACGTAGGAATCCCAAACGGACACGAACAAGCTCTGAATCCTCCCAAACTTGGGTATCTTCCTCCTTGGCTTGAATGGAGAAGGAAAGAAGAAGGTTGGGTGGAAAAATGGAAGGATTTGGTAGAGAAAATGATAGGGATTGCTTTCTAAATTAATTTGGGAAAGAACAAGAGAGAGAATGAAGAAGATATAATGATGAATGACCAAAGCCTATCCACTCTAAGTGGCCGGCCATATTGGGGGCTAGGTGTCCATTTGTGAAAAGTCTAAAAAGCCCCTACACTAATCTATTTATTAATACTTTGGAAAGGGTTAAAGTCGGGGGCTAGTTTAGTCATTCCTAAAACACTAATCACACTAATCCTATCCAAATAAATTAGCCTAGTCACTAACTAAAATAATTTGCATGTGGGCCATGGCTAACTAGTTTGTGGGCCCCACTAGAGTCAACACTACCCCGGATCCCCGGTACAAGTCGGATTGAGCTGAAATTCGAACCCGACTCAAATAACCCCGAAAT
Organism: Iris pallida; assembly: GCA_029216955.1. NCBI lineage: Eukaryota > Viridiplantae > Streptophyta > Magnoliopsida > Asparagales > Iridaceae > Iris > Iris pallida. The sequence goes on along the minus strand of JANAVB010030217.1, from coordinate 10,282,430 downwards.
AATATTACAAATAAATAAATAATTTCAAAAATATTCTAAAATAAAAAAATTACAAAATACCTTCAAACTAAAAATGTGGTAGATGAAACACCCTAATCACAAGTCATGATTTTAAATAGTTTAAAATGATTAAAAATCACCAAAAATCATAATATGAAATAAATATCAATAAATAATAATATAATTACAAATTTCAAAATTACCCTCATCTGGAAAACTGGGTGTTACACGGTCCGGGGGATACTATCAAGAGGCTGGCCACCTCTCGTCCTGTTCAGCAGGGCCTCGAGACCGCAGCTCCTGTTGTGCCGATTCAGGTTGGCATTTCTGCTACATTGGAGGTGCACCTCCGCCTGTACAGAGACCTTTCCCCATCATTTTTGATTTCTTTCAGCAGCAACGGTTCATGCAGCATCGGCAGCAGACCAGGAAAAACCAGCAGGGGCGAGCTTTCGCCAGGACAATCGAGGATGCACAGGCCATTGGAGATCTTGCTGCAGGTTCCGTTCTTCTCGATTCCATTTCTGCAATTGCCTCTTATAATTATCTTAAAATTCGATTCCATCTGTTCCTTGTTGATTGATCAATTTTGTTCTATTGTTCTTATGTTATGTTTGTTTTTCTTCTGAGAAAAATCATATGGGCTAGGTCGCCTCAGTTATGGGATATAGAATCTTCGATAGTTATGTTAGCTGGCATAGTGAGGACATATAGTCAGATTTTGGACGTATTTCTCGGGTGTGGAAATTTTAGGTTTCGCTGTCAAACATACGACAATGCAAAATTTTTTAATACCATGAACCAAGAGGTACGTACCTTAGTCAAGGACTCTGTAATTATCGTAGCCTTGCTGACTAGCATGATGAAAACTCTGAACAACATGATTTTAGACAGACGCATATGATTATCAGATTGCATCTTGAGAAGGTTTTTAAACACATCATCTCTATCATACCCTTCTGTTGTTATAAAAATTGTATTCCATCATCAACTAACTTGCGAGTAGGGATACTTAGTTTTGTAGAGCTTATTCATATGTAGTTCTTTCATAGTTTAATAATATGATGACTTGTAGAGTGTCTGTACCCTAGAGATGATAGCTAGCATTGGTATTAGAATCGTAACCCATTGTAGATGATTCCCCTGTTGTTTATAATACCAACCAGTTTACATAAAGGATGTTAGTATGTCTTACAGCCTTGATAATTTATTATTATTTTCCCTTACCCTTTCCAGTGAGGCACCCATGACCAGAGCCTGTCCTTGAGTATAGTTGTAGTTTCACCTAAGACTGAGAGGTCTATATATATAGATAGATTGCAGATAATATTGGCATATGGGATATAGGTTGGTTGGTATCTATAGGCCATTATTGTATAGGGTATTGACATGTTGATTAGCCTATATCTGGTTCAGTTTTCTATTTTAGTTAAGTTCTCTTGTGTTGAGTTCAGTCATGTTGATCAACCTTTATAGGCAGTATGCAGACCCTTCATTAGAGACCCTGTTCCTTCGGTTCATACTATTTCAAGTTGTTCACTGCACTTAACTTTCATTACCTACCATATTGCATCATAGATTTTACTGGACCGTTGTTCAGACCCAATTATTGACTCACCAATATAACCATCAACCCCTTACCATATTCTGCATATCTGGAGAGTTAGTATTATGCATACTAGAGGTCTGCACTCACCACTTGGGACAGTTCACTATTCTGTCCCAATACACCCTACAATATCTGACCCCTTCATTGGAGTGATAGGGAGTGTGTGTTGTTAGACCTTGAATAGAGTTCAGGTGATGAGGGTTAATATATATAGTTTGTATATATATGTAATGTATTTTGATTTGGTATGTAGCCTGTACTCATTTGTAGTATACTGCCTATTGCATTCCCTGTACACCAGTTTGGTTCACTTCTTTCAGACCACTGTCCTGCATGTAATTAGTTCAGCCAGATAGAGAGGAGATGCCAGGTTGATCTAGAGGCATGTTTCAGTCACCATGTAGGTTTTTTTTTCACTTTGACTATTACAAGTGGACCCAATGTCCTGTCCTTTAGCTTATAATTTCAGTCTCCTTAGCATCATTCCCTTTTGCCTACACTGATGATTCAGACCATTCATCCTTAGCCTAATTTCCAAGCATTTGTTCAGTCCCTTATAAGTTTAGTCTACTTTAACCCTTTGATGATCAGTTATATATATAAGATATACTTAGGGTATATGTAATGGGTTGTTGTTCTTGAGCTTATGTATAGGTGGTATTTGGAATTTGTGTGCTTAGATTATGGGTATTTAGTTATGGGTGACTTGATAGGATTCGGGAAGTTAAGAGTTAGTCTATTATAGAGTTTTTCTTTTGCTAATCTCTAGTTGCCAACACCTAGATAGCTAGCATAGGTGAAATCCTAAGAAATTGACTAGTTGTTGACCAGCAGTTGACCATTGTCTATGTTTGACTTAGTTGACTAGAGATAGGATTAGAAGTAGGTTGCTATTTTCTTTTGTTGTTTGATTGTGTTTGATTATTTAGTAACTTGAGACCTTGCTTGTGATTAGGTTGGAGACATAGTTTTTCTGCCGATATCACCGACTCGTGGTACCATACATTTCGGTGGAGATGGGAAGCTTAGCCCACACTTCATCGGACCTTTCGTGATCAGCGGGAGGGTCGGTGATGTGGCTTACAGGCTAGACTTTCTACCTGCACTAGTGGATGTCCACAACGTATTTCACGTATCATAGTTGAGACGGTACGTGGCTGACCCTAGCTATGTACTTGATCATTCGGAGATTCAGGTGGGGCCTACTCTTAGTTATCCAGAGCAGCCTGTGGAGATTATGGATCGCCGAGAGAAGGTACTGAGAAACCAGGTGATACCCTTGGTTCGCGTCGTATCGAGGCATCATTCTCCAGAAGAGTCTACCTGGGAGCGGGAGGATGAGATGCGCGAGCGATACCCTTTTCTTTTTGGACCTTGAGGTATGATTATCTATCCTTCTCATCAGTTTAGTTTCGCCATTTAATTTCGAGGACAAAATTATTTTAAGGAGGGTAGATTTGTCACTACCACATTTCTAGCTTGAGGGTATTTTAGTCATTTGGTGAATTTTTGAAATTTTAATTAATTTGTTGAATTCGTGGTTGATGTGTTGACTTTGACTTATGGAGACTTAGTGGACTAGCCTTGAAGCTAACCCTAGCTATGGTAACCCTAGACTAACTTAAGTTAACCTACTTTTAGTCATTAGAAATTAGTTTTAAAGTAGGAAGGTTAAGTTTAAGTGAAATCGTTCATGACTTATGACTTAATTCAATGACTTGTGAATTACCAATTCATGACTTATGTAATTAAGCCATAGGCCCATGACCTAAGCCCAAAACCCAATCAAACCCACCCATGGCAGCCACAGTTAGGGTTTCCCCTTGCCTATAAGTATTCTCTTAAGTGGTTCTTGCCTCTTTTGTGCTTGACCTAGATTTTGAAGGAAAGGTAAATTCCCATTCTCCTAAAATCATAATAAATTCATTTTAACTCCTTTTAACCCTATTCTTTTGCATTAGGATCTAATTTCTGTGTGTTTACTATTTCTGGAGGTTCATCTCAGTTTTTGTGTCATTTGAAGCTTGGGAATTGCTATTTTGAATCCTTATATTTGGGGCTTTCTTGGAGTATTGACACTCAATAGGTAAATCACTCAAACCCATTATTTTTCCTGATTTCATTACATTTACGGCTAGGTCTAGGAGTCCCATAGATGTCCCTAAATTTTGGGCAAAATTTGTGTCCAATTCGTGTTTGTATCGGACACGTACCGAACCTATACACTAGGTGTTTGTTGAAATGCCCAAACCATTTTCAATTTACTGTTTTGATAATGTTTTTGAATAGGATCCTAGATCTATGGTTTGCTTATTGATTTCTGTCATTACTTCCTGATTTTAGCTTCGTGTCGTGTCCACACGGGGACACGAACACACAGTCCGTGCACTGAACACTGTGTCCTACATCACGGGGTCCATATCTCCCGACACAGGACACGTAGACACGCCAATTTTGGCGAGGATGTTAGGGCAATGACTGTCAACACCCTCCCAAAAGATGGGATCGATTGGTGGCGTGTGCGAGGAGCAATCCTTCCCGCACTGGACGTGCGGCCTGCTGTGTACGTGCTGAATTCCGCCCAGACACGCGTTCGGACACGCTGCGACATGTGTCTAGGACAAGGTACAGGTTGTCCTAGGGTAGCCCTACCCCTGGCACATGTGTATGCAAGGCCACGTGTCACCACGTGGCCTGTGTCGCATGCGGGACACGCATGCACGACGCTGTGCACTGCGGGTGCACTCGTGTGGTGTTTTTATGGTTTGGACACGGCTGTGTCCACTTGGTTGGACATGAATGAGTGTCACGACACGTGCATGTAGAAGCATGGAAAAGAACAAGAAAGGCCATGCGGCTCAAAAAAAGGGAAGTCTCATGCGGCTCAAGAATCCCTTAGAGCTTCATGCGGCTCAAACATCCTTTAGAGCTTCATGTGGCTCAAAAGTCCCTTAGGGCTTCATGCGGCTCGAAAGTCCCCGATAGGTCCATGCGGCTCGGACAAGTCCATGTGGCCCTACGCGGTTCAAAAATAGGCCTCTACAGCTGGCGATAACTCTGTGCAGCTGGCTCATTAAATACTCTGACGCAATACGGCAGCTCTGACACAAAGGATTGACAGCTCTGACATAAAGGTAAAATGATGACTCTGACATAATGACGTGCTCCTAGAGAGACGAGGAAAATCTTTATAGCTGGCACGATCCACCAATTCCAAAGCTCTTTATGCGGATCGCTTCAAGGACTTCTATGCGGCTCAGTTGTGAGGCCAACCTCATGCGGCCCATGTAGGGGCCACCCTTATGCGGTTCAGATGGGGGGCACCCTTATGCAGCTCGGTTGTGGGGGCCACCCTCGTGCGGCTCAGTTGTGGGGGCCACCCTCATGCGGCTCGATTGTGAGGCCATCCTCATGCGGCTCAGTTATGGGGGCCACCCATATGCGGTTCAGATGGGGGGCTACCCTTATGCGGATCGGTTGTGGGGGCTACCCTCATGCGGCTCGGTTGTGAGGCCATTCTCATGCGGCTCAGTTGTGAAGCCACCCTCATGCGGCTCAGTTGTGGGGCCATTCTCATGCGGCTCAGTTGTGAGGCCACCCTCATGCGGCTTAGTTGTGGGGCCATCCTCATGCGGCACAGTTGTGAGGCCACCCTCATGCGGCTCTGCCATGACGCACCATTCATGCGGCTCGCAACATAATGGCGATTTCGACACGTGGCAGAAGATTGACTGAGACTTATCCACACAAATTTATTGCAACCAACAAATCCTAACAATGCAGATTTATTGCAACCGACACAACAACCCAGATTGATTTCCAACAAACAGATCAAAGTTAATCTTAACCAATCCCCAACCGCCTACTTTTCAAGGCGCAGTTACTGCACACCCCACTCATCACAAATTCCTATAAATAGTATGGGATTATTCCTTTGCACACACATAGAGATAGACACAGAGAAAAAAGTATACAGAGAGCAGAGAGAGCATCCCATAGAGCAATACGAAGAGAGAGAGAGAGCACTTCTTCGTCGGAGCCAAGGCCGCGTTCGATCGTCCAAGGAGTAAGGCAGAGTTGATATCACTTTTTCGAGCCTCTACCGTCACCCCCCAGAATCAAAAACTAAAAAATTGTACTTAGATTGCTTTTTCTAGGTTTTGTTCCTAGGCTCTCTTTGTACGAGCGAGTTTGTTTTGTGAATCAAAGTTCAGTCCTCCCATAAAACTGTTCGGTTCTTAGATAATCAATGGCAAACACGATGGCGACTCTGTTGGGGACTAATTTTTCCACTGCTGAGAAGTTGATGATGCAATCGGACGCAGCCAAACTTGGCTCCACACAACAGATGCTGGCCGTCCTCTTCGACCAGCAGGCGTTTGAAGAAATGCTCTCCGACGGAAGCGCTGGCCCGGTCCAGAAGCGAGCCCGCACGAAGAAGGTCCGCAAGGAGTGGAGGCCCAAATCATTTGCGCCTCCCCAAGCTCTGGAATAGGCGTTCTCTACTGCCCAAGACGGCGGAGAAGACTCCTATGCGGCCCCACTTCAGGCCACAGAGGACCCTGCTGTTCTTAAGTCCTGCAGAGGAAAGCACTACGATGCTGGACTTGAGGAAGCAAATGGGGACACTATGCGGTCGAGGACGAAGCTGCATAAGGGTGCTAGCCGCATGAAGAAAGCTCATACGGCCAACAATTCCAGCCGCATGAAGGCTCATGCGGCCACTAAATCCAGCCGCATGAATGCTGATGCGGCCACAAATGCCAGCCGCACGAATGCCCATGCGGCAGACAAATCCAACCGCATGAATTCTTATGCGGCCATAAATGCCAGCCACATGAATGCTCATACGGCCACCAATCCCAGCCGCAGACTATCTGCTCCATGCGGCTCAGGGTCAGTCTTTGACCGCCTCTCATGCATTCCTCATCTCAGATGCTCCAATAAGAATGTGCCAAACTCTATACAGCACAATTTGGACTCTTCCTACTATGCGACCTTGGGTGCTAGAGGAAAGAAGTCTAGGGCAGTACGGGCTCGTCGAGCTGAGTCAGCTGTCACAACCTCTGACCATCGGAGAGCTCCGCTTACTGTTAAACGGGCCTCTGATGGGAAGTTGTACAGAACCGACTGTGTCCAGCCCCCGACGGCAAACGGACAGAGTGGTTCCCAAAAGTCTCCCAAGCAGGGACCAAACATGGTGTCATCACACTCGTGTGCTCGGGACTCCCGGGCCCACAAAACGAGTGACTTGCGTGAGGTGATTCTTCACAAGCGCAAGAAAATAGAAGAGAGCTTGGTGTTCAGAGAGTCCTTTCATGGACATCACTGCACTCAAGTCATTATCAACTGCTGTTGCAGCAAGGCGGCAGTACAAGAGGACCGGCAGTCCGTCTTCCAACGACTGCAACAGCCAGGACCGGTCTTGCAACAAAGCTCAGGAGACGAGGCGCTTCATGTCGCCCCCTGCAATTCTGCTCAGAAGATCCCTACCTGCAAGGCGGGGAAGAAGATAAATGTTTCCAGCCCGACGATCTCAACCAGCGTGGCCAAGAAACTCGCGTCCAAGCAGCCCCACAACCACCTCGGGAGGAGTTTACCAGGGCACCCACTCAAAGACGAAATCTTCAATACTGGAGGATTCATCAACTGCACGTCTGGGGGTAACCGAAGCTGGGGGTAGCACTCCTTCGAACATCCACGATAATCCGGTCTTCTATGAAGATCAACGAGGGGAGACAGTTCCCCCAACAGATACAACGAACCCAGATGTCCATGGGTCCCAAGATGAAGCAACCTCCGATGCAGGGGGTAATATTTCCTCCGAGTCCGAACCGGAGAAGAACATTCCTACATATCCCGACGACTTCTCCGTTCGGGGGTATGATTCGGAGAGCACATCCTCAACAGTTAATTCCACTGTTCCCCACGTAAGAACAGTATATATGACTGAGAATGACCAGGACGGTCCCAGCGATCGACAGTGCCTCGACAATCTTGAGGCCATACTTCATACCTTGGTCAAATCAGTAGACGAGATTAAGGCAGCCCGGCCGACTCTCCAAGGAAGGACGCCTGGCCAGACAAGCGTGGGTCCCGCCGTCCATGCAGACTCAAACACAACTACACCAACCCCGGGTGACAATTCGCCCGGATGACGGCTCCTACCGCTACAGACGAGGCTAGGGAGGCAAGAAGAGAGGTCCAAGAGCTTCAGGCAATGTTCGATGCCCGAGAAAACTCTTAAGACCTCACGATACGACAGCCGTATCCCGCTGCATGGAGAGATGTCCCCTTCCCTCCTCGATACAAGCCATTCAACATTAATCCATATGATGGCAAGACCTCTGCAAGCCGATACGTGGCCTACTTTGAGGTCACAATAGATCATCTGCCGCATGATGACACTATCCTTACGCGGTTGTTTATTGGGGCACTAGAAGGGGTCGCATTCGACTGATACCGCAACTTGCTGGACAACTGCATCCATTCCTTCGCCGACTTCAAGCGTATGTTCTTGGAGAGGTTCAATGAGGTGGGATAGGATGTCACAATGTCAACCCTCATGGACGTTATTCAAGGCGAAAAGGAGCTGACAAGGAACTATATTGAGCGGTTTAGCCAAACTGCGATGAAGTTGCCCTCCGGTAATCCGGACTCTTCCTTGATTGAAATTTGCCAAAAGAGGCTGTTCCCCACAATCAGCCTCTGGATGGGCGAAAGTCAATTTAAGGACTGGAAGACTTTCATCATCAGCGCCACTAGCGCAGAAGACAAGTTGAAGAAAGCTCGCCAACTGGGATTGCACATCCCGGAAGGAGAGGACAAGGGCAAACGCCCTAACGCCAACAACAACAACGGCGATAATTCCTCCAACAACCGAGATAACAAGGGCAAATATGCTATGGTGGTCGACACAGCCAGAAGACTGAACCGAAGCCAGCAGAGAAGCAGTGGCCGCAGATGACTTACTCCTTCGAAGACAGCCATGTCATGCCCATCCTTGACATGCTCATACAAGGAGATCGAATACAGCTCCCTCCTCCAAGGCGTAAACCTCGTCCTGCAGAGATGGAGAGCCCCAAGTACTGCCACTACCACCGCTATGTCCACCACGCTACACAAGACTGCTTCCAACTGAAGTGGTACATCCAGAACCTCATCGACTCGAAGACCCTGACCATTGATTTCGAGGAGGTAACGGTGGCAGCCAACATGGTGTCAGTCCAATTCAGGAGCTTTCCTCCGATAAAGACTCAAAATGGAGAAGTACCCGTCTCCCGGACAAAGATGGAGGTCGCTAATCTTCCACCTCCTCGAGACCAGGCTGCTGGTCTAGTGCCCCTCACCGCATTACGAGAGGAGGTCATGTGGGTCCATCCGGACCTGGTACCTGAAGTGACTCAGCCCGCAGCACCCTCTACCGGCAAGAAGAAGAGTAGGAAAGTCAAGTCCTGCCACACAATCTCGACAGATGTCGAAGAAGCTACGGCTGTCGTCACCCGATCTGGTGCACAATCCCAACCTACACTAGGTAACTCGGCTGAAGAATGCCAGACGGCCGCTGCTGACGTTCCAGGACCTTCTCAGCCTCCGTCGGCCGAGAAGTCGAAGGCAAAGGAGACCCACTTTGACAAGCTACTCCGCAAAGACGTACCACATGGGCTGGAGAGGCCCTACAATTTTGACATTTTGGCACAACTGTCCAACACACCGGCCAAATTATCATTATATGAGCTCCTGAGACTCTCCAAAGATGTTCGCGTCGCACTGAGCGAGGCACTCCAGAATGTCGACGCATATCTGGCCCAGGTCAACCTCACTGGGGAGAACTCGCCGGTGGACCTCCAAAACAGTACTTGCACAGGGGCCATGCCCAACATTGTGTTCACTCCGCAGGACATGCTTATCAAAACCAACCTGCACGATCGCCCTCTGTATTATACTAGATATATCGGCGACGTCAAGGTGGATCGGATGCACATTGATCTCGGTTCTTCGATAAGCATTATCCCGAAGAGCTTGCTTCATCATCTGCGCATCCCTATGCATCGGCTGACTCCTACCAGCACCGCCATCAGTGGTTTCAATTCTGGAAGAAGCTATCCCATCAGGAAGATTCGTTTGAAGTGCCAAATAGGAGACCTTCAGTCAGAAGTAACCTGCTATGTCATCGATGCAGACACCTCCTACAATATTCTTCTTGGGTGTCCGTGGATACACGATTATATGATCATGCCTTCCACATTGTACCGGTGCTTCAAGTATGTCGACAAGCACGGCTTCGTGAGGACGGAATTTATCGACATCGATCCCTTCAAAGGGGTCGAATCTTATTATTTGGATTCTTGCTTGTACGAGAAATCCAGGAGGCACCTGACCAACGAGGATGTTCAAGAAAAGACGGAGGCCATTGTGGGGTCGGAGGAACCCTCGAGAATCTATCTCCAACCCCGCAAACCAGGAAAGACAGTACCTCTAACAGCCACTCTGCGTAGAGAAACAACGAGTCTCCAGGTGCTCACTACACAAAAGGAGCAGAGGATAATCCGACTGCCAAGGTACGGCCAAGGGCCAAGACCCACGACGGAGCCACTAACGATTAGGCTGCCGAGAGCTGGCCAGCAACAAACAGAAAAGCTCAATCCCTCTGTCAAGCCGATGACGATTCGTCTTCCCAGAAAGAGTCGACAGCCGAACGCTAAGCCGGGGACTGTAAGCGAGCCAACAACTCCCCGTCTCATACCAAGCAATGAGCTAGGGGGACGCTAGTATACCAATGACTCCACGTTCAGCACCGTCATTGGAGCCCCTGATGATTAAGCTGTCCAGGTCGTCCTTCCAGTCTTCATTGACACAGGGGGTAGCCGAAGAAGAGTTAGAGCTGGCCAAGTATGTGGCTGCTCATACTGATGTTCCGTCCGTAGATGATGTAATTCCACTGGAAAAGATACCTTACTTCATCATTAAAGGGCTATCTTTGAACTACCTCGAGCTTAATAAGCTTTGTACAATGTATGCTATGGAACACGGTATAGGCACCCACCTACACATACAGGTGACAAATGTCTACACCGTAAACCAACTTACTCCCGTAGAAGACGCTTGCTTCATAGTCGAGGGAGAGGATCATCCAATCATCTTCGGCCGGAAGAATGACCCACAGCCCTTCAGGATAGAGGTGGTTGATCTCGAACCCAACACCGGGAGACTGTCCCTCTATCTGTATAGCTTCCGATCCAAATACCTCATACAAAAATAGGGGTATGATCTGGAGACTATACCTGGCTTGAATTACGGCACCGGTCGGCGATTACCTTTGTAGTTGCCAGTCCCGGCTGGGAAATAACGAGATTATTACAACAAGACCAGCTGTAGGCTAGGTTACGTTACACCTGCAACAACTCCTGAAAGATCAGATAAGGAATACGACTGGCATTCGTACTCAACCGGATCACTAACCTCTGATTTGGATGTCAGCATCGGGGACGTATTCAGGCAAGCTCTGTCTGTCAATATGGCATTTGCTGATGCCTACGAAGAAGATGAAGATGTACCCAAACTTCTCGAGTTAGAACCTTGGGTCCAGCAACTAGATGCACAATGGAAGAAATGCTTCGAACTTTGTGAACTTCCCACCGAAGATGAGGTTATGTAAGTTGACCTCGGCGATGAGTCCTCTCCAAAGCCAATCTTCGTCAGCAAAAGCCTAACAGACGAAGAGAGGGAGGCACTTTTGCAACTTGTTAGAGAGTACATTGACGTGTTCACATGGAGCTATGAAGACATGCCAGGGTTAAACCCCGAGGTTGCACTTCATAAACTCAATATTCATCTAGACGCAAAGCCGGTCAAGCAAAAGCAAAGACATTTCTGCCCGGATATTATGAATTCTATCGAAGCTGAGGTCAACAAACTGATAGTATGCAGCTTCATCAGGGAAGAGCAACATCCAGACTGGGTCGCCAACATAGTACCAGTCCTCAAGAAGAATGAGAAGATTCGAATTTGCATCGACTTCCGAAATCTAAACGAAGCATGTCCTAAAGACGAGTTCCCTCTTCCCATCACGGACATCATGATCGACAACACATGTGGCTTTGAACGCATGGCATTCATGGATGGTTTATCTGGATACAACCAAATCAAGATGTTTTCTGACGACGAAAAGCATACATCATTCCGAACACCGATTGGCGTGTACTGTTACACAATCATGCCCTTCGGTTTGAAGAATATCGATGCCACATATCAAAGAGCCATGAGTGTCATCTTCAGAGATCACCTACGTAAGACCGTGGAGTGTTATGTTGATGACATCGCTGTCAAAAGCCGCTCTAAGGAAGACCATCTACAGGATCTGAGGACTGTATTTGACCTGATGCGAGCGCACAACTTAAAGATGAATCCCACCAAATCTTTCTTGGGCGTATCTAGTGGAAACTTCTTGGGTTTTATCATTACTGCCTAGGGAATTCATATAGATCCGGAGAAGACGAAGGCAATCATGGAGATGGGTCCCCCGAGAAATCTTCGTGAGCTCCGAGGCCTTCAAGGGAGGCTAGCTTACATCAGGAGGTTCATCTCTAACCTCTCCGGGCAACGTAAACCATTCACCCACCTCGTGAAGAAGGGCGTCTCATTCATATGGGATGAAGAGTGCCAATGCACGTTCGACAACATCAAAGAATATCTGTCAAATCCTCCAGTTCTGGTGGCCCCGGTTGCTGGAAAGTCGTTCTTGCTTTACGTATGAGCTATGGAGAATTCCCTCGGTGCTCTACTAGCACAAAACAATGACGTGGGGCACGAACAAGCTATCTATTACCTCAGCCGAATGATGATTGGGCCTGAGCATAGATACACCGCTGTGGAGAAGGAATGTCTTGCTCTGGTGTTCGCTATCCAGAAGACGCGACACTATGTTACAAGACAAACCATCCATGTCATATCAAGAGTTAACCCCCTTAGGGTACTCATGACCAAGTCGGGTGCACTCAGCTCTCGCCTCGCTATCTGGGCGATATTATTGTCTCCCTACGATATGATCTGCGTTCCACAGAAGGCTGTTAAAGGTCAAGCTCTGGCTGACTTTTTAGCAGTCCATCCAAGTTCGGAGTCAACTAGAATATATGAAGAGATTCTAGACGAGGTCGCCAATTCAAATATGGCCTCCGATGATCCCATCTGGAGAATGTTCTTCGACGGCGCTTCAAGAACCGGGCCCAAGGGCAACATTGTCATTGGGGTCGGAGTGTTACTGATTTCTCCCTCTGGCTTGGTGATTAATCGGGCATATTCCCTTACAGTACCCTGTTCGAACAATGTGGCCGAGTACAATGCCTTGGTCATCGGCCTCCGACTTGTAAAAGAACTGGGGGTAGAGTACCTAGAGGCATACGGCGATTCACAGTTAATCGTCAATCAGATCCTGGGTTCATATGAAGTTCGTCATGAAGACATGATCCTCTATCATCAGGTAGCGATCGCCATCATTACGTCTCTGAAAGGGTTCTTCATAGAACATGTTTCGAGACTCCGGAACATCGAAGCCGACGCCTTAGCAGGACTGGCCGCTTCCCTGGCGGTCCCAAAATATACTCATCATTTGGTAGACGTAATAGGCCATGAGTTCGTCTGTCCCAAGAACACCGTCCAATTTGCTGAGAGCTATTCTGTCCTGACGGTCTACGAAACACAGGATTGGAGGCTCCCATTTATCGACTTCGCAGTTTATGGCATATTGTCGGAGAACCCGAAAGAAGCCACCTCTATTAGAAGACGTTCTCTCATATTCTTCTACGATACATAAACAAAGATGCTAGCTGTATCGGCGATCATACGACGGATTACTGCTTCGGTGTCTGTCCAATATAGAAGCCAAAGAAGCTATACATGAAGCACATGACGGCGACTGTGGGGCCCATCAACCTGGCCCGAAGCTGCAAGACCGCCTTCGCCGCATTGGTTATTACTGGCCTACGATGGTGGCAGATGCGATAGACTATGCAAGAAAGTGCAAAGCCTGTCAGGTCCATGCAGATTTCATACATCAACCATCTGAATTCCTGCACCCAACGGTGGCATCCTGGCCATTTGAGGCATGGGGAATGGATATTATTGGTCCAATCACTCTACCTTTGTCCAGAGGACACCACTTCATACTGTCAATTACGGATTACTTCTCCAAATGGGCGGAAGCTATCCCGCTTGCAGAAGTAAAGACATCAAATGTGATCAGCTTCCTCAAGCATTACGTCATCTATCGCTTCGGACTGCCTCGAAGGATCATCCACAACAATGGTCCGCAGTTCGCAAGCCACGCCTTCTATCGGTTTTGCGACAAACATCGGATCCAAAATGTTGCTTCAACACCGTACAACCCGGCGGCAAATGGGTTGGCAGAAGCATTCAACAAAACTATAATCAAGCTGCTCAAGAAGTTCGTATCTTCCAACAAACGCGACTGGAATGAAAAGCTTAGTAAATGCTTATGGGCGTACCGTACTATAGTCCGAACGGCCACCGGTAACACACCATTCTCTCTGGTGTATGGAAGTGAGGCAGTTCTCCCACTGGAGACTCAAATCCCTTCGCTCCGCATCGCCCTCACCTATCGATTGACGACGGATTATAATTACCATCGTCGGCTACAAGAGTTGGAGGCCTTAGATGAGAAACACATGTTAGCTCAACAACGAATCGAGCTATATCAAGCACGCATCTCGGGAGCCTTCAACAAGAAGGTTAAACTCTGAACATTCCAAGTGGGCGATCTCGTTCTGGCAGTTTGGAGGCCGATGGTTATAACTCACAAAACCGATGGCAAGTTCCAGCCAAAGTGGGAAGGCCCATTTGTCATCGAGGCTGTATTCTCCAATGGTGCTTACCGCCTCGCCAAACAAAACGGAGACTTGCTCATGTTGCCTGTCAACGACAAGTTCCTGAAGAAGTATTATGTCTAAACGACATCCTCCAAATCAACCGGACTGTTAAGTTATGTGCCCCCAGGTACCGCTGAACTTACACTCTGGTCATCCCAAATGAATCTATATCGCATCTTCTGGGTAGTAAGTCATGTATGATCATACCTCTGAACTTTCTTCCTAAAAGAGCATCTTCCTTATGATCTATTACCCACACTTTCAGTGCATAAAAAAGGGGTAACAGATCCACAAATCTTCCGAAACAACCACGTCGATGTCACCTCTGAGTTGTTTCACTTCCATAAAAGACAAACCACCCCTCATGTAGAACTTCCACGTCCATATTACCTCTGAATTGTTCTATGTACCCTTCATGATATCCACTCCTGCCACGTCCTCATTACCTCTGAGTAGGAAGACTCCATTGAAGAAACCCCCATATTTACCACGTCCTCATTACCTCTGAGTAAGTATGTTGGATTTCTCTCGACTTATTATCCGTACCCAAAACCAGTGTACGCCAAGGATAATAGGCCCACAAATGTCCACAGTTGAGCACAAATGTCCACAGTTGACCACAAATGTCCGCAGTTGACCACAAATATTGTACTAAGTTTTCTAGTACACGCGTCTCTTTTCTTATAATCTCATGCCTCTGGAACCCAGTTGTTCCATGGCATTCTTTCGCCCGATACCAAGAACTTCCATATTCACCTTACTGTGGAGTTGTTCTAGGTATCCCTATCAAACTTATTATCCGTACCTAAAACCAAGGTATGCCAAGGGTAATAGGTCCACAGAAAAGTCTCCAGTGGGGCAAACACATAAATGCAGTACAAGTACGACAGATAAAGGATAATGCAAGCAGTCATTTATTCAAATCAAATAAAAAAGTACTACATTCTTTGTGACCAGTCCTTGCCAAAAAAGATGAAGAAACATAAGGAGAGAAAGAAAAGAAAAAGCCGACTATGGTTCGGCGATACATAATTCTCTGAGACAGTCCCTCAGTACAGCCGTCGACCGCTCAAATTGCCGCTTGGCTCGGCGCTCGGCCTCCTGAGTCAACCGCTCCGCATCCTCCAATACGCGTGAGCCTGTCAGCCATCTTCAAACTTTTTCAGAGCACGCTCCAAGTCAGCAAAAGTACGGATGACTTTGTCGGCCTCCTGAACAATAAGCTCCTTACCCGTGCGGGAGGCCTCGAGCTCAGATTCTAAGAAAGCCAATTTCCTCTGGAGCTCGAGGATCTGCTCCTTCGTGTCGATTATCCCGCGAAAGGCTGCCGTTTTCCGAGCAATGCAATCCTCTCCCCGGCGGCTCAGCTGATCATATTGTAGAGACAGATCATGGAGGTCCTTCATTATAATCGGCTTGGACAAATCTCGTGCGGCCCTTACCTTCTCCATAACAGTTATGAGGAAGGTACGCTCCTAATCTACCACCGAAGACAGGTCGACTTGCCGCAGTACTTGAAACTGGGCCACAAGCTGATCTGCCTCTAGCAATTTGGGCTCCAGCAGCTCAACTATCCCTGTCCCACCGAGGAGGGTTCTAAGAAGTTCAATCTGGCCCCGGGCCCATTGACGAGCCAAGACAAAAGAGGTCCCCCTCTCCACCGCAGCCTCAACTCCTCGCCTCAGGTGACGGTAAAAACTGTCAACTATATCCTTTAACGATTCATCCAGAACTTTCGAAGAAGTTGGTGTCAAAGGAAGGGTAGCCGGCAGGGTCGAAGAAGATACATCGGAACTTGATGCCCCTGCCATAAGGGAAACAAGTTCCGAGCGAAAAGACGCTTGAATAGCGGCCAACTCCTCCTCCGCAGCCCGAAGGATCTGGAGACTCGGCAAGGCAGAAAGGTCGACCTCCGGAGCCACATGAACAGAGGAGGGTGCAAGGACCATTTCTCCCTGCCTCGGCCGTTCCGTCGCCTGCTCTCCCGAACTCGATTCAGCGGGAGGTCCCTCAATGTAAGTTGGAGGAGGAGGAGGCACACTCTCTTCCACCAGATTCTCTCTGGCGAACTCTCCCCCGATAATGTCCGTCATTGGCAGTGAACGAGCAGGACCTGTATGTCCGGAGCAACCATCAATCAGCTTAACCCAAAGGATGTGATGATAGAGCAAATGAACCTCCTCACTGGTCAAAATTTGACTTAGCTTACTAGAGGAGGGTCTCTGGAGCTGAGGTTCGCTCGCAACCACCATAGCCTGTTCATCAGCAACATCCGACCCAAATGCAGCTGGTTCATCTGCCTCAGCCGCCCCGGAAGGAGATACGACTAGATCAGCATCACCCAGCTGAAGTTCAGCAGTCTCAGGGACGGGTTCAGCAAAGCCCACGTCACCCTGGGTTGGGACGTCAACAACTGAAGGAACCTCAGCCGTTGCTGGGAGAATCACGGCGACAATAATCCCGGCACTCATATCTCTAACTAGAGCAGTTAGACCCGGGTCGACTTCAGAGGCAGCAGCTGACTCTGGAAAGTTCCCTTCTTCTGACGCCTACCGGGAAAAGAAAAATGATTAGGTCATAGTTCAGAAAAAGAAGAGCTAAAGAAGAAGATGGTTGTAATTCAATTCACCTCTGAAATGGCATCAACATCCTCGCGTCTATCCCTAATGAGCAGTCCACGAGGCTTAACCGTGGCCCATTTCACGGAGTAACTTATGCCGCGAATAGCGGGCTCACGCCTGCTTCGCTTGCACAAAGGACCAGGTACATCAGGCGGCTTATCCGCCACCACCTCATCTACAGGAGGAAGAGAGGTATCGGGATCATGCTCGTCATCCTCTTCGTCCGTGTTGGTAGACTCCGAGTCCAACGCAGCAACCGTGTTCTCCCTCTTCTTCCTCGCCTTGGACCCCTTGGGCTTCTCCTCCAGGATAGTACCAACAATGAAGCTGGCACTCGGGTCAAAACCAACAGGAGGCTTGTTCGCCATGACATGGTATAGAGCCGCCAAGTACAAAATCTTCCCTGACTCCTCAGCATCAGGAACTGAGAATCTGGTACGAGTGTGAACCGTATTATAATAGTGCCACGCGTTGATACCGTCAAGGACGCTACCTTCAAAACCTAGGCAAGAGCTGGGACTGTCCAAGAATAACTGGCTATACCCAAACTGGCGGGAGAACCTACTGGGCAAGTAGGGCTCCAAACAGACAGTATTGCAGTTGCGGTATTCCAAGTGGGAAGGACGAATGTTGTGCAGCCAAAGGAGCATCTTGTCAAATAAAAAGTGGGGAGGCCCAATACCATCAAGATGTACGGCCTCACTTCCTCAGCAGTAAATCGAGGAATAGACACGAAAAAAGTGTATATGTCCACTCTTGCCAGCGCCATCCGACAGGCGCATAGTCTCGCAATCCCAAGGCATGCGACGATATTGAAAGATAAAAGCATCGTCAGCAATTACGCCATCTTCGGGGCCAGGCCTAATTAAAGACCGACAATATATCAACAGCCACCCCATCAGATAATGATAGGGCAGCTCGATGCGTTCAAGGTCCTTCGTCACATCACGGGCGATGACCTTGGAAGTGAAAGTGCGAAGGCCACGGTGTATGCTGCACACCATGGTCGGGAGAAGAGCTAGTCTGACCCCGAAGACCAGCTTCATAGTAGGGAGGATGAAGTTACGGCTGATCCTCTCAATAGAACCAGCCACTCCTGAGACCATGCAGTTTCGCAGCCACACCATCAGGAATCCTGTCAGGAGTGCCTTCTCGGACAACGGCTGAGTGTCTTGATAAAAATAAGCAAAAGAGTTAGATTGACTCCCGAATCTGTCGTCGACGGTTATTACCCTCTTGGCGGTCGATACTAGGTCCTGTACCTCCTCCCGAGTGCGACGACTTCGGGGAGAAACCCGGCCTGAGGCACCGAGCTTAAAAAGATAAATGGGCCAGGCCTTTGTGTGAGGAAGGTTCCCTTCTGAGCTGTCGTTCTTTTTCTTCGACAGTTGCTGGCACGTGCTGTGATGGCACAACAGTTCTCGGTAGACGACAACGAAGCCCGGGAACTTCTCCTCCAAATCCTCGAACTCTTCGTTCGTCGTGGTATACACCTCAGAGACTTCATTTCCCCAAGGCAGCTTGGAGATGGCATGAATCTCGTGGAGCGCAAGCCCCATCTCCCCTACGGGTGTAAAGAAGGTCCTCGTACGGCAGTTGTACATCTCCAGCAGAGCCATGAACAATTTCTTGTTTACGGACAAGCCGTAGCTGGTGCCCCGAATAGCATGGTAGAGTCCAATCTCGTGCAGGAGAGTCTCATATTCTCGCACGATCCACGTAGACAGGTTTGTCCACGAAGGGATGGGGTTTACCGAACTCGGTAGCGACAACCGGCCAACGGGATAGGACCCCTTCCGAGCAAGCTGGTTCAGGAACGTGTCAGCTTGAGAAAACTTGAAATTTAGACCCTGTACATTCAAGAAACTGTCTGGGGCCAACCCCATAACGTAGAGGCTGACCAGTACCTTGCCCGCATACACTGACCCCAAGTTATTGTTATAGTGGATGTTGCCCACGAACATCCCAGACCGACTCGGAGTCAAGGAATCCTCCATCTTTTTGTCCATCGATAGCATGTTGAACCATGACAGTGGGAAGTGACGCTCCATCAGAGGAATATGGATCGCCATCTCGTCCGAAGTAAAACTCCAACTCTCAGATATATCCAGAACTTGGGAGTTCTTTACAATTAAGGCATCCCCGAAGAGGAACGCAGGCTTCAGGTGTTTGCCCCCCAGCAGCCCTGAGTTCATCATTCCCGAGATAAAGAAGAAGGATTGGTTTTTAATGTCTCTCATCCTCTCCACATGTTCGTCTTTAGAAAGCTGGTTCACCACATACTCGACTATGTGGTCGAACCTATAGCCCACAGTAGATTGGGCGCGACCCACCATAGGTTCTCCCGCAGCATTGACTGGCAAATTCACTGAAAAAGTGACAAAAGAAACAAGTTAGAAGATGGCCAGGGAGAACTGCTTAGTGTTTTCGAGCTTATGCGGCTCTGATCAGGCGGGTCCGTATGCGGCTCAATTTAATGGAGCTTATGCGGCTCTGTTTAAACGGGGCCTCATGCGACCGAGTTCAGATGAGCTTATACGGCTCTGATCAGGCGGGTCCTTATGCGGCTCAATTTAATGGAGCTTATGCGTCACTGTTTAAACGGGGCCTCATGTAGCCAAGTTCAGATGAGCTTATGCGGCTCTGTTTAGCGGGGTTTCATGCGGCCAGTTCAGATGAGCTTATACGGCTCTGTTTAGCGGGGTCTCATGCGGCCAAGTTCAGATGAGCTTATGCGAATCTGCTTAGTGGGTGCTCATGCGGCCGTTTCAAGTGAGCTTATGCGGCTCTGCTTAGTGGGTGCTCATGCGGCCGGTTCAAGTGAGCTTATACGGCTCTGATTTGGTGGGGTCTCATGCGGCACGGTTCGATGGGTCTTCATGCGGCCCAGTTTACAAAGTGCTTATGCGGCTTGGACATGAGATGTACACGTGGCACATGCAGCACAGTATGCAGATTTATCACAATGAACTTGAACAGTTCAATGAAGACGAAGATGGCCCACGCATAAAATATACGACGTAGCCATGATGGTTAGGGTTTTGAGTTCATTCAACTCCTCCAAATATCCTTACCATCAATGGCGGGATGAACGTCAGGATGAACTGTGGGCGCCTCAGTCGATGAGGAAACCGCTCCCTTACCCTTCGCCGCAGCGCTAGAGGAAGTTTTGGGAGCCATTGATGATCGGAGAAGGAAGAGAGGACAACAACTAAGGACAAGAAGAGTTGAAGAGAAAAGAAAGTAAAAAGTCTCTCTCTCTTCCAAAAGTACTCGTATTTATAGGCTGACAAGGGGCGTGCGAATCGGTGGACGCTTCGCATTACGCGCCGCCTAGAAGATAAGGCCGACTCTTGGATTTCTATCCCCTGCATACAAAAGATTACTCGTAATCATTAAGAACAAATCTAAATATTTAAAGCTGACTCTTGGGATCCTATCCCAAAAGACGGCTTTAAATCAAAGCAAATCAAAGGCAATTAATGAGACGCCTACGTGGCATGAAGGACAGCATGCAGCCAGAGAAGTCTATGTGGCCAGAGTAGTACATGCGGCCAGGACAGTCCATGCGGCCAGAGTAGTCCATGCGGCCAGAACAGTCCATGTGGCCAGAACAGTCCATGCGGCAATAACATCCTATGCGGCCAGAGGAGTCTATGCGGTAAGAAGAGCTTATACGGACATAGCCATGCTTTTTATTCAAAGTATTTCAATTTTACAAATTAAAAACTTTGAAGGGGGTCTTGTAGAAGCATGAAAAAGAACAGGAAAGTCCATGCGGCTCAAAACAAGGGGAGTCTCATGCGACTCAAGAATCCCTTAGAGCTTCATGCGGCTCAAAAATCCTTTAGAGCTTCATACGGCTCAAAAGTCCCTTAGGGCTTCATGCGGCTCGAAAGTCCCCGATAGCTCCATACTGCTCGGGCAAGGCCACGTGGCCCTATGCGATTCAAAAATAGGCCTCTACAGCTGGCCATAACTCTATGCAGCTTGCTCATTAAATGCTCTGACGCAATACGACATCTTTGACACAAAGGATTGACGCAATGCTCTTTGTGCGGATCGCTTCAAGGACTTCCATGCGGCTCAGTTGTGAGGCCACCCTCATACGGCTCAGTTGTGGGGGCCATCCTTATGCAGTTCAGATGGAGAGGCACCCTTATGCGGCTCGATTGTGGAGGCCACCCTCATGCGGCTCGATTGTGAGGGCCACCCTCATGCGGCTCGGTTGTGAGGCCATCCTCATGAGGCTCAGTTATGGGGGCCACCCATATGCGGTTCAGATGGGGGCCACCTTATGTGGATCGGTTGTGGGGGCCACCCTCATGCGGCTCGGTTGTGAGGCCATCCTCATGCGGCTCAGTTGTGAGGCCACCCTCATGCGGCTCAGTTGTGAGGCCACCTTCATGCGGCTAAGTTGTGGGGCCATCCTCATGCGGCTCAGTTGTGAGGCCACCCTCATGCGGCTCTGCCATGACGCACCATTCATGCGGCTCTGCCATGACTCACCATTCATGTGGCTCGCAACATAATAGCGGTTAAGACACGTGGCAGAAGATTGACTAAGACTTATCCACAAGGATTTATTGCAACCAACAAATCCTAGCAATGCAGATTTATTACAACCGACACAACGACCCAGATTGATTCCCAACAAACAGATCAAAGATAATCTTAACCAATCCCCAACCGCCCACTTTTTAAGGCTCAGTTACTGCACACCCCTCTCATCACAAATTCCTATAAATAGCATGGGATTATTCCTTTGCATACACACAGAGACAGACACAGAGAAAAAAGCATACAGAGAGCAGAGAGAGCATCCCACAGAGCAATACGCATAGAGAGAGAGAGCACTTCTTCGCCGGAGACAAGGCCGCGTTCGATCGTCCAAGGAGTAAGGTAGAGTTGATATCACTTTCTCGAGCCTCTACCGTCACCCCCAAGAATAAAAAACTAAACAATAGTAGTTAGATTGCTTTTCCTAGGTTTCGTTCCTAAGCTCTCTTTATACGAGCGAGTTTGTATTGTGAATCAAACTCCCAAAAAACTGTTATGTTCTTAGATAATCAATGGCAAACAGTGCACGTGTGTGTTATATTTTACCAACCTTTAATTCATCATATTAACATGATTTTGGTACTCGAATTTGGATTTTCCATTTGGACTGATACGTGTTTACTGTTCTCCCAATTCTGAGAATTCATTCCCTATTTTAAACTGATTTTCCCTGTTTAAATTCCATGTTTGAATCTTACACATGTGTATTAGACTTTTGTAATGTTGATTGTTGGCTAGTGTTAGGTTTTTAGATTTCGAATTGGGTTTGGGATGTTGAATGTGATGGAACTGGGAATTCCCAGGACCCTTCCTTTGGTGTGCGTATTGATCGATAGAAAGTTAAACAGATATAATACGTGTTCTAACCCTTCATAGGCGGAAACTAGGATTCACGAATTATATCTGCGGCAGAAAGGAGACAAGTAATTCCTGGCAATCTCGAACGGACGACCCCAAGATCTTCTGCATGTATTCCTTCCTCGAGTTGGACGTCGTGTAGGCGACGATCTCCCAACCTTTTCTTCTTCTTGGCAGCCCTCTCTTTCTCTCCTTACGTGAATTACGAATTTAGAGAAAATTTCAGATTTCTGATCAGTAATCTGGCGGCCAGAGAATAGAGGATGTATATAGGCTACGGCAGGGACCATGAGGAGAAATTAGGATTAGGCCTCCTAACGGATCTGGATATCCCGTGTTCAGCCCGAACACACAATCCAGGCCCATTAACAATAGCTCGGTCTACTAATGAGCTATTATTGTACTACCTCGCTAATCCCAAATTATGTTTGTGGGCTCCTTTTATTATATGCTCGTTTGGCTCCCCATGTTAAGATATCGTATGTCCGTCGATCAAATTAAGTTACTGACAACTATATTGATTCGATATCTTTTATCCTTAAGTAGTACCGCTCAACTTTATTTGTCATGTCGGATATAATCCACCTGCAAGGTTTACATGACAATCCTTATGAGCTCCTTAAGAGGACATCGTCAACCCGTTGTATCGGGACATAGATTCCATTTATAATCAACAGCCCATCATACATACAATGTTATTACCCAATTCATAGAGGTTGTTGATCCATAATGAATCTCACTCTTTTATGAGTCAAAGTAATACACACTGCATATACATGTCCGTTATTATATCCGGATTAAGAGCACAAGCATCCATAATACAGAGGTGTTTGTTCTATTATGTAGTCAGTACAAAGAAAACAACCTCAAGTGGTCATGTTCAATACACACAAAGTGTACTAGTGTAAACCTATAGTCAAGATAGACTAATACCAGATTACACTACAACCTTTCCAATAGATTGTCCAAGTCCATCTAGGTTGTGAACTATTTATATACTCCATAGGAAACTGATAATATGATCTTCTGTGTGACACCACACACCATATTATCTATAATATAGAATAACAGACATTTGCATTAACACTTGCAACAAATACAATATGCAAACAATTGCCATATGATTCTCATTCAAAATTTAAGAAAATCAGGTTAGTAAAAAAGTGATGCTTTTAGTATATAATCCTAACAATCTCCCACTTATATCAAAGATTGCTTTTCAGTATACTGTTACAAATCTCCCACTTTTACTTAAAGCCATGCTGCTACACATCTGACTCCCATTCCCTCAACATGACTATCAAAAGCCTTAGCTGGTAAGCTCTTTGTAAAGGGATCAGCTAGGTTGTCGGCTGATGCTATCTTGATCACATAAACTTTTTCTTTCTTTACGAAATCTCGTATCAGGTGGTACTTGCACTCAATGTGTTTGCCAGTCTTATGGGCTCGTGGTTCCTTCGAGTTTGCAATTGCACCACTATTATCACAATAAAGTGTAATATACTTAGGCAAACTAGGTACCACATCTAAGTCCAACAGAAAGCTTCTGAGCCAAACCGCTTCTTTGGCTGCCTCAGAGGCTGCCACATACTCGGCTTCCATGGTGGAATCAACAATACATTTTTGCTTGATACTCCTCCACAGAATGGCTCCACCTCCCAAAGTAAACACATAACCTGAGGTAGATTTCCTGGAATCCCTATCTGACTGAAAATCTGAGTCTGTATACCCAAGGGAACTAAACTATCTGCCTAGTAAACTAGCATATACTCTTTAGTCCTTTTCAGGTACTTCAAAATATGTTTTACGGCAGTCCAGTGCTCTTGTCCTGGGTTAAACTGATATCTGTTGACCATGCCTACGGCAAAGCAGATGTCTGGTCTCGTACATAGCATTGCATACATTAAGCTTCCTACTGCTGAAGCATAAGGAACTGCCTTCATGTTCTCTATCTCTTTAGGTGTCCTCGGACACTGCTTCTTTGATAGAGCAATTTTATGTCTAAAAGGTAAGAAACCTTTCTTAGAATTTTGCATACTAAAACGAGTTAGTACAGTATCGATATAGGAAGCTTGGGATAAGCCCAACATCCTTTTCTTGTGATCTCGTAGAACTTTGATCCCAAGGATGTGACCTACTTCTCCCAAGTCCTTCATATCAAACTGTTTGGATAACCATACCCTTACATCAGATAACACCTTCACATTGTTTCCAATGAGCAAGATGTCATCCACATAATGTACTAGGAACACCACCACATTTCCGTCACACTTTCTGTATACACATGATTCATCCTGACATTGATCAAATCCATAGGATTTTATCACCTGATCAAAACATATGTTCCAAGATCTGGAAGCTTGCTTAAGTCCATAAATGGACTTCTTGAGCTTACAAACAAGATGCTCCTGGCCCTTTCCAATGAACCCGTCTGGTTGCTTCATATAGATGTTTTCCTCAAGACTTCCATTAAGGAAAGCTGTCTTGACATCCATTTGCCAAATCTCATAATCGAGATGAGCTACAATAGATAAAAGAATCCGGATAGACTTAAGCATGGCTACAGGAGAAAAGGTTTCCTCATAATCGATACCCTCTCTTTGAGTAAAACTTTTTGCTACAAGCCGAGCTTTAAAGGTTTGAACCTTACCGTCTGATCCTTTTTTTCTCTTATAGACCCATTTGTATCCAATGGCTTTTACACCAACGGGTGGTTCTACAAGCTCCCAGACCTGATTAGAATCCATAGATTCTATTTCAGATATCATTGCTTTTTGCCAAGACTCTGCATCTTTATCTTGGAGTGCTTCTTTGTAGGTACAGGGATCATAATCTTATTCCTCAGGGACGAAATTAGACAACTCTCCCAAGAATATATATCTATCAGGTTGTATCACAACCCTCCCACTACGACAAGGCACTATCGGTTGTGGTGTAACATTTGTGACACGTTGTGCAGTTATTTGTGGTTCATCCTCTTGTACTGTTGGTACTGAAGTACTTGGTGTCTCACGTCTCAGTTCTTCTAGAACAACTCTACTTGTGGGTTTATGGTTCATCACATAGTCTTCCTCTAAGAATCGGGTATTGGTGTTAACAATGACCTTCTGATCCTTAGGACTAAAAAATAAACCTCCTTTCGTTCCTCTTGGATAGCCTACAAACAAGCGTACTTCTATACGAGATTCCAACTTATCTGCTTTCCCATTCAGCACATGTGCTGGAGTACCCCAAATGCGAACATGTTTCAGACTAGGCTTACGTCCAATCCACAGCTCTGTGGGAGTAAGAGGTACTGACTTAGAAGGAACCAAGTTTAAAATATAAGCTGCAGTCTCTAAGGCATATCCCCAAAACAAATCTGGTAAATCCGAATAACTCATCATTGATCTAACCATCTTCATAAGAGTTCTATTCCTTCTTTTGTCTACACCATTCTGTTGGGGCATTCCAAGTGCAGTCAATTGGGATGCAATTCCAGCCTCTGATAAATGATCCCTAAACTCTCCAAAGAGGTACTCGCCACCACGATCTGATCGTAATGACTTGATACATTTTCCATGACGTTTCTCCGTTTCAACCTTGTACGCTTTGAATTTCTCAAAGCACTCAGACTTACGGCGCATCAAATAAATGTATCCATACCTTAAATAATCGTCAATAAATGTGACAAAATATTCAATGCCACCTCTAGCTTGGATAGTCATGGGTCCACACAAATCAGAATGAACCAATTCCAATACATCTTTGACCCTATACCCCTTTGCCGTAAAAGGCCTTTTGGTCATTTTACCTTCCAAGCAAGATTCACAGACTGGTAGTGCCTCCACTTCTAATGAACTCAAAGGTCCATCTTCAACCAGTCTTTAAATCCTTCTTAGGTCAATATGCCCCAATCGCAAATGCCAAAGATATGTTTGGTTCATACAAGAAGGTTCTTTTCTCTTATTTAAGTTAGATGACATATTATTCATTTCCATAAGTTGCATTGTGGACGAAATAGGATTTATGACGTACAAATTATCAACCAATGCACCAGAACAGATAAAATGTTTATTCTTTCTAATAACAATATTGTCATTAAAATAAACTGAATATCCATCCTTAACTAACATAGAAACAGAAACTAAATTCCTTCTAAGTGAAGGTGCATAAAGACAATCTCTCAATGTCAAAGACTTATTTCTACCAAAAGATAAAGTAACATCTCCTAATGCAACGACCGATACTTTTGTAGCATCACCCATGAACAAGCATCTCTCTATCACTGAGCCGTCTGATTTCCTAGAACTCCTGCAATGTATTGCAGACATGATTAGTGGCTCATGTATCTACACACCAGGTGCCGGTAGATAACACCGCTAAACATGTTTCAACTACTAGTAAATGAGATATACCTTTTTTGTTCCCTTGTTTGAGAAGTGGACAATCAATCTTCCAATGTCCTAACCCTTTGCACTTGAAACATTTACCTTTCGACTTTTTCATCGCGCCTTGAGGTCCCATGCCCTTCTTTGCTGAGTTTGCCTGTTTCTGAATGTTATTCTTCTTCTTACCGCCTTTTGGCTTAGCAGTAGAAGCCTTTTCAGAAATAAAAACATGACCACTCTGCCTAAAGAGAGATTCAGCATTCTGTAGCTCTTTTGCAAGTTCTGCCAAACTATACAACCTTTTGTTCATGTTGTAATTAAGGCATAAATTGTCAAAACTTTTAGGCAGAGTCCCGAGAATAATATCGACCTGGGATTCCCTATCGATTTCAACTCCAAGGATCTCCACCTCATTCAGATGACCCATCATCTTGAGAACATGATCCCTTACTGGTGTACCCTCAGCCATTTTTGTATTCATCAAACATTTTATAGCAAACTGCCTAGCTGCTCTACTCTGATGTCTGAAGAGTTCCTTGAGGTTATGCATCATGTAATAAGCTGTGGCCATGGCCTGATGCTGATGTTGCAGTACATTTGACATAGATGCCAGAATGTAACACCGTGCCATCTCATCTGCCTTTTTCCACTTCTTATAAGCCTTTTTGACCTCTTCATCAGAGTTAGCATCAGGCTTAGGTGGGCATTCCTCAACAAGTACATATTTGTACTCCTCAGCAGTCAGAACAATGTCCAAATTACGTTTCAAGTCAATATAATTTGGTCCAGTAAGTTTGTTTTCTTTAAGAATCACCATAAGTGGACTGAAAGAACCCATTTTTGAAATTCTGAGAATCACATAAATAAAATTATGTAGGGCAAAAAAACTTTTTGAATTAACTAAATATTGATTCCCTCAAAACAATACTAAGAAATTCACCAACACCTTGAACACCATAAATTTAGCATGCCACGATAGTGTGGACGTATACAAATTCAACTTTGTTCAAGTAGATTTTTCGTATTAATTTTACTATCATGTCAATATAACTTTATGACAAATAAAATTAATATGTTGGTCTTACTCTGGTCATACAAATAATAGCAGTGACTCCGATGGGGATGATACCATTATTTGTATCTAAGTGTATACCATTACTTAATACTAAGTCCATTACCTTGTAATGAGTTCCTTCAGATGGAGAAGTGAATACATACTAGGTAACTTTATACAATTATCCCTAAGTAAGTTTGTACTGGTGATCCATAATTATACTCATCCGATATGGAGGAAAGCACTAAAGCCAACACGCAAGTATAATTACATCACCTACAAACCAGTAATGGAGACCATAGGATTTATACTAAATAAAAATCCTCTCCCACTTAGTTATTTAACAATAAGGATTTTTCTACTAGTTGATATTATGTCCATGTTGTCCATTATTAATGTGGGCTTGGTTTTT
This sequence comes from Iris pallida, assembly GCA_029216955.1. NCBI lineage: Eukaryota > Viridiplantae > Streptophyta > Magnoliopsida > Asparagales > Iridaceae > Iris > Iris pallida. The sequence continues at coordinate 10,254,062 of JANAVB010030217.1, read as the reverse complement.
CAAAAAAAACCACACAATAATAAACATGCATAATCAGAAAAAGCAAAATGACAAAAATAAGAGAAAATATCCAACTATTATGGTCATCTTTGCTGCTCCGTCCTCAACTATCTGAATCCAAAATCTGGCGCTGCGTAGATCTATCCGGTCAGGTTGCGACGTTCGGTGCAGCGCCCCAAATTTTTTTTTTTAGGTTTTGGCTGTCGATTCCTTCATCGAAAATTATCTGTCTGCCTCTGGACTGCTTAAAACCAGCATCTCGTCCGACGTCAGAAACAGCCACCACCGTCATCACGATTGATCAAAAATAATTAAAATTACATCAATCCTATGTCTTCCGAAGGAGTTCACACATAATCTAGATTAAAAAAATTAAAATAATAAGCACGATCAACCCTCGTGATTTTAATTACATCCACCGCAATAACAACATCCACGACATGTCCGTGGTTTAAACAACACAATCAAAAAACATGCATTGGACCATAATAGTTAGATCTAAGATGCCTGCAAAATCGAGTTAGAACAGATCTACATCTACCGATTATTACAAAGTACAGATTTTATTGGACAACATAGACGTATCAATCAATACATAGATCCAAAGTGGCTCTGATACCAATTGATGGAACTGGGGATTCCCAGGACCCTTCCTTTGGTGTGCGTATTGATCGATAGAAAGTTAAACAGATCTAAAACGTGTTCTAACCCTTCATATGCAGAAACTAGGGTTCGCGAATTATACCTGCGGCGAAAAGGAGACAAGTAATTTCTGGCAATCTCGAGCGGACGACCCCAAGATCTTCTGCACGTATTCCTTCCTCGAGTTTGACGTCGTGTGGGCGACGATCTCCCAACCTTTTCTTCTTCTTGGCAGCCCTCTCTTTCTCTCCTTACGTGAATCACGAATTTAGAGAAAATTTCAGATTTCTAATCAGTAATCTGGCGGCCAGAGAATAGAGGATATATATATATATAGGCTACGGCAGGGACCATGAGGAGAAACTAGGGTTAGGCCTCCTAACGGATCTGGATATCCCCTGTTCAGCCCGAACACACAATCCAGGCCCATTAACAATAGCTCGGTCCACTAATGAGCTATTGTTGCACTACCTCCCTAATCCCAAATTATGTTTGTAGGCTCCTTTTATTATATGCTCGTTTGGCTTCCCATGTTAAGATATCGTATGTCCGTCGATCTAATTAAGTTACTGACAACTATATTGATTCGACATCTTTTATCCTTAAGTAGTACCGCTCAACTTTATTTGTCATGTCGGATATAATCCATCTGCAGGGTTTATATGAAAATCCTTATGAGCTCCTTAAAAGGACATCATCAACCCGATGTATCGGGACATGAATTTCATTTATAATCAACAGCCCATCATACATACAATGTTATTACCCAATTTATAGAGGTTGTTGATTCATAATGAATCTCACTCTTTTATGAGTCAAAGTAATACACACTGCATATACATGTCCGTTATTATATTCGGATTAAGAGCACAAGCATCCATAATACAGAGGTGTTTGTTCTCTTATGTAGTCAGTACAAAGATAACAACCTCAAGTGGTCCTGTTCAATACACACAAAGTGTACTAGTGTAAACCTATAGTCAAGATAGACTAATACCAGATTCCACTACAACCTTTCCAATAGATTGTCCAAGTCCATCTAGGTTGTGAACTATTTATATATTTCATAGGAAACTGATAATATGATCTTATGTGTGACACCACACACCATATTATCTACAATATAGAATATCAGACATTTGCATTAACACTTGCAACAAATACAATATGCAAACATTTGCCCATATGATTCTCATTCAAAATTTAAGGAAATAAGGTTACTAAAAAAGTGATGCTTTTAGTATATAACCCTAACAGAATGATATTTACTCACTGTTGACTGATACATGTCCAGGATTTAAATTCTGATTTTTAATTCCAGTTTAAAACTAATTTCAATGTTAAATTTGCCATGTTTAATCCATGTATATTGTGTTAGTTCACTGTTTGGTTGATGCATGTGGGTTTGAAGTTAACAAGTAGGATAAATAGTTTTCGAATTTGGTATTAATAGTTAGGTTGAATTATGAACTACCATTTCACACTATTCCTGAGAACCTATTGTTAACTGACATTGCTCCCTGTTATGTTGTGTCACACTGATTTCCTATTTCCTATTTGACACTCTTCAAATTCTGTTAACACCCACACACATGTTAGTATCACAGTTAGCAATGTGTTAACTGTCATTGATTTCCTATTCCAGGGAACATGTATCCACACACTATTCCTAATCACCTAAAACCTGAAATTGGTTCACTGTTTCCATGGAAAAACACACACACACACTCTAATGTTCCATTCACCCACACCCACACACATGTTAGTATTACTATTAGCAATGGGGATTCAAATTTGGGTTGGATGGTTTATAACTGTCATTGGTTCTTTTCCCTGAAAACTTAAAACTGAGATTGTGTTCACTGTCCTTACATAAATTCCTTTTCCTATTGACACATACACTCATGTTCACTTACACCAACCAAACTGTCATTACCCTTCCTAAGAATACTAATTCCTGAGATTGTATCACACTGATTTTCATTTCCATACCATTTACATCAGTCCACTTTCCTGAGATTCTATCACACTCTCATATCTCCATACACACACACATACACACATGTTTCACTACACTACATTGTTGACACATATGGTACACACATGCCATTACCCTATCACTCTATGTATATACATACTTACATATATATATATATATATATATATATATATATATGTGTGTGTGTGTGTGTGTGTGTGTATATATATCTATATGTAATATATTAATGTGGCCATATATAAATGTGTATTAATTATATTAGTTAGATAAATATTAATGTATGCAATATGTGTGAAATGTGTGGAATAGGACTATAGGTGATTAGCCTATGGCCTATAGCCTATGGCTCCTAGCTTGTGTATAGGGCATGAATGCGAGTGAATATGTGTTGTTGGCTTGTATAGCCTAGTAAGTGTGTGTGTGTGTATACTAGAATAGGCTGGTTAGGCTTAGTGAGACTTGTTTGGGTTAGGCTTGACCTAGTTGACCTAGTTTAACTAGAATAAATTGACTGGAGTTGACCAAGGGTTGACTTTAGCCTAGATTGACTCCAAACATCATGTAGATGCATTATAGCAGTCTGTTATACTATTTTAGACTTGTAGTGACTTGTACTGTTCTATAGAAGACAGATACCACTCCTCGGACAGTAGATTCTCTTCAGATACTCAGGATACCAAGCGAGTACAGTCTCTGATCATTTCATATCCTGTTTAGGAGTATATTTCCTGCTTTAGATTACCTTACTTGATGCTGAGACGCTGGTAACACGGATTAGTACTATATGGATCTTATCATGCGATGTTATCCCCTTAGCGGATACATCGGGTATTTCATGTTCATGTATTTTATCATGAGCATCGTGTACTCTTTGTGTTCGTGCTATTCGTGTACAAATCGTATGAAATCGTATATTCTTATGTGCTCACATGATCATCGTGTACATCCATACTTCGTATGCAATAACATAACTTGACTAGATCCTTGTGTATTGATTGGGGCAGAAAAGTAGAAGTGGTTATGTATTCAATCCAGTAGATTACTCGTGTACAACCTCTGTAGATTACTCGTGTACAACATCATGCCGTTTACATAACCGTCTTGTACTCTAAATCACTAGTATTGATAGTTCTCTTATATATTGTATCTATTTACTTACACTTTTACTTTTATATCATGTTGTTCTTCTAGTTTCATGTATCTTACTCTCTAGCATGTTTATATTTCCTAACCTGTTATGATTTCTTGAGATGTACTGTACTCGCTCATGTCCTGACTGGACCTGTTAAAAATATTACAGAGGATGAGGCTGAGGCGTTCTGTCCCACCTATTACGGGGCTACCCTAGAGGACTGTTGTGACTTGGACCAGCAGCAGGATCCCTTAGCAGTGGATGACACTCCCTTAGACTAGGATGTCTTTCATTGTATTTATTCTGGATTACTTTATTGAAATTTTGAGATGATTTCTGGATATGTATTATCTTATACAGCTTAGACTTTCATCTAGATTGTATCTCTGTGGATTTTATTTTTGATCATATCTATCTATCTATCTTTTACCGTATTCTACCTTAGATGTGATTGAGAATATATTTGCTATGTCACCTCCATTCGGAGTGTATATACTGTGCAGGTACCTTATATATTGTTAGATGTTGACCTAGGACAGCGTTCTACCGCCGACAATACGGCGTAGGCTGGACGTACCCACGTCTCGTGCCCTTACTCTATGGTGCGGGTCGTGACATAGCCTATACATGATAGCCTATATATGAATGCGTATTTAATAGCTTGGTAGCATTATGGATGTGTGTGAATGCTAGGCTAGACTTCGTTAGGCTTAGTTAGACTTGTTTGGGTTAGGACTCGACCTAGTTGACCTGGTTTGACTAGTGTAGTTGACTAGAGTTAACCAAAAGTTGACTTTAGTCTAGATTGACCTAACATTATGTAGAATGCATTGTAATGTTCTATATTACCATTTTGGACATGTTATGACATGTGTTATTCTAAATAGGAGTCATACACCTTCTTCAAACAGTATATTTCTCTTCAGACATTCAGATAGCAGGCGAGTACATTCTCTAAGTTTTTCATACTTGATAGGATTTACATTTATGCTCTAGATTACTTTACTTGATGCTGTCACGTTGTTAACACGGATTGGTACTATATGGATCCCTTCATGAGATGTTATCCCCTCGGGAGCATCGGGTTATAATATGTCATGTGTGTTTCACTTTCATTATGTACTCCATGCTTTCACCATTCATGTGCACTCTTGTGATTCATGTACTCTCATGTTCACAGAGCCCCCATGTATACATTCATGTGCACTCATTTATGGGCCTTCATGTGATATCATGTGCAATAAGATAACTTGTCTGGATCCTTGTGTATTGATTGGGGTACGGAAGAGTATAAATGGTCATGTGAACAATTCCAAAGTAGTGTAATCATGTGCAAACTCTTTAGTATACTCATGTGCAAATTCAAGCCGTTCACATGTCTATCTTGTACTCTACATCACTAGCCACTGTTAGCTATTTACTTATAGTAGATATTTCTTTACAGTCATCTCTTTTACGTCATATATTTTCTAGTATTTCATGTATCTTACTCTATAGCATATTTACATATCCTGTCATATTATGAACTGCGTGAGATGTATTATGCTCGTTCCTGTCCTTACTAGACCTGTTGAAATATTACAGATGACATTGAGGAGTTCTATCCTACATACTATGGAGCAGGCCTAGATGACACCTGTGAGCTGGACTCCCAGGAGGACCCAGCACTTGCAGAGGACATTACCCCAGTAGTCTAGGCTAGTTAGCTCGACTAGTTATCTTACTTATTGTCTTGTCTTGTCTTGGATACACTTTGTACTTATTTAGGAATTTTGTTATCTAGATGTTGTAGAGATGCTATCTTAGACTCTTAGACTTCTTCTCTTATTGTATTTCATTTGGCGACTTTCATATCTATTTATCTTATCGTACTTTCTACCTTAGCTGTAATTGAGCTGTACATTTCTATATTGTCCTCTATTCGGAGCGTATACATTGTACTGGTACCTTATAATTGTTAAATGTATGTGACCTAGGACAGCGTTCTACCGCCGACACTGCGACGTAGGCTGGACGTACCCACTTCTCGTGCCCCTACACTGGGTGCGGGTTGTGACAACTATATGTAAGTGTATATATTTAAGAGTTCTCAGTTTTTGAGTTAGAAGGCTTGTATAGGGTATAGATATTTAGTGTAGTGTTATGTGTATATGATTTAGTATTGGTTTACATAGTTATAGATATTGTGAAGTTGGGAGAGTATATATATATGTTTATACCTATAGTATTACATAGAGGGTATCCTATATAGTTTGCTAGATGTATGTATGTATGTATGTATGTATGTATGTATGTATGTATGTATGTATGTATGTATGTATGTATATTATGTATGTATGTATGTATGTATGTATGTATGTATGTATGTATGTATGTATGTACGTATGTACGTATGTATGTATGTATATATGTATGTATGTATAGTATATATTGTATAGTGGTATATTGTGTATGCTTGATATATCTATCTATCCCTTATATAGTAGCCAATACTTGTGTTATCTTATAGAATAGCCTAGAATTGACTAATATAGTTCAATTAGATTTGTTTTAGACTATAGTTTGACTAGATAGGCCCATTGGACTAGTTAACTAGAGTTGGACCAAAACCTTAAACTATTTGACCTAGTTTGACTAAATGTTGACCAAGAGTTGACTTTGACCTAGAATCATGTAGATTGTATTGCACACTTTAATTATTACCTTCTTGAATACATCATAACATGTATTGCTTTAAATAGGACTTAGTGGCTTCAGTTTGGACATTAGTACTTATCATTTGTTCAGGTTATCAGGCAAGTATATTCTCTGATCATTTTTTTTCAAGATAGTATCTATACTCTTGCTTTAGACTACTTTACTTGATGCTGTCACATTGTTATCACGGATTAGTACTATATGGATCTTGTCGTACGATGTTATCCCCCCCGGGTTTATCAAATACATCTTGTCATGTGATTTTTACGAACATCTTGTATTTCTTGTACACCCCATTCATGTATACTCTTGTGCATTCTTGTACTCTCATGATCACATGAGCTTCATGGATAAAACCTCTTATACAGGTAACGTAACTTGACAGGATCCTTGAGTATTGATTGGGGGTAGGGGTGAGTATAAATGGTTATGTGATCAATCCCATCTTGTGCAACTCTGTTTCATCTTGTGCAACTGTGTTCTTTACTTGCAACATAGGTTAATTCATGTGCAACCAAAGTCGACTATATAACCATCTTGTACTCTAAATTACTTATATTTTACTGTAGTTCTTATTTTCTATAAAACTGTTTTCATGTACTCAAAATTGTCTATTTTAAACTGTTCACGTACATCCCTCTCTACGGAGTTTCATGTATTTCATGTTCTTCATGTACATTTCTTTACAGTTCATGTATTTTATTCTACTGCTTGTTCTATATTTCTTGCCATATATTCGATCTGTTTTGGAGATATTTGCTCGTTCCTGTCCTGACTGGACCAGTTAAAAATATTACAGATGATACTGAGGGTTTTCTGTACCACCTGTTATAGAGCACACCTAGATGAAACTTGTGAGTTGGACCCATAGGAGGATCCAGCCCTAACTGAGGACATCATCTCTATTGCCTAGGCTATATAGCTAGGTTGTTTATCTTATTTCATTTGTGTTGTCTTTGATTGTATTATGTGGATGTTGAGATGTAAGTGTCGTTTAGACACTTGGACTTATTTCCATCTGTTTGGATTTCTCTTTTGAGATTTCATATCTATCTTATCGTGCTATTTCCATCTTAGAATTGTTATTAAGTTACATCTTCTGAGATTATCCTCCGTTCGGAGAGTATATCTTGTTTGTCAGATTTTGATATTGTGTTAGATGGTTGTGATCTAGGACAATGTTCTACCACCGACACTGCGGCGTAGGCTGGACGTACCAACGTACTCGTGCCCCTACACCGGGTGTGGGTCGTGACAGCTAGAACTGTCAAAAGCCATGCATATATGTACACCTTTCCACACAAGAAGAAGGCACACACATCTTCAAAAATTTATATACATGATCTTTGAACTGCACCTAGCACTAACACTTCTGCAATATGTCACTATTGTTTGCCATGAAATATAAAAGAACAGAACAATTATCGGAGGACTGGACTTTTACTTCACAATACAAACTCGCTTGTACAAAGAAAGCCTAGGGACGAAAACCTAGGTGAAGCAGTCTAAGTACAATTGTTTATTTTAGATTCTGGGGGGTGACGGTAGAGGCTCGGGAAAGCGACGGCAGCTCTGTCTTACTCCTTGGACGATCGGGTGCAGCCTTGGCTCTGGAGAAGAACTGCTTTGCGTTGATGAAGAAATGTTCTCCTTGTTCTCTCTGTGCCTGCCTTTGTCTCTCTGCTCTCTCTCTCTTTTAAGTCTCTCCAGGTGCTCTAGTGCTCTAGCAAACAAGGTCATTTTCGAAAGGGAATGGCACCTTGCTATTTATAGGAATGGGATGCCATCATTAGGGTTTGCAATGATTGCCTCCTTGATAAGTCGGCGGTTAAGGCTCAATTAATCTAGGCCCTTCATTCTGATTGTAGCAAATCGAAGTAATTAATGTAGATTGCATCAAATCTCTGCGGGCAATAAATGTTGATTGCCATGAATATTCGTGACTTGTGATGGCTTGCCACGCATCTAATTTGCTCGATTTGACTTGATCTGGGCAATTATGGTGATTGCAACAAATCTAATTTTGTTAGGATTTGTTAGCACCCATAATTCTAGGAAGACAAGACTGTCACGTGTCTCAATTGTCGTAAAAAGCACCACGTGTCTTCACTGGGTCATCTTGGCAGAGCCGCATATGAGTGGGCCGCATGAGGATGAACGGCCGCTTGAAGATGGGCAGCCGCATGGGGATGAACAGCCGTATAAAGATGGGCAGCCGCATGGGGATGAACAGCCGCATAAAGATGGGCAGCCGCATGCTGATGGACGGCCACATAAAAATGGGCAACCGCATGCTGATGGGCGGCCGCATAAACGATACAACCGCATGAAGATGGGTGGCCGCATGAAGTGGGTGGCCGCATAAAGTGGGCGGCCGCATAAATACAGCATCCGCATGCCTCGGGACTCGGTGGATTCTGCCAGCTGTGAAAAGATTTCCTCCTCTTTCCTTGGAACACGCCTTTATGTCAGTCATTATTGCGCCTTTATGTCAAAGCTATCATTTGTCAGAGCTGTCAGCCGTCAGGGCATTAAATGCAGCCAAAGATGAAGGAAAAAAGCTGTTGAAGGCCACGTGGCCCTAGGCCTATCCGAGCTGCATAGACGTTTGAGCCGCATGGACCCCTGAGCCGCATGGGCCCTCTTAGCCGCATGGAGATACTTGGCCGCATAGACCTTTCTTTATTCTTTTCCATGCTTCTACAAGACCCCCTTCAAATTTTTTAATTTGCAAAATTGAAATACTTTGAATAAGAAGCATGGCTATTTGTAAACTCCTCTGGCCGCATAGGGTGTTCTGGCCGCATGGACGTCCCCGCCGCATGGCCTCCTCAGCCGCCTGTCCATCTGAGCCGCATCGACCAACCAGCCGCATGGACTGTCTGGCCGCATACGCCGTCCAGCTGCATGGGCTCCTTGCCACGTCATCCTGCCACGTATGCAAATCTTTTGTATTAATTGTCTTTAATTTGCTGTCAGATTCTGAAGCCGCTTTTCGGGGCAGGATCCCAAGAGTTTTATTTAGTCGGTTCGTCTCGATAACCGAAGAGTCGGTTTTCATGCTGCACGCGGATCGAATCGCCCTCCGTTTGCCTATAAATAGGAACATGTTTAGACGGAGAGACTTCTTTACTCTCTATCGTCTTCAACTCTTGCTGCCCTAATTTTCTGTCTCTGTCTTTCTTCTCCGACCGTCGGACGACCATGGCCCCCAAGTCTTCCAAAGCTGCCTCTGCGAAGGGCAAGAAAGCGGCTTCTTCATCGGCTACGACGCCTAACGTGCACCCTGACGTCCACCCTGCTTTTAAGGGTAAGGATTGGATGGAATATTGAACACTTTGAACCTTAAAAAACCATGGCTCTGTTGCATATTTTATGCATAAGCCTTCATTCTTCATCTTTAATGAACGATCCAAGTTCAAGATGATGAAGCCGCATATGTTGCATGGGCCGCATGACCCTCTCATATCTGAGCCGCATGGGGCATGTCCTGTGTTTGAGCAGCATGAGAAGGACTTGAGCCGCAGGAGCACTTCTAGATTTGAACCGCATGATGTCCCATTGAACAGGACCGCATGAGCTCCTGATGAATCTGGACCGCATAAAGCTTCGCTAAGCCGTGCCGCATAAGCTCAGCTGCTAAATAGAACCGCATAAGCTCAACCGAACCGCATAAGCTTTATCGAAGCAGTACCGCATGAAACCCAACTGAATTGGGCCGCATAAGGCAACGTTGAATCGAGCCGCATAGGCTCATAGGAGCTTATTAAGAAACTCCAAGTGTTTTCTCTTTAACCATCTTTTAATCTTGCTTCTTTTGTCTTTCTTCAGTGGATCTGTCAATCAATCCAGCAGGAGAGCTTTTGGTTGGTTCTGCCTAATATGCCATGGGTGTACAGCTCGACGACTTAGTACGACATGTGTCAGATCAGCTTCCCACCGATGAGCCTTTGGAGAGGGTGGGCGCCATCAAGAACCAGTCTCTCCACTTTCTTTGTACTAAGATGAACTCGGGAAGGTTGGAAGAAGAGTATCTGAAACCAGCCTTTCTCTTCGAGGATGCTCTATTCATAAAGAACCCCCGAGTACTGGACATTTCTGAGAGCTGGGACTTTACTCTGGACGGGGTGGAGATTCACATTCCCGAAATGGAATATTATTTTTCCCTCTCGTGGTTCAATATGGTACCATTGAGCAGGAAGATGGTGGGCTCCATAACTCCAACCCAATCATGGATGTTCGTGGGCAACATCCATTACAATAAGAATATTGGGTCAGCATATGCGAGCAGGGATTCGGTCAGTCGAAGCATGATGGGGCTGACTCCGGGTACCTTCATAAACGTATCTGGTCCCAACTTCACGTTTACTCTAGCCGATACCTTCCTGAATCAGCTCGCTCGCAAGGGGTCTTATCCTGTTGGCAGGTTGTCGTTACTGAACTGGATAAACCCCATCCCTACGTGGGCCAACCTGACCTCATGGATCCTGAGGAAATATGAGGCATTCCTTCGGGAGATTGACCTCTATTATGCCATCTGGGGCACCTGCTACGGGTTACCTATCAACAAGCCGTTGTTCATGGCTCTTTTCGAAATGTATAACCGGCGGACGGGAACTTTCTTCGCGCCCGGAGGGGAGTTGGACTTGCTCTCTATGAAATGTATGTTGTTTCTAAGCTGTCATGGGGGAATGAGGCCTTTGAAGTGTACACCCCGATAAACGAGGAATTTGAGGATCTGGATCGACGATTCCCGGGTTTCGTTGCCGTGTACCGGGAACTGCTATGCCATCACAGCATCTGTCACCAAACGGCTATCAAGAAGAATGATAGCTCAGAAGGAAACGCTTCCCATACCACGTCCTGGGTCTCATATCTTTTCAAATTAAGTCCCTATGGCCGGGTTTCTTCCCGAGGTCCTCAAATCAAGGAGGAGATAAAAAACTTGATGTCGAATGCCAAGAGGTCGAAGTCCACCAGTGACAAATTTGGGAGTCGAACTGACTCCTTCAGCTATTTCTACCACGGTACCCGGTACATGTCTGAGAAAGCGCTCTTAGCCAGATTCTTGATGGTGTGGCTACGGAACTACGTAGTTTCGGGAGGGGCAGGTTCCATTGAAAGGATCAGCCGCCACTTCATCCTCCCTGCCGTGAAGCTGGTCTTCAAAGTCAGGCTGGCTCTTCATCCGGCCATGGTGTGTAGCATACACCATGGCCTCCGTGCCTTTTCGTCCAAGGTTATTGCCCGCGAGACGACAATGGACTTTGAGCGAATAGAGCTACCCTACCATTATCTAATGGGGTGGCTATTGATGCATTATCGGTCGTTAATGAGGCCCGGAGCAGAAGACGGTGTTACCGCTGATGACGCTTTCCTCTTCCGATACCATCGTCAGCCCTGGGACTATGATACCATGCCAGCCTATCGGAGGGTGCTGGGGAGAGTAGACGAACACGACTTCTTTGTGTCTGTTCCTCAATTTACTGCTAGAGAAGTGAGGGGTGTACATGTTGATGGCACTGAACCTCTCCTCCTCTTATCTGAAAAAATGCTCCTCTGGCTGCACAATATTCGTCCAGCGCACCTGGTATACCGTTACCGCAATAACGTGTACCTGGATCCCTACTTGCCTAGCAGGTTCTCCCGCCAGTTCGGGTATAGCCAGTTGTTCCTTGATTGTCCCAGTGCTTGCCTGGGCTTTGAGAGCAGTGTCCTTGATGGTATCAGGGCCTGGCATTATTACAGTGCGGTTCATACCCGAGCTAGTTTCTCGGTCCCTGATGCTAATACGTCAGGGGAGATTTTGTATATGGCGGCCCTCTATCATGTTACGGCGAGCAAGCCTTCCGATAATTTTGACATGAGTACCAGCTTTATTGTCGGTACTGGCTTGGCAGAGAAACCCGAGGGGTCCAAGAAGAGAAAGAAAAAGGGGAATATGGTTCCTGTGCCAGACTCGGAGTCCACTACGGCAGGCGAAGAGGATGATGAGCAGGATGCTGATGATTCGTTCCATCCCTTGGACGAGGAGGTGGGGGATCAGCCACCTATTGTGCCGGATGAAGTGGCGGCGGGGCAACCGCCTGTTGTGCCTGACGAGGTGGTGGAGGATCAACCACCTATTGTGCCTGGTCCTTCGCGTAAGCGAAGCATGCGTATGTTCACTGATGATGGCAGAACCTTCTCCACGAAGTGAGCTACGGTAAGATGCCGCAGGCTGTTTATTAAGGATGTTGACGCTGTTTCTGAGGTGATTTGAATTTCAACTACCTTCTCCTTCTTTTTTTGAACTATGGCCTAATCATCTTCTTTTGCTCTTTGTAGGCGTCAGGAGAATATGAGTCTTCAGAGCCGGCGGCTGCCTCTGTGACCGATCCGGTTTTACATAATTTGATCGACGACGTGCGCGCCGATACCGTTCCTGCTGAGGTCCTCCCGGTGGCAGCGGAGGCCGCTCATGTTGATGGGGATTCGACCCAAGGCGATGTGGGTCCTTTCGATCATGTCCCTGCGATTGTCGACTCTCGGCCAGGCGATATCGACCCAGTTGCATCTCCTTCTAGGGTGGCTGGGTCGGAGGGACCGACTGTCTTCTATTCGAAAGTTGCTGGTGAGGAGACCACGGTGGTTGTGAGGGAATCTCAGCCTCCACAATCCTCCGCTGGTAAGATAAGCCAAGTCTTGACTAGTTCGGAGGCTTATTTACTCTATCAGCACATCCTTCGGGTTAAGCTGATCGATGGTTGCTTTGGACGTACAGATCCCGCCCCTTCATTGTCGGTGACGGACATTGTCGGGGCATACTCTACCGGAGGGGATCTGATGGAAGCACATGTGCCTCCTTCTCTTCCGACCTATATTGAAGAGCCTCCAGCTGGATCGAGTTCGGGGGCTCAAGTGGCGGCACAGCCGGGGCAGGGGGCAATGCTTCATGCGTCCTCCTCTGCTAATATGATTTCGGGGGTTTACCTTTCCGCCTTGCCGAGCATCCAAGATCTTCGGGCGGCGGAAGAGGAGCTAGCCGCTATTCATGCATTTTTTCGCTCAGAATTTGTTTCCCTGGTGGCAGGGATGGCAAGTTTCGATGCTACTCCTTCGACACTGCCAGCCACACTTCCTTTGACGCCGTCCTCTACAGAAGTTTTGGATGAAGTGTCACAGGATGTGGTTGACAGCTTTTATCGCCACCTGAAAAGAGGGGTCGAAGCAGCTGTGGAGAGAGCGACTCCCTTTGCTATGGCCCGTCAGTGCGCCAGTAGCCAAATCGACATCCTTAGGACACTTTCCGGTGGGGCGGGGCTAGCTACGCTTCTGGAGCCCAAACTGCTAGAGGCTGATCGACTTGTGACCCAGTTTCACGTGCTGCGGCAAGCTGATCTGTCTGTGGCAATAGATCAAGAGCGCACTTTCCTCATAACGGCGGTAGAGAAGGTGAGGCTTGCTCGGGATTCAATCAAGCCGACCATACTGAAGGACTGCCGCGATCTGTCTCAGTTATACGATCAATTGAGCCGTAGAAATAAAGATTGCACGGCTCGGGAAGCGACCGCCTTCCGTGGGGTAATCGACACCAGGGAGCAGATCCTCGAGCTCCAGAGAAAGCTGGTCTTTCTGGAGTCTGAGCTCGAAGCCGCCCGTACCGAAAAGGGACTTGTTATCCAGGAGGCTGACAAACTTAGTCGAGCTTCTGCCAATTTGGAGCTCGCCCTGAAGAAGATGGAGGATGGCTGGCGGGCACACATGTATTTTGACAATGCAGATCGGTTGTCCCAGGAAGCGGAGTGCCGAGCTAAGCAGCGGCTCGAACGGGGGACCACCTTGGTGAAGAACCGCCTCCTGGAATTATGTAATACCGAACCATAGACGGCCTTTTTTCCTTCTTCTTTTTTTTTGTTCTCGTTCTTTTCCTTTCTTTTAGTGGGACGTTGTCCCTAGAACATGTAGTACTTTCGTCTTCCAAATAAAAGAGTATGCTTTATTCTACCCTTTATTTGTACTGCTTGTTGTGCTTGTGGTGTTATGGCGGTGTTTGCCCTGCTTGGGGGGGCTTATTTGTGGACCTGTTACCCTTGGCATACCTGGGTTTTAGGTATGGATAACAAGTTTGATGGGGATACCTAGAACAATTCCACGACAAGGTAGTCATGGACGTTCCGGGTATCAGGAGAAAGAATGCCATGGAGCAGCTGCGCTCCCGGGGCATGATGGGGAATGATGTGCATGTACTAGGAAACTTAGTACAGCATTCTGTAGTGAGCAGCGGATGTTTGTGGGCCTATTATCCTTGGCGTACCCTGGCTTAGGATACGGATAATAGGATGAAAGAGAACCAACATACTTACTCAGAGGTAATGAGGACATGGCAAGTATGGGAGTTTTACCGCGGAGTCTTCCTACTCAGAGGTAATGAGGACATGGTAGGAGTGGACTCAACGGAGGATATTTGTGGTCAACAGAGGACATTTGTCGACCTATTATCCTTGGCGTACCCTGGGTTTTTTTTGGTACAGATAATAAGTCGAGGGAGGACCGACATATTTACTTAGAGGTAATGATGACATAGCAAATATGAGGGTTTCTTCGATGGAGCCTTCCCGCTCAGAGGTAATGAGGACATGGCAGGAGTGGGCTCCATGAAGGGGTACATAGGATGACTCAGAGGTAATGAGGACATGGAAGTTCTATGTAGAGGGGTGATTTGTTTTTGACGGAAGTGAAACGACTCAGAGGTAACATCGACGTGGTCGTTTTGGAAATTTTGTGGATCTGTTACCCTTTTTGTGCACTGAGAATGCGGGTAGTGGATCATGAAGGAGGAGCTCTTTCAGAGAAATAAGTTCAGAGGTATGATCATACATGACTTACTACCTAAAAGAGTGACCGGAATGTGAGTTCAGAGGCACCTGCGGGTACATAACTCGATAATTTGGGAGAGTTGGAGTCGGCATGTGAGTTCAGTGGTACGAAAGAGTACATGACTCGGCGATCTGGAATTTAGAGAATGTGAGTTCAGTGGTACCGGCAGGTACATGACTCGATAATTTGGAATGTGGAAATGTGAGTTCAGCGACACCAGCGGGTACATAACTCGGTAATCTGGAGTGTTGTGGATGTGAGTTCAACGGCACCAGCGGGTACATAACTCAATAATCTGAAATTTTTTTGAATGTGAGTTCAGCGGTACCGGCGGGTACATAACTCAATAATCTGAAATTTTTGTGAACGTGAGTTCAGTGGTACCGGCGGGTACATAACTCAATAATCTAGAATTATGAATATGAGTTCAGCGGTACCGGCGGGTACATAACTCGATAATCTGAAATTTGGACTATGTCGTTTAGACAAAATATTTCTTCAGGAACTTGCCGTTGACGGGCAACATGAGCAAGTCTCCATTTTGTTTTGCGAGGCGGTAAGCACCGTTGGAGAATACGGCCTCAATGATAATGGGACCTTCCCATTTTGGCTGGAATTTGTCGGTGGTTTTGTAAGTCATGACCATCGGCCTCCGAACTGCCAGAACGAGATCGCCCACTTGGAATGTTCTGATTTTAAAATTCTTGTTAAAGGCTCCGGAGATGCGCGCTTGGTAAAGCTCGATTCGTTGCTGAGCCAAGAGGCGCTTTTCATCTAAGGCATCCAACTCTTGTAACCGGCGACGATAGTTATCATCTGTTGTTAATTGGTAAGTGAGAGCGACGCGGAGCAAGGGTATTTGAGTCTCCAATGGGAGAACTGCCTCACTCCCGTACACCAGGAAGAATGGTGTGTTCCCTGTGGCTATTCGGACTATGGTACGGTACGCCCATAAGCATTCACCAAGCTTCTCATTCTAGTCGTGCTTGTTGGACGATACGAACTTCTTGAGAAGTTTGATGATTGTTTTGTTAAATGCTTCTGCCAACCCATTCGCTGCTGGATTGTATGGTGTTGAAGCAATATTCTGGATGCGATGCTTGTCACAGAACCGATAAAAGGCGTGGCTTACGAACTGCGGACCATTGTCGTGGATGATCCTTCGAGGCAGTCCAAAGCGATAGATGACGTGATGCTTGAGGAAGCTGATCATGTTTAAAGTCTTTACTTCTGCAAGCGGAACCGCTTTCGCCCATTTGGAGAAATAATCTGTGATGGCAAGTATGAAACGGTGTCCTCGGGAAGAAGGTGGAGCGATCGGCCCGATGATATCCATTCCCCATGCTTCGAATAGCCAGGACGCCACTGTCGGATGTAAAAATTTGGATGGTTGGTGGATAAAGTCCGCGTGGACTTGGCAGGATTTGCACTTTCTTGCGTAGTCTATCGCATCTGCTACCATCGTGGGCCAGTAGTAGCCCATTCAGCGAAGATGATTTTACAATTTTGGGCCAGGCTGATGGGCCCCGCAGACATCGTCATGAGCTTCGCGTACGGCTTTTTTGGCTTCTGCATTTGATAGACATCGAAGCAATAATCCATCGTAGGATCGGCGATACAGCATTTTCGTCTCTGTATCGTAGAAGAATATGAGAGAACGCCTTCTGATAGAGGTGGCTTCCTTCGGGTCCTCCGGCAGAATATCGTAGACTACGAAGTCAATGAATGGTTGTCTCCAGTCTTGTGCTTTGTCGATCGTCTGAGCGGAATAACTCGCCACGAATTGAACATTGTTCTTGGGACAGACCAGTTCATGGCCTATCACATCCACCGATTGATGAGCATAGTTCGGGACCGCTAGGGAGGCGGCAAGGCCAGCTAAGGCATCGGCTTCGATATTTTGGAGCCTGGGAACGTGTTCGATGAAGAACCCCTCGAACGACGAGATGATGTTGATCGCTATTTGGTGATAGGGGATCATGTCTTCATGGCGAACCTCGTATGAACCCCGGATCTGATTGACGATTAACTGTGAATCGCCGTATGCTTCAAGATATTTTACCCCCAGCTCTCTTGCAAGTTGGAGACCAATGACTAAAGCGTTGTACTCGGCCACATTGTTAGAGCAGGGTTCTGTAAGGGAGTAAGCGTGATTGATCACCAATCCGGAAGGAGGAACCAGCACCACCCCGACTCCGACGACGATGTTGCCTTTAGGTCCGGTCCTTGAGGCGCCGTCGAAGAATATCCGCCATATATCATCGTGAGAGGTTGCATGCGAGTCGACGACCTCATATGGGATTTCTTCGTATATTCTGGCCGACTCCGAGCCTGGGTGGGCTGCCAAAAAGTCTGCCAGGGCTTGACCTTTAACAGCCTTTTGTGGGACGAAGATCATATGGTAGGGGGACAGTAATATTGCCCATGTAGCGAGGCGAGAGCTGAGTGCCCCTGGTTTAGTCATGAGGACCCTGAGGGGGTTGACTCGTGATATCACATGTATGGTCTGTCCTGTGACATAGTGTCGCATCTTTTGAATGGCGAACACCAGGGCGAGGCATTCTTTCACCACAGCGGTATATCGGTGCTCTGGCCCGATCATCATTCGACTGAGGTAATATATTGCTTGTTCATGGCCTGCATCGTTGTTTTGTGCTAGCAGAGCGCCGAGGGAATGCTCCATTGCTCGTACATAGAGCAGGAATAGTTTTCCAGCAACCGGGGCCACCAGGACTGGAGGGTTCGACAAATATTCTTTGATGCTGTCGAAGGCACGCTGACATTCTTCGTCCCATACGAATGAGACGCCCTTCTTCATGAGATGGATAAATGGCTAACAACGCCCAGAGAGGTTGGACATGAACCTCCTGATGTAAGCTAACCTACCTTGGAGGCCTCGAAGTTTTCAAAGATTTCTCGGGGGACCCATCTCCATGATTGCCTTCGTCTTCTCAGGGTCTACGTGGATACCCTGGGAGGTAATGATGAAACCCAAGAACTTTTCGCTGGATACGCCCAAGAAGGATTTTGTGGGATTCATCTTCAGGTTGTGTGCTCGCATCAGGTCGAATACCGTCCTCAGATCCTGGAGATGGTCTCCCTTACAGCGACTCTTGACGGCGATGTCATCAACATAGCACTCTACGGTCTTGCGCAAGTGATCCCTGAAGATGATATTTATGGCTCTTTGATATGTGGTGCCAGCATTCTTTAAACCTAAAGGCATGACTGTGTAGCAGTATGTGCCAATCGGTGTTCGGAATGATGTATGCTTTTCGTCGTCAGGAGACATCTTGATTTGGTTGTACCCCGAGAAACCATCCATGAATGACATGCGTTCGAAGCCGTATGTGTTGTCGATCATGATGTCTGTGATAGGGAGGGGAACTCATCTTTGGGGCACGTCTCGTTCAGATTGCGGAAGTCGATGCAGATTCGAATCTTTCCATTCTTTTTGAGGACCGGTACTATGTTGGCGACCCAGCCTGGATGTTGCTCCTCACGAATGAAGCCGCTGGCTATCAGTTTATTGACTTCGGCTTCGATTGCATCCATGATGCCTGGGCGGAAGCGTCGTTGTTGTTGTTTGACTGGCTTTGCATCTGGCCGAATGTTGAGTTTGTGAAGAGCAATATCGGGATTTAACCTGGCATGTCTTCATAGCTCCAGGCAAACACATCAATATATTCTTTGACAAGTTCCAGTAGCGATTCTCGCTCTTCGTCTATCAGGCCTTTACTGACGAAGATTGGTTTTTGAGAAGATTCGCTGCCAAGGTCGGCCTGTATAACCTCATCTTCAGTAGGAGGTTTTCTCTGTTCGAACCGCTTTTCCCATTGTACATCCAGCTATTGGGCCCACGGCTCTAACTCGAGGATTTCAGGAATGTCTTTATCTTCTTCGTAAGTGTCGACGAATGCCATGTTGACAGACAGGACTTGTCTGAATACGTCTCCGATGCTGGCATCCGAATTAGAAGTTGGTGACCCGGTTGAATGTGAATGCCAGTCGCATTCCTCATCTGAACTTTCAGGGGTCGTTGTGGGCGTAACATACCCTAATCCATATCGGGTCTTGCTATAGTAGTCCCGTGGTTTGCCAGCCGGGACTGGTGGCTTCAAAGGTAATCGTCGACCAGTGCCGTAGTTCAAGCCTGGCGTAGTCTCCAGATCATACCCCTGTTTTTGCATGAGGTACTTGGATTGGGGGCTATAAAGATACAAAGGAAGTCTCCCGGCATCTGATTTAAGATCGACCTTCTCTATGGTGAAGGGCTGTGGATCATCCTTTCGGTCGAAGATGATTGGATGGTCCCCTCCCTCGATTATGCGGTAAGCGTCTTCCACTGGAGTAAGCTGATTTGCGGTATAAACATTTGTCACCTGTGTGTGTAGGTGAATGCCTATACCGTGTTCCATAGCATACATTGTACAAAGCTTGTTAAGCTCGATATAGTTCAAAGATAGCCCTTTATTGATGAAGTAAGGTATTTTTTCTAGAGGGATTACATCATCTGAGGAGGGAACATCAGTGTGGGCAGCCATATACTTGGCCAGTTCCGGTTCTTCTTCAGCCATCCCCTGCATAAATGAAGACTGAGAGGATGACCTGGGCAGCTTGGTCATCAGGGGTTCTGTTGGTGGGGTCGAACGTGGAGTTGTTGGCAGACTAGCAACCCCCAGTTTGGTACTTGATGCTGGGCGGGGAGTTGTTGGCTCGCTAGAAGCCCCAGACCTTGTATCGTGGTGACGATTCTTCTTGGGAAGGCGTATCGTCATTGGCTTGTCGGAGGGGTTGAGCTTCTCCATTTGTGGCTGGCCGACTCTAGGCAGTCTGATTGTCAGTGGCTCCGTTGTGGGTCTTGGCGCTTGGCCGGACCTTGGCAGTCGGATTATCATTTGCTCTTCTTGTGCCGAGAGGCTGATTGCGTCCTTACGCAGAGTGGCTGTAAGGGGTGCGGACTTGCCAGGTTTGCGAGCTTGGAGGTAGATTGTCAAAGGTTCTTCTGATCCTGTGGCTGTCTCGGTACGAGCTTGCACATCTCCTTCACCAAGGTGCCTCTTCGACTTTTCGTATAAGCAGGAGTCTGAGTAGTAGGATTCGACCCCTTTGATGGGATCGATGTCGGCAAATTCTGTCATCACGAAGCCGTATTTGTCGACATATTTGAAGCACTGGTGCAGCGTGGAAGGCATGATCATGTAATCGTGTATCCAAGGGCGCCCCAAGAGGATATTGTAGGAAGTGTCTGTATCTATGACGTAACAGGTTACTTCTGACTGAAGATCGCCAATTTAGCACTTCAAGCGAATCTTCCCAATCGGATAGCTCCTGCCCGAATTGAAACTGCTGATGGCAGTGCTTGTTGGCGTTAGGCGATGCATAGGAATGCGGAGATGATGTAACAGACCCTTCGGGATGATATTTATGGAGGAACCAGGATCAATGTGCATCCGATCCACCTTCACGTCGCCGATGTATCCAGTGTAATATAACGGTCGATCGTGCAGGTTGGTTTTGATGAGCATATCCTGTGGAGTGAAGACAATGTTGGGTATCGCTCCCGTGCAAGCGCTGTCTTGGAGATCTACAGGCGGGCGCTCTCCCGTGAGGTTGACCTGAGCTAGATATTTGTCGGCGTTCTGGAGTGCGTCGCTCAAAGCCGCACGAACATCCTTGGAGAGTCTCAGGAGCTCGTATAATGACAATTTGGACGGTGTGTTGGCCAATTGCGCCAAGATGTCAAAGTTGTAGGGCCTTTCCAGCCCATGAGGTGCCTCTTTTCGGAGGGATTTGCCAAAGCGAGTCTCCTTCGGCCTAGGCTTGTCGGTCGTTGGAGGTTGGGAAGGTCCCGGAGTGTCAGCAGTGGTCGGCTGATGCTCTTCAGCCGAGTTATCCGGCGTAGGATGGGATTGAGCACCAGACCGAGTGACGACAGCTGTGGCTTCTTCAATATCTACCGAGATTGTGCGGCAGGATCTGACCTTTCCACCTTTCTTCCTGCCAATGGAGAGTGGTACGGATTAAGTTACTTCTGGTACCAAATCTGGATGGACCCATATGACCTTCCTTCGTGACGTGGTGAGAGGTACCAGACCAGTAGCCTACTCTCGAGGAGGTGGAAGATTAGTAATCTCCATTGTCGCCCGAGGGATGGATACCACGCCGTCTTGAGTCTCTGTGGAAGGAAAGCTGCCAAACTGTACAGACACCATATTGGCTGCCACGGTTACCTCCTCGAAGTCAATGGCCAGAGCCTTCGAATCGATGAGATGTTGGATGTATCGCTTCAGTTGGTAGCAGTCGTGTGTAGCATGGTGGACGTAGCGGTGGTAATGGCAGTACTTTGGGCTCTCCATTTTCGCCAGCCGAGGTTCTCGTCTTGGTGGAGGGAGCTGAATTCTATCTCCTTGTATGAGCATGTCCAAGATGGACTTGACATGACCGTCTTCGAAGGAGTAGGTCATTTGTGGCCATTACTTGTCTGCCGGTTTTAACTCATGTTTCTGGGCTGTATCGGCCACCATAGCCTGCTTGCCCTTGTTGTCTCGATTGTTGGTGGAGCTACCCCCATTGTTGTTGTTGGCATTAGGACGCCTGCCCTTGTCCTCTCCCTCCGATATGTACAATCCCAGTTGGCGAGCCTTCTTTAACCTGTCTTCGGCGCTAGTGGCACTGATGATAAACGTCTTCCAGTCCTTAAATTGACTTTTACCCATCCAGAGGCTGATTGTTGGAAGCAGTCTCTTTTGGCAAATTTTAATTAAGGAGAAATCCGGATTACCGGACGGCAGCTTCATGGCGGTTTGGCGGAACCGTTCAATATAGTTCCTTGTCAGCTCTTTCTCCCCTTGAACGACGTCTATGACGGTGGACATTGTGATGTCCTGTCCTACTTCGTAGAATCTCTCCAAGAACATATACTTGAAGCTGGCGAAGGAGTGGATGTAGTTGTCTGGCAGGTTACGGTACCAGTCGAAGGCGACCCCTTCCAATGCCCTGATGAATAATCGTGTAAGGATGGCATCGTCATGGGGTAGATGGTCGATAGTGACCTCGAAGTAAGTGATGTACCGACTTGCGGAGGTCTTCCCATCATATGGATTGATGTGGAATGGTTTATACTTTGGTGGGAAGGGAACATCTCTCCATGCCGCGGGATACGGTTGTCGTATCCTGAGGTCTTGGCAGTTTTTTCGGGCGTAAAACATGGCCCGAAGCTCCTGGACCTCTCTTCTTGCCTCCCTGGCTTCGTCTGCAGTGGTAGGAGCCGACATTTCTGGAGGAATATTGCCCAGGTTTGGTGCCGCTGAGTTTGAGTCTGCATTGACTGCGGGACCCAAGTTTGTTTGGCCAGGCATCCCTTCTTGCAGAGTAGGGAGGGCTGCTTTGATTTCGTCCACCGATTTGACCAAAGTGCGCAGTATGGCCTCCAGAGTGTCGATGCGTTGGCGATCACTGGGACCATCTTGGTTGCTGTCTGTCATGAATACCGTCCTCACATGAGGAGAAGTGGAAGGGACGGTGGATGACGTACACTCCGAATCATACCCCTGTAATGAGAAGTCATCGGGGTATGTAGGAATGCCTTCATTTGGTTCAGACTCGGAAGGAACAGTACCCCCAGCTTCCGAGTTTGCCTCATCTTAGGAATTGTGGACGTCCTCGGGGACGTCGGGGTTTGCTGCATCTAATGGGAGAGTTGTTTCCCCCAGCTCGTCTTCTTGGAACATCGGATTATCGTGGAGGTTCGGAGGAGTGCTACCCCCAGTTCTAGCAATCCTCAGTGATGTGGACGATGAATCTCCTACTGTAGCAGATTTCATCTTTGAACGGGTACCTTAGAAAGCTCCGGTGGTGGGCACCCGCTTAGACGACATTCTCTTAGTCATAGTGGTTGAAATCTTCGGGATGGAAACATTTGTCTTCTTCCCTCTCCCATCGGCGGAGATTTTCTGAGCAGAGTTGCAGGAGACGACGGAAAGTGCTTCATCTTCTGAAAATGGTTGTTGCAGTCTTTGGAAGACGGACTACCGGTCTTCTCGTACCGTCGCGTTATTGCAGCAGCAGTTGACGATGACTTGGGTGCAGTGTCGTCCGTGGGAGGACTCTTTGCACCCCGAGGCCCCCTTTTTTTCCTTGCGTTTGTGGAGGATAGCCTCACGCAAGTCAGATGGGTCTGAAATGACCATATTTGCTCCCTAGATTTTGGGAGACTTTTGGGAACCATCATGTCCATTTGCCGCCGGGGGCTGGACTCGAGTGGTTCTGTACAACTTCCCATCATAGGCCCGCATAACAGTATGTGGAACGCTCGGACGGTCAGAGGTCGGGACAGCGGACTGATCTTGCCAAGCTCGCGCTATCCTAGACTTCTTCACTCTAGTGCGTGAGGGCACATAGTAGGAAGAGTCTAAGTGGTGCTGGAGAGAGTCAGACATGTCTTCTTGAGAGCACGAGAGATCAGGACCATAGAAAAGGCGATCGAAGACTGAGCCGCGTGGAGCAGGTGGCATGCGGCTGGAATCAACAGTCTTCATGCGACTGTCAATCGTAGCCGCATGGGCTTTCTTCATACGGCTGGGAGTCTCAGCCGCATTGGTATTCTCCATGCGGCTGGAAATCCTGCCCGCATGAGTGTTATGCATTTGGCTGGTAGTTTCGGCCGCATGGACTTTATTTATGCGGCTGGCAATTTCGGTCGCATGAGTCTTCTTCTTGCGGCTAGTACCTTTGTTCGGCTTCTTTCTGGAGCACATAGAATTACTCTTTGCCCCTGTAAGTCCAGCATCGTAGTGCTTTCCTCTGCCGGACTTGGGGACAGCAGAGTCTTCTATGGCTTGAAGTGGGGCCGCATGATAGTTGCCTTTGCCGTCTTGGGCAGCAGAGAGTGCTTCATCCAGAACTTGGGAAGGAGCAAATGATTTTGGCCTCCACTCCCTGCAAGCCTTCTTTGTGCGGGTTCGCTTCTGGACCATGCCAACGCTTCCTTCGGAGAGCATTTCTTCGAACGCCTGTTGGTCGAAGCGGACGACCATCTTCTGTTGTGTGGAGCCAAGTTTGGCTGCATCCGATTGTGTCACCAACTCCTCAGCCGTGGAGAAGTTTGTCCCCAGCAGAGTCGCCATCGTGTTTGCCATGAAATATAAAAGAACAGAACAATTATCGGATGTATGGACTTTTACTTCACAATACAAACTCGCTTGTACAAAGAAAGCCTAGGGACGAAAACCTAGGTACAGCAGTCTAAGTACAATTGTTTATTTTAGATTCTGGGAGGTGACGGTAGAGGGTCGGAAAAGCGACGGCAGCTCTGCCTTACTCCTTGGACGATCGGGTGCAGCCTTGGCTCTGGAGAAGAACTGCTTGGCGTTGATGAAGAAATGCTCTCCTTGTTCTCTCTGTGCCTGTCTTTCTCCCTCTGCTCTCTCCCTCTTTTAAGTCTCTCCAGGTGCTCTAGTGCTCTAGCAAAAAGGTCATTTTTGCAAGGGAATGGCACCTTGCTATTTATAGGAATGGGATGCCATCATTAGGGTTTGCAATGATTGCCTCCTTGATAAGTCGGTGGTTAAGGAACAATTAATATGGGCCCTTCATTCTGATTGTAGCAAATCTAAGTAATTAATGTAGATTGCATCAAATCTCTGTGGAAAATAAATATTAATTGCCATGAATATTTGCGACTTGTGATGGCTTGCCACGTGTCTAATTTGCTCGATTTGACTTGATCTGGGTAATTATGGTGATTGCAACAAATCTGATTTTGTTAGGATTTGTTAGCACCTATAATTCCAGGAAGACAAGACTGCCACGTGTCTCAATCGTCGTGAAAAGCGCCACGTGTCTTCACTGGGTTATCTTGGCAGAGCCGCATATGAGTGGGCCGCATGAGGATGAACGACCGCATGAAGATGGGCAGCCGCATGGGGATGAACAGCCGCATGAAGATGGACAGCCGCATGGGGATGAACAGCCGCATAAAGATGGGCAGCCGCATGCTGATGGGCGGCCGCATAAAGGATGCAGCCGCATGAAGATGGGTGGCCGCATGAAGTGGGCTGCCGCATAAAGTGGGCGGCTGCATAAATACAGCAGCCGCATGCCTCGGGACTCGGTGGATTCTTCCAGCTGTGAAAAGATTTTCTCCTCTTCCCTAGGAATACGCCTTTATGTCAGTCATTATTGCGCCTTTATGTCAGAGCTGTCATTTGTCAGAGCTGTCAGCCGTCAGGGCATTAAATGCAGCCAAAGATGAAGGAAAAAAGCTGTTGAAGGCCACGTAGCTCTAGGCCTATCCGAGCCGCATAGACGTTTGAGCCGCATGGACCCCTGAGCCGCATGGGCTCTCTGAGCCGCATGGAGATACTTGGCCGCATAGACCTTTCTTTATTCTTTTCCATGTTTCTACAACTATTGTGGTATAAAAGAACATGTAACATCAGTGTAAGATCAGAAAGCTAGTAGATATGAATGTGTATGTATGGGTTCTAAAAACTAACATATCAGGACCCTCAAGAAAGTGGGTACCAAAGGTTACATCTCCAACTTGCGTTGTAGGTGGACCTTCCTCCTCCTACTAGAAGCAAATGGATACTCGATAGTGGTTGCTCCAGGCACATGACAGGTGATAACAAATTGTTTGCAACTCTATCGATGAAGAAAGAAAGCTATGCCTCCTTTGGGAATAACCTTAAAGGTCGTATCAATAGAATTGACGACATAGGTACTTCTCCCTCACCTATTATTAAAGATGTATGCTTAGTGACAGAATTAAAACATAATCTATTAAGCATTAGTCAACTGACTGATCATGGTTATGGAATTAATTTTGTTAAGAATAAATATTTTGTTTATGATAAATCTTCCGGAATAATCTTCTTTGAGGGAATAAGAGAGGACAACATATATGTACAATATTTGTCAGAGAAGACTAACAGTACAGGAAAGTGTTTGTTCATAACTCAAGATGAAAGCTGGATATGGCATATGCGTCTTGGACATGCGAACATGGACAATATTGCAAGATTGTCCACCAAGAAACTGGTAAGAGGCTTACCCAAAATAACTTTCAAGAAAGACATGGTCTGTGCCAAATGTGAAAAGAACAAGGCATCTATATCATCTTTCAAATCAATAAACGCTATAAGTACCTCTAGACCCTTGCAATTACTTCATATGGAATTTTTTGGACCAAGTAGAGTCACCCGCCTTGGCGGTAAGTTTTATGCTTACGTGATAGTCGATGACTATACACGGTATACTTGGGTTAATTTTCAGGTAAATAAGAATGAGGCCTTTTCTGAATTTGTATCTTTTTGTAAAAAGGTGCAAAATGAGAAAGGATTCATGATTACTCGAATTCGAAGTGATCATGGAGGAGAATTCGATAACCATGAGTTTAAATCTTATTGTGATTCAAATGGATTATCACATGAATTTTCTTGCCCCAAGACTCCTCAACAGAATGGCATTGTGGAGTAGAAGAATAGAACTCTGTGCGATATGGCCAGAGTTATGCTTAATCAATATAATCTTCCAAAGTATTTTTGGGTATAAGCTGTCTATACAGCATGTCATGTGTTAAATAGAGTTCTGATTAGACCCATATCTAAAAAGACTCCTTATAAATTATGGTTTGATAGAACTCCTAACATCAGCTATATCAAGGTCTTTGGTTGTAGATGTTTTAGTCTAAATACAAAAGACAATTTGGAAAATTTTGACAAGAAAGCTGATAAGGGAATATTTTTGGGCTATGTGGCAAAAAACAAAGGCTACAGAGTATTCAACAAAAAGTTACTTACTGTTGAAGAATCAATAAATGTCAAATTTGATAAGCTGAACAATCAACGTAATGACGACAATGACAACGAAAAAGAGAAAACCCCGACACCAGTAGATACACCATCCACGTCCTATCTGAAAAGTCTGCCTAAATGATTACGATTTATGCCAGACCATCCGGAAGAACTGGTAATAGGTGACGAATCAACAGGTGTAGGTACTCGTTCAAGCACAAGAAATCTGGTAATAGCTAATGTTGCTTTCATTTCAAAAATTGAACCTAAAAATGTTTTAGAATCTTTCAATGGTGAATTTTGGATTTCTGCTGTGCAAGAGGAACACAACAAATTTGAGCGGAATCAAGTTTGGGAACTTATTCCCAGTCCTATTGATCATCCGATCATTGGTACCAACTGGGTGTTCCAAAATAAGCTAGATGAGAATGGTTTAGTCACACGCAATAAAGCACGTCTAATAGCTCAAGGCTATAATCAAGAAGAACGCATTGACTATGATGAGACGTATTCTCCAATTGCTAGACTAGAATCTATTCTTATGCTTTGTGCTTTTGCAAGTTTTTATGGTTTCAAACTTTTTCATATGGATGTCAAAAGTGCTTTCCTAAATGGTTTTATAAAAGAAGAAGTTTTTGTAAAACAACCTGCCAATTTCGAAGATTTCAAAAATCCTTATCACGTATTCAAGCTTCGAAAGGCTCTATGGTCTCAAACAAGTACCTCGTGCATGGTATGAGCGCCTTAGTTCCTTTTTACTTGAACACGGTTTTTCAAAAGGGAAGGTTGATTCAACTCTTTTTATAAAATCTTTGGACAAATATATTTTGTTAGTACAAATATATGTAGATGACATAATTTTTGGATTAACTAATGAGATACTCTGTAACAAGATTGCTAAGTGTATGTAGAGTGAATTCGAAATGAGCATGATGGAAGAACTTACATTCTTCCTTGGTCTTCAAATCAAGCAGAGTTCACAAGGGATATTTATCAATCAAGCAAAATATACAAAAGATTTGCTAAAGAAATTTGACATAGAAAATGTCAAACCAATTAGTACGCCTATGGCAACATCTACAAAGCTTGATATAGATAAAAGTGGCACACCGACTGACGTACGTAAGTACAGAGGTATGATTGGTAGTTTACTGTATTTAACTTCTAGTCGTCTTGACATTATATTTTTTGTATGCTTATGTGCACGGTATCATGCTTGTCCTAAACAATCACATGTGAGCGTCGTTAAAAATATCTTGCGATACCTTAAAGGAACTTTGACGAATGGCCTTTTATATCCCAAAACTGATTCGTTTGACCTGATAAGTTACCCGGACGCGGATTTTGTCGGATGCAAAGTCGATCGTAAAAGTACCAGTGGCACATGTCATTTTCTAGGTAAGTGTAACCACCACTTTTCTAAAATAAAGGTAATTTTGAACTTTTGTAAAATTGATTATTAAATAATAGGATTTAACTCATGTTAATAATTTTTGGTGAATTTTAATTATTTTAATACTATTTAAATTGGTGAATTGTGATTTGGTGTTTTACTAGTGTAACCTTAGACCTACTTAGCCTAGAGACTAACCATGACCTTGGAGACCTAACCATGTGATTAGATTAGCAAATTACCACTTTTTAGGTTAGGGATATTTTGGTCATTTGAGACTTTTTGATTAATTAGAATTATGGTTAATTAATAATGTGCTAATCAAGGTATTAGGCCTTAACCTAGTAATGACCTAATCTAGATATTTGTCATGAGCCTAGATATTAGATTAGAAGCTTCCATCACACGACAAGGTCTGGAATATCTAGATATTAAGCTAGGAGTAGGATATTTGTTAAGTTAGATATTTTGGTTAGGAAACCCTAATTTAGATGGGCCTTTAAGTAAAGGCTTGAATTACACCTGCTAGAAGGCTTTAAACCCCAATTGAACTAACCCTAGACCTAGATATTTCTATGACATCCAAGGGCAGCCCCCTCCTCCTATATAAACACATGTTAGTACCCCTTTGCCTCTTTTCATTACACCTATAAACCCTAATTTGTGTTTTTTTTTCCAATTTCAACCCTTTCACCAAATCAACTCCATATTGAGCCTAAACAATTGCAACACACTCCCCTACTGTAAAAGAGGCTATTGGTGGATAGCTAGCAAGGATTTGGAGCAAGTTGACCATAGGAAGTGGAGGATTTGGCTCTCAAGAATAATTTTATTGAGATTCCAAATCTTAATTGGTAAATGCTTTTAAACTCTTTTATATTATGATTTCTCTACATAGAAGCATGCATCTAGGTACCCTAGACCTATAGATGTAGTTTGGTAAGGTTTCACATCAGTTTGATATATGTATCGGAGGCGTGTCGGTGTATTTATAACATGTGTTCGATGAAATGTCTCTAAGAATCAAAACTTGTTATTTTTTAAAACTAATTTCATATACTTGTAACCCTATATAAGAAGATTCCAAAAAATATTTTCTGGGTTTCTTTTGCCACTGTTTTCGTGTCCAAATCGGACACGGGGACATAGCACGAGGCCCCATGCACTGTCCCGTGCACTGTCCGACATCTCGAGTGCCATAACTCGATGGACAGGTGTCACACCCCAGAACCAGAATACTGTCTCGTGCACTGTCCGACATCTTCTTCCCTACAAGTACCACTGGCGCTGCCCATGGTGATATGCTAGCTTGGATAAACTTCTTCTCCTTCAATTCCTCTATGTGCTGATACACCTTGGCCTGCTCTGAATCCGCCATTCTGTAAACCCGATCTGATATTGGTTTAGTTCCAGGTGCCAATTCTATGCTGAACTCAATATCTCTAACTGGTGGTAGACCTGGAAGTTCTTCGGAAAATACGTCTAGAAATTCTTCAACTACCTTCGGAATCTGAACTTCTTCCATTGCTGTTACTACTCCCTGCTCTTGCTGAGTTGCCTCTGATCTGACCAAGGTGAATCTCTCCATGCCTGGAATATCAAAAGATACACTTCCACTACGACAATCTATTGTCGCATGACTGTCTTTCAGCCAGTCCATGCCTAAGATAACGTCGAAATTTCCAACAGGAAATTCTATCAACCGGGCGGGTAAAGGATGCCCGCACACTACAACACTATATGCTAAACTAACTCTACTAACTCCCACGAGCCCATTACCAGTGAGTATATTCAACCTCCCTGGCAATGCCTCGAACTCCACTCCTAGTCGTGTCGCAAATTGTGCAGATATAAATGAATGCGATGCTCCCGAATCAAACAATGCTACTGCGGGATATGAGGCGACGAGAATGTTACCTGCCACAACATCTCCCGATGCCAATGCCTCTTCCAAGGACAGAGTGAATGCCTGTCCTCGACCTCCTTGCTGGTTCCCATGTTGCGGCCTAGCCTGGTGCTGCTGCTGGCCCCTGCCTTGATGATACTGGGGTGGTCTATGCTGGTGTTGCTGCATCGGCGGCCCCTGCTGCCGAAACATCTGAGCCTGTGATACTAACGGACGCTGCGCCAACGGCCTCACTGCCAATGCTGGTCCTCGATACTGCCCTGTCCCTGGTGCTGGCAGAGCAGGAAACTGCTGCCCTGGTCCTCCTGACCTCGAATTCATGGGACATGTGGTAACCCGATGATCTGGGTTTCCACATATCAGACACAGTCCATTCAATGTCCGACACACATCTCTAGTGTGTCCCATCTTCCCACAATAAGTGCAGCTCGCTGGGGGTTGCTGGTTCTTCCTCTGTTGCTGTTGCTGCTGCCTGGGTGGTGGTGCTGTTGTTCGGGGCGCTGCTCCCCCTCCTCCTTCAATCTGACTGTGGGATCTCTTCTGACCCCCAGTCCTTGCCGCAAGCCTCTGAATGGTGATCTCATGCCTTCGAGTCGCCGTCAATATCTCATCAAAAGTCTGGTAATTGTGCCCCTCTATCAATTGCAAGAGCTCAAGATGAAACCCTTGCTAGAACCTCATCGCCCTCTGGCGTTCCGTTGCTACCATCTCTGGGGCAAACCTACTCAATCTGCAGAACTCCGCTGCATAAGCATCTACCGTCTTGCCAGCCTGCCTGAGGCTGATAAACTTCTGTTGTAGCTCAAACTGTGCTACAACTCCATAGTACTTCGTCTTGAACCTTGCAGTAAAATCGTCCCAAGCAACAGGACGTCTGATGCCCACTTCCTCTGATTCCCACCAATCACGTGCGAGATCCTGAAGTAACAACTTCACTAGATCCATACGTTCTTCTGCCGGCACCTTAGCTGCTGTCAGAATAGCCTCAATATCCTTAAGCCATGCATCTGCTGAGATGGCATCCTCCGTGCCCTCAAAACGGCGGGGGTTGTACTTGCAAAACCTGGCTGATGCTCCTGAATCAGTCCTCACTCCTCTTTCCAAAGTCGTCTGCAATCCTTGGTTGAGCAACACATTCTGCTCTTGTAGCTGAGTGTGCATGCGCTGCTGGGCCAACATCTGATGTTGCTGAGTAGCCATCATTCCTCTCATGATCTCCAGAAGGGCTGGTGTGTCCACTTGGGTAGGTGGAACTGTTGGTGGGGGTAGAACATCCGGATACTGCGATCCAGCTGCTGCTTCCACGATCACTTCTTCCTGAGTAGCCTCCTGAGTTAGTACCGGCTCTTGTTGCTGACCAACATGGTCAGGTTGTCCATGCTGCTGTCCATGTTGTTGCTGTCCAGCTCTGACAGATGCGGACGAGGTGCCCCTAAGAAAAGGGACAAGAGAACAATCAAATGACCGGACATGAAGGATCAATGAAGCCAAAGGATATGAGAAGGTCAAGCTAGGATTGAGAACAACGAATCATGAGATCAAGGGGGAACATGTATGATTGAGACATCCTAAAATCAAAACACCCCACAAGTCTGAAATCAGACCTGCATGGGCCACCACTAAAACCTTGTCACGCCCCAGAACCAGAATACTGGAGAGCGGGGGAGTGACTCAGCCAGCTACGTATTACGGGTAGATGAATACCGTATAATACGATCAATGCTGTCTAACCAGACGAGGGGGTGCATACTACATAAAAGTCTTACTATGGTCATTTCACATCTATTGTCTCAATCATTCAAACAAGAAACAGAAATATTGAACATGTAAGGTAAAGCAGTAAGGCGTCCCAAACGCTCAGTCAAAATGTTCTTGAGATCTGGCTTTACAGAATATAGCCAGATTGATGTAGCAAAAGTATACACAATTGTTATCAGCTGCAGTCTGACTTAATTACAATTATGCAAAAGTAAGTACAAGACAATCCGATTAACATGTCGGTGCCAAACGGCAAGGTATAAAGTAGATAACAAAACGAGTGGTGAAGTTAAGGAACCCACTCGAGGCCTCCTGCGATCATTCCTCTAGTATTGACCATCCTGGAGGTGGAAGTACGCTGAGTCCTCGGGAACTGGCTCTAAATCTGGCCATACAAAACCAGAGAGGTTAGACCTCTAATAGCAAGTACCACAAGGGAGCACGACATGAGAACTAAAACCAGTAAGTAAGAGAATATAATAATAGATCTCTGCTTGCTACTAGGACTCACATCACATCAAGACACTTCGAACCAACCTTCCAACCAAACAAGGACAGAAGTTGGCCCATCATGTCCTGACATTCTGATCATCCCAGTTAGGTAACAGAGTACAGTGCACAAACAAATCATCTTGAACGGCCAATCAACTCCTACGGCTTGCTATTATGAGTCCCAAGTTATCCTGGAATAATGCAATTAGGGATTCCTCAGTTCTTACTATGTGCAAGCAAGGCTAGTCTATCCAGTCGATCAATTGGCCCATGCATGAATTAGACGAGTCCTAGCAGGACGCCCGTCAATATACAATATACAATAATAATAAAAGCAGATACTGTTCCCTGTCCGTGTGGCAGATTTACAGTATCTGTGGGAACCAGCCGGCCCGTCGGGTTCTACTCGTCCCAAGGGGGCTGCCACGTAAGAATTCGGAAATCCATTCTCTCCATGCAATCATTATTTTATTTAACTTAATAGTCTCTACGTTGAGTGAAATCCCATGCCGTGGATCATGGTCATTCAAATGAGTACTTTCGTACGGGGTACGATATGCACAACTCTATAACGATACCAGTGCGGTTAGATTGCAGGTCTTACATAGCATAATGCAACAATCAAATCTATCCACGGTAATCATGCCTTGACCATAAAGTACACATGCTTCTTTTGTAGAAAATAAATAAGTAGATAAATTAATAAATAAATAGATTGAAGCCTGCATGTGCATGTATGTCAATGTTCGGGATCAGCCAGTCGAGTACAATAGTTCATAACATGAACGTGTCTCATTCATTCATTTCAATAAGACGACTAGCCAGTCTCTTAGTTCCAACTAGGAACGCATGATCAATTATTAGTCAAAGTCACAATCATTATCAATGGTGACAAGGCATGAAAGTCAACTAATATTCAGTGGGGTCGAGTCTACAACTCTCAGGATTTAATTCCAGTCAATCGGGGTATCTATACTCAATTCACGGCACATGGTACAGCTCATGTAACAATCTATATTTAACAGAAATATTAACATATCATGATTTTATCAAGTTTATGCGAAAAGGCGTAAGGATATAAAATGGACGTTAAACATCTAATAAGATATCAATGTACAGGGCTATAGAAGATCCAGGGTGAGCAGGCTACTCTCATGTCAGCCTACGCTCATGCCAGCGTACGCTCAGGTCAAGCTACGCTCAAGCCAAGCTAGCGTATGGTAGTCATACGCTTCCAAAAGGCAGCGTATGAACTCCATACGACTCCTTACTATCCAAGTGAGCGTATGCAAGTCATACGCTCCCCAAAGGCAGCGTATGGACTCCATACGACTCCTGACCATTCAAG
Source organism: Iris pallida (assembly GCA_029216955.1). Taxonomy (NCBI): domain Eukaryota; kingdom Viridiplantae; phylum Streptophyta; class Magnoliopsida; order Asparagales; family Iridaceae; genus Iris; species Iris pallida. The sequence goes on along the minus strand of JANAVB010030217.1, from coordinate 10,220,038 downwards.
TCAGCGTATGCAAGTCATACGCTCCCCAAAGGCAGCGTATGAACTCCATACGACACACGCTTCCAAAAGGTAGCGTATGCAAGACACACGCTTCCTAAAAAGGCAGCGTATGGATTCCATGCTGCGCTGCGCTAAAGAGTGCGCACAGCTCAGTGACGCAGCTAAAAAGCTAGCATACACTGCTCACTGTCTTCTCCAAACAGCAAGAACTCCATGGTTGCACCCCAAAGCTTCAACAGTCCATAACTTGGTCAAAATAAGTCCGAATCCAACTTTCCAAAGGTCAAAATTGGGTAGGATGAACTGGTCTACGACATGGAACCATCAAATCTTGAGAACAAAGGAGTTTGCTAGATCAAAACCCATAGACAACCAAAAATACAATAATTTAGATCTACAAGAAATGAACCAATGAAATCAAAAATACTAAGTACTAAACTCTCTTAGAATCATGAGAGGACGAATATTGAACCATAAAATATGGTCCTCATGTAGAGCAAGATGTACTTGCCTAGTTGGTAGGTGGAGAGAGTAATGAAAGGAAGAAGAAGAAGTAATGGTGAAGAAGGAGTGAATGAGGAGAGAGAAGGGAGAGGGTGGTTTTAAATAAAAGGTGGTGGTAGGTGGGAGTTGGGCCGGGTCCTTAATGGGTCGGGTTGCACGGGTCCAACAAGGCTAACCCGAAAGTAAAACTAAAGCAGGAATTAAAATGCAGGAAATAAAATTACAGAAATAAAATTGCAGGAATTAATTAGCGTGAAAATTAAAGAGCAGCTAATTAATTAATATGAAAATTTAAAGAGCAGATAATAGAATTGCAGAAAAATAAAGTGCAGAAAATAAAATGCAGATAATTAATTAACATGAAGTTATAGGAATTTAAATACAGGATACTACATGATAAATACTAAATAAATATATTCAGGCAATATACGTATTAGAATACGCATTCCGGGAACGGGGAGTGACATCTCTACCCTCCTTGAAAAAAAATTCCGTCCTCGGAATTTCAAATTCAAGCAAGATAGAAATATCGGGGCTAAACTAATCTAAGTACAAGCAATTCAATAAAGCAATCATTTTACAATGTCCATAGCAAGTAACATATCCATATTTAACAATCTACGTTATCTAGCAATTCTACCCATAAGGGGTTAAGCATGAGGAATCAAGACAATCAAGGCACACAGAAAAAGATATACCTTGTGAGTCAAACAGATGTGGATACCGTGATCGGATATCATCCTCACGTTCCCACGTTGACTCTCCCAAAGAGTGATGACCCCAAGCAACCCGGACAAGGTTAATTGTTCGGTTCTTGAGTACCTTCTCTCTTCGGTCCAAGATGGACACAGGCTGCTCCTCGTAAGACAGGTTGGTACCAACAACCAGTTCTGAATGATCGAGGATATGGCTTGGGTCCGATACATACCTCCGTAATTGAGATACATGAAACACGTCATGCACCTCTCGTAACGAAGGTGGAAGGGACAAACGATAAGCAACATCGCCTATCCGATCAAGGATAACAAATGGGCCCACGTACCGCGGACTCAGTTTCCCGCGAACGCCAAATCTAATGACCCCACGGGTAGGTGAGATCCGCAAAAACACGTGGTCCCCAACAGAAAACTCTAGCGGCCTACGATGCTGGTCCGCCCAATGACGATGCCGATCCTGCACAACACGAAATCGTTCTCTAATTCCCTTAATCACTTCAACCGTCTGGATAATCATTTCTGGGCCTAGCATCTTCCTTTCCCCGATATCATCCCATGCTAGTGGCGATCTACACTTCTTACCATATAGTGCTTCAAATGGCGCCATCTGGATACTGGCTTGATAACTGTTGTTGTATGAGAACTCGACCAAGTGAAGGTGACTCTCCCAAGACCCTCCAAAATCTAGAGTGCAATCTCGCAACATGTCTTCTAAAGTTTGGATCGTCCTTTCTGATTGCTCGTCCGTCTATGGATGGTAAGCCGTGCTAAATCTTAACTTGGTACCCAGACTATGATGCAAGCTCTTCCAGAAATGTGATATGAAACGGGTATCTCGATCTGACACAATACTGATAGGGACTCCATGCTGCCTGACTATCTGTTGCATATACAACTCTGCCAACTTTTCTGCAGATTGCCCTACTCTGAAAGGAAGAAAATGCGCCACCTTCGTAAGACGATCTACTATCACCCAAATGGCATCCTTACCACTTGGCGATCTCGGTAAACCGGTCACAAAGTCCATTGTAATATGCTCCCACTTCCATTCCGGGATAGGAAGCGGTTGCAATAATCCAGCTGGCCTCTGCTGTTCTGCCTTCACTTGCTGACATACCAAGCAACGGGAAACGAATCTAGCTATCTCTCTCTTCATTCCGTTCCACCAGAAGTGCTGCTTGATATCCTGGTACATCTTGGTCCCTCCAGGATGTATAGAATACTGGGAACTGTGAGCTTCTGCCATAACTTCATGTCTGATATCTCCACTAGGTACACATAGACGTGATCCAAACCTAAGCGTACCATCTTCATGAATTTTTATCTCCTTTCTGAGTCCTGACTCACATTCTGCCCTAAGCTTCTGAATCCTTGGGTCTTGTGCCTGAGCTGCCTTGATCCTATCTACCAAGTCAGATTGGACTTGTAGACTAGCCAGAACTCCTACATCACTAGGAAGTATAACTTCTATGCCCATCTCCTGAAGGTCTTCTAAGATATGTCTCTGCGTTGTCAACATAAATGCGCCGCCTCTTCTGCTAAGAGCGTCTGCTACCACATTAGCTTTGCCTGGATGATACTGAAGCTCCACGTCATAATCCTTGATCAACTCCAGCCATCTTCTCTGCCTCATGTTCAGCTCCTTCTGAGTAAAAATATACTTCAGACTTTTGTGGTCTGTGTACATTTCCACTCGGTCACCATATAAGTAATGTCTCTAAAGCTTCAAAGCAAACACTACTGCTGCTAACTCCAAATCATGAGTTGGGTAATTCTTCTCGTGGTCCCGAAGCTGCCTAGATGCATATGCTATCACCTTCCCATGTTGCATAAGGACACATCCAAGTCCTTTACCTGACGCATCACAATATACTGTAAAACCCCCGGGTCCAACTGGCAATGTAAGAATGGACGCTGATATCAACTTCTGCTTCAGATTCTCGAATGATGCCTGACATTCTGCCGACCAAACGAATGGCACATCCTTCCGTGTTAAGCGGGTCATGGGCGCTGAAAGCCTTGCAAAGTCTGACACAAACCTTCTGTAATATCCTGCCAATCCTAAGAAACTCCGTACATCAGCTACGGTCTTGGGTACTGGCCAACTCTCTACTGCTTCTACCTTCTTGGGATCCACTGCTACTCCAGCTCCTGATACAATATGACCCAAAAATGAAATGTGATCCGTCCAGAATTCACACTTGCTGAGCTTGGCATACAACTGGTTCTCTCTTAGAACCTGCAACACTTTCCTGAGGTGGTCTTCATGCTCCTCTTCACTAGCAGAGTACACAAGAATGTCGTCGAGAAATACTACGACAAACTGATCTAAATATGGCATAAAGATGCGGTTCATCAAATCCATGAATATTGCTGGAGCATTGGTCAAACCAAACGGCATTACTAAGAACTCATAATGTCCATACTTCGACCTGAATGCTGTCTTGGGAATATCCTCCTTCCGAACCCTCACCTAATGATACCCTGAACGAAGATCTATCTTGGAGAAAACTCTAGCCTTGCTCAACTGATCAAATAAGTCGTCGATCCTGGGTAATGGGTACTTGTTCTTTACTGTTGCCGCGTTAAGCTTCCTGTAATTGATGCATAATCTGGATGACCCATCCTTCTTCCCTACAAGTACCACTGGCGCTGCCCATGGTGATATGCTAGCTTGGATAAACTTCTTCTCCTTCAATTCCTCTATGTGCTGATACACCTTGGCCTGCTCTGAATTCGCCATTCTGTAAACCCGATCTGATATTGGTTTAGTTCCAGGTGCCAATTCTATGCTGAACTCAATATCTCTAACTGGTGGTAGACCTGGAAGTTCTTCGGGAAATACGTCTAGAAATTCTTCAACTACCTTCGGAATCTGAACTTCTTCCATTGCTGTTACTACTCCCTGCTCTTGCTGAGTTGCCTCTGATCTGACCAAGGTGAATCTCTCCATGCCTGGAATATCAAAAGATATACTTCCACTACGACAATCTATTGTCGCATGACTGTCTTTCAGCCAGTCCATGCCTAAGATAACGTCGAAATTTCCAACAGGAAATTCTATCAACCGGGCGGGTAAAGGATGCCCGCACACTACAACACTACATACTAAACTAACTCTACTAACTCCCACGAGCCCATTACCAGTGAGTATATTCAACCTCCCTGGCAATGCCTCGAACTCCACTCCTAGTCGTGTCGCAAATTGTGCAGATATAAATGAATGCGATGCTCCCGAATCAAACAATGCTACTGCGGGATATGAGGCGACGAGAATGTTACCTGCCACAACATCTCCCGATGCCAATGCCTCTTCCAAGGACAGAGTGAATGCCTGTCCTCGACCTCCTTGCTGGTTCCCATGTTGCGGCCTAGCCTGGTGCTGCTGCTGGCCCCTGCCTTGATGATGCTGGGGTGGTCTATGCTGGTGTTGCTGCATCGGCGGCCCCTGCTGCCGAAACATCTGAGCCTGTGATACTAACGGACGCTGCACCAACGGCCTCACTGCCAATGCTGGTCCTCGATACTGCCCTGTCCCTGGTGCTGGCAGAGCAGGAAACTGCTGCCCTAGTCCTCCTGACCTCGAATTCATGGGACATGTGGTAACCCGATGATCTGGGTTTCCACATATCAGACACAGTCCATTCAATGTCCGACACACATCTCTAGTGTGTCCCATCTTCCCACAATAAGTGCAGCCCACTGGGGGTTGCTGGTTCTTCCTCTGTTGCTGTTGCTGCTGCCTGGGTGGTGGTGCTGTTGTTCGGGGCGCTGCTCCCCCTCCTCCTTCAATCTGACTGTGGGATCTCTTCTGACCCCCAGTCCTTGCCGCAAGCCTCTGAATGGTGATCTCATGCCTTCGAGTCGCCGTCAATATCTCATCAAAAGTCTGGTAATTGTGCCCCTCTATCAATTGCAAGAGCTCAAGATGAAACCCTTGCTGGAACCTCATCGTCCTCTGGCGTTCCGTTGCTACCATCTCTGGGGCAAACCTACTCAATCTGCAGAACTCCGCTGCATAAGCATCTACCGTCTTGCCAGCCTGCCTGAGGCTGATAAACTTCTGTTGTAGCTCAAACTGTGCCACAACTCCATAGTACTTCGTCTTGAACCTTGCAGTAAAATCGTCCCAAGCAACAGGACGTCTGATGCCCACTTCCTCTGATTCCCACCAATCACGTGCGAGATCCTGAAGTAACAACTTCACTAGATCCACACGTTCTTCTGCCGGCACCTTAGCTGCTGTCAGAATAGCCTCAATATCCTTAAGCCATGCATCTGCTGAGATGGCATCCTCCGTGCCCTCGAAACGGCGGGGGTTGTACTTACAAAACCTGGCTGATGCTCCTGAATCAGTCCTCACTCCTCTTTTCAAAGTCGTCTGCAATCCTTGGTTGAGCAACACATTCTGCTCTTGTAGCTGAGTGTGCATGCGCTGCTGGGCCAACATCTGATGTTGCTGAGTAGCCATCATTCCTCTCATGATCTCCAGAAGGGCTGGTGTGTCCACTTGGGTAGGTGGAACTGTTGGTGGGGGTGGAACATCCGGATACTGCGATCCAGCTGCTGCTTCCACGATCACTTCTTCCTGAGTAGCCTCCTGAGTTAGTACCGGCTCTTGTTGCTGACCAACATGGTTAGGTTGTCCATGCTGCTATCCATGTTGTTGCTGTCCAGCTCTGACAGATGCGGACGAGGTGCCCCTAAGAAAAGGGACAAGAGAACAATCAAATGACCGGACATGAAGGATCAATGAAGCCAAAGGATATGAGAAGGTCAAGCTAGGATTGAGAACGACGAATCATGAGATCAAGGGGGAACATGTGTGATTGAGACATCCTAAAATCAAAACACCCCACAAGTCTGAAATCAGACCTGCATGGGCCACCACTAAAACCTTGTCACGCCCCAGAACCAGAATACTGGAGAGCGGGGGAGTGACTCAGCCAGCTACGTATTACGGGTAGATGAATACCGTATAATACGATCAATGCTGTCTAACCAGACGAGGGGGTGCATACTACATAAAAGTCTTACTATGGTCATTTCACATCTATTGTCTCAATCATTCAAACAAGAAACAAAAATATAGAATATGTAAGGTAAAGCAGTAAGGCGTCCCAAACGCTCAGTCAAAATGTTCTTGAGATCTGGCTTTACAGAATATAGCCAGATTGATGTAGCAAAAGTATACACAATTGTTATCAGCTGCAGTCTGACTTAATTACAATTATGCAAAAGTAAGTACAAGACAATCCGACTAACATGTCGGTGCCAAACGGCAAGGTATAAAGTAGATAACAAAACGAGTGGTGAAGTTAAGGAACCCACTCGAGGCCTCCTGCGATCATTCCTCTAGTATTGACCATCCTGGAGGTGGAAGTACGCTGAGTCCTCGGGAACTGGCTCTAAATCTGGCCATACAAAACCAGAGAGGTTAGACCTCTAATAACAAGTACCACAAGGGAGCACGACATGAGAACTAAAACCAGTAAGTAAGAGAATATAATAATAGATCTCTGCTTGCTACTAGGACTCACATCACATCAAGATACTTCGAACCAACCTCCCAACCAAACAAGGACAGAAGTTGGCCCGTCATGTCCTGACATTCTGATCATCCCAGTTAGGTAACAGAGTACAGTACACAAACAAATCATCTTGAACGGCCAATCAACTCCTACGGCTTGCTATTATGAGTCCCAAGTTATCCTGGAATAATGCAATTAGGGATTCCTCAGTTCTTACTATGTGCAAGCAAGGCTAGTCTATCCAGTCGATCAATTGGCCCATGCATGAATTAGACGAGTCCTAGCAGGACGCCCGTCAATATACAATATACAATAATAATAAAAGCAGATACTGTTCCCTGCCCGTGTGGCAGATTTACAGTATCTGTGGGAACCAGCCGGCCCGTCGGGTACTACTCGTCCCAAGGGGGCTGCCATGTAAGAATTCAGGAATCCATTCTCTCCATGCAATCATTATTTTATTTAACTTAATAGTCTCTACGTTGAGTGAAATCCCGTGCCGTGGATCATGGTCATTCAAATGAGTACTTTCGTACGGGGTACGATATGCACAACTTTACAACGATACCAGTGCGGTTAGGTTGCAGGTCTTACATACGTAATGCAACAATCAAATCTATCCACGGTAATCATGCCTTGACCATAAAGTACACATGCTTCTTTTATAGAAAATAAATAAGTAGTTAAATTAATAAATAAATAGATTGAAGCCTGCATGTGCATGTATGTCAATGTTCGGGATCAGCCAGTCGAGTACAATAGTTCATAACATGAACGTGTCTCATTCATTCATTTCAATAAGACGACTAGCCAGTCTCTTAGTTCCAACTAGGAACGCATGATCAATTATTAGTCAAAGTCACAATCATTATCAATGGTGACAAGGCATGAAAGTCAACTAATATTCAGTGGGGTCGAGTCTACAACTCTCAGGGTTTAATTCCAGTCAATCGGGATATCTATACTCAATTCACGGCACATGGTACAGCTCATGTAACAATCTATATTTAACAGAAATATTAACATATCATAATTTTATCAAGTTTATGCGAAAAGGCGTAAGAATATAAAATGGACGTTAAACATCTAATAAGATATCAATGTACAGGGCTATAGAAGATCCAGGGTGAGCAGGCTACTCTCATTTCAGCCTACGCTCATGCCAGCGTACGCTCAGGTCAAGCTACGCTCAAGCCAAGCTAGCGTATGGGAGTCATACGCTTCCAAAAGGCAGCGTATGAACTCCATACGACTCCTTACTATCCAAGTGAGCGTATGCAAGTCATACGCTCCCCAAAGGCAGCGTATGGACTCCATACGACTCCTGACCATTCAAGTCAGCGTATGCAAGTCATACGCTCCCCAAAGGCAGCGTATGAACTCCATACGACACACGCTTCCAAAAGGTAGCATATTTAAGACACACGCTTCCTAAAAAGGCAGCGTATGGATTCCATGCTGCGCTGCGCTAAAGAGCGCGCACAGCTCAGTGACGCAGCTAAAAAGCTAGCATACACTGCTCACTGTCTTCTCCAAACAGCAAGAACTCTATGGTTGCACCCCAAAGCTTCAACAGTCCATAACTTGGTCAAAATAAGTCCGAATCCAACTTTCCAAAGGTCAAAATTGGGTAGGATGAACTGCTCTACGACATGGAACCATCAAATCTTCAGAACAAAGGAGTTTGCTAGATCAAAACCCATAGACAACCGAAAATACAATAACTTAGATCTACAAGAAATGAACCAATGAAATCAAAAATACTAAGCACTAAACTCTCTTAGAATCATGAGAGGACGAATATTGAACCATAAAATATGGTCCTCATGTAGAGCAAGATGTACTTGCCTAGTTGGTAGGTGGAGAGAGTAATGAAAGGAAGAAGAAGAAGTAATGGTGAAGAAGGAGTGAATGAGGAGAGAGAAGGGAGAGGGTGGTTTTAAATAAAAGGTGGTGGTAGGTGGGAGTTGGGCCGGGTCCTTAATGGGTCGGGTTGCACGGGTCCAACAAGGCTAACCCGAAAGTAAAACTAAAGCAGGAATTAAAATGCAGGAAATAAAATTACAGAAATAAAATTGCAGGAATTAATTAGCGTGAAAATTAAAGAGCAGCTAATTAATTAATATGAAAATTTAAAGAGCAGATAATAGAATTACAGAAAAATAAAGTGCAGAAAATAAAATGCAGATAATTAATTAACATGAAGTAATAGGAATTTAAATACAGGATACTACATGATAAATACTAAATAAATACATTCAGGCAATATACGTATTAGAATACGCATTCCGGGAACGGGGAGTGACAACAGGACACCATTTGACACCAAAATTGGTGGACACGTGGGGGCTATGTCTGATAACATGCTCCCAAAATTGGGGGTGATTTGACCGAGTGGTTTGGGAGATATCGCACGCGCTTGGATTTTGGGCTGCTGTGTACGCGCGGAAAATTTTCTCTAACATGCGTTTGTAGCACGGACACAAGGACACTAGGACTCAAAAGAGTGTGTCCTACACCTACCCTATACCTAGGCTACCCACAGCCCTGACCACGAGACTTGTGGTCGTGTGTGTCGTGTCCTATTGGGGCCGACACACGTGTAGGAGGCAGCACACACGCGCGCATGCAGCCTCCCCTGACACGGAGTTCGTGCGTGGACACAAAGACTCGTGGACACGATGCAGGCCTTGGGGCACGTACCCTAACACCCTACCTACCCTCTGGCACGAGCACGAGGCTTCTCGTTGGACATGGCGAGTCCTACGTTACTCCACACACCCCACACACACGCACACAACACTATTTTCGGATACGCACTGTTTGGACACAACTTGGACACAGTTTTGGCACGGTATGAACACGAGCATAGAAGAACATATATATATATATATATATATATATATATATATATATATATATATATATATATATATATATATATATATATATATTTATATATATGTGTGTGTGTGTGTGTTCTTCTATTCTCAGATTATTGTGTGTTTGGGTTGGGTCTTCACACCCTTTCACAATACAGTATACACACACACTTGCTCTCATTTTCCTTTCCTTATATATATACATATATGTATTTTGTATATTTGTGTGTATGTATATATATTATATATAGTATTGAATTGAATGATATATTTGATATTAGTATAGGATATTAGCCCATGGTTAGTGAGTTAGTTCAGAATTGACCTATAGGCCTAGTTAGGCAAGGTTTGACTAACTAGTTGACCAAAGTCAACTATGGTCAAACTTGAACTAGAATTGACTCAAATGGACTTAAAATGACTTATTAACTTAAGTTTGACTTAAACCTAGACTAATCGACTAGTTGACGTAGGTTTGACCTAGTTTAACTAGAATCGTTGATCAGAGTTGACCAAGAGTTGATTTTGACCTAGAATGACTAAAAATCATGTAGAATGCATAGTAAATTTCATTTATTTACATAAAATACATTGTAACCTGTATTGCTCTATTTAGGACATTGTGACTCCGGTTCGGACATCTGATATTAATCAGTCTTTCAGGGTATCAAGCGAGTACATTCTCTGATAGTTCTTTCATTTACTTGGCGATTACTGTATTTCAGTTCTAGATAGTTCTATTTGATTCTCTGTCAACACGGATTGATATTACTGGATCCATTGCATGTGACACTCACCTTTTATATGTCTGGCATCTGGCCTCCATTACTGGAATCACCACTAGAATCACCTACTAGCATCATCATGTTCTGGCTGGACTTGTACTTTACTTTCGTGTCGGGTTATGGATTCACTTGTACTTGTTGGACGGGGAATATTTGAGTAGACGTGTGAATATTACCAAATACTGGAACCACCTCCCTTGGACTTATACTAGAAATGATAGCCATCCCACACTTGGCCAGGTGTGCGATGTGTCGTATTACCCATAGCTGTTTACATGTAGATCTCAGTATTTTAAAACACACTGGTTAGTGTCATGTTTAGGACTCACGTTGGAATTACTTTCTAGACTCATATTGGAATCACACTGGACTTATATTGTCTGGACTCACATTGGGATTACACTTGATTTACATTGTATTGTCTGGACTTATATCACCTTACTCTAGTCTAGCTAGCTTTTATTTACAGTCTTCATTTCTATGATCTTTTGATTCGTTATATTAATTCTCTTGTACTTTAACTGTTGCTCTACATCATTACCTGTCTAAAACTTTCATGCTTCATCAATATAACTGCTTTATAGTCATTGCCATTTACTTTGGATTTCTAGATGAGTTGTGCTTTACCTGTCTAAAACTTTCATGCTTTATAGTCTTTGCCATTTACTTTGGATTTCTAGATGAGTTGTGCTCGTTCCAATCCTGACTGGATACGTTAAAAATATTACAAATGCTTGCCCTGAGCATACTTGCCCTACTTGCTTTGGAGCAGGAGATGGCTTAGCTACCTTTTGCCCCGACTCTCAGGAGTGATCGGGAGACTAGCTAGTAGACTTGGTTTAGTTTTCATGTTTAGAACTTAATTGTAATAACTTGAGATATTGAGTTTGTATTTGAGTTTGTTTGAAATATTATTATTTAGTAGTTTATATTTGTTGTTGTTGTACAGTCTTTAGTTATAAACTTCTGTGTTATCTTATCGTGCTTAGACTGTGATTGAGCTTCATTATATCTATACTTGTCCTCCGTTCGGAGTTGAGATTATGACAAGTACACTACATAATTGCGAGAGTTGTTGTTAGATAGTGACCTAGAACAGCGTTCTTCCACCGATTCTGCGGCATGGGCTAGGCGCTGTTACGTACTTATACCCTTACACTGGGTGTCGGTCATAACACGTTTTTAGTGGTTGCCCACACAGGTCGAGAGTCGTATTAGTGCAATATCATGATAGTACGGCGACTTAGTTGTACTGCTGCGAGCCTGGGATAGGAATTAAGAAATAGGCTTTAGCGGAGAGGTACTCAATCACAGTTAGGAAAATTTTGGATCTAATTCCTACCATCTATATATCCTTGCTGATAATTGTCTTCTTTGAAATAAACTGTCCTTCCTTGATGATATCGATTCTTCCTAAGTATTGATTTCCTTATTTGATCTGTCTTTAGGATGGTAGAGACACGATCGCATCGCTCTGGTCCAGCAGACGCTGGTGAGAGGTCTGTCACCTCTTGTCCGATTAAGACAGATGTTGGAGCCGCAACACCTCATATTTCTGCTCATATAGGAGCGTCGACAGCTTTTGGGGGTGATCCTCTACTGGTTCCGAGGACTACCTCGGGGATCCCAGGTGTTCTACTACTACCACCTCAGGGGATAGTTGACATGGCGCAGTTTTTTGCCTTCTTCCAGCAGATAATGGAGGCTCAGTGGCGCCAGTCGGCAGATATGAGGTAGGGCGTCGACAATGCCCATCAGCTGGCCATAACAGCAGTAGAGAGGGTTACCGCCCAGCCGCAGGGAGGTCAGATACAGGTGCAGTACCAGCCAAGGACCTCGAACATTCAGAACTTCCAGAAGATGCGACCGAGGGACTTCAGGCGTACAGAGGGTATCCTATATGCCGACAACTGGATTGAGCATGTAGAGGAGCTCTTTCACCTCACACTGATACCAGCTGGGATTCAGATAGAGGTAGCGGACAGCCAGATTCAGGACCTTGCTCGCACATGGTACCAGACCGACCCCAGAGTTGGTGCATAAGGGCAGACGTGGGAGGCTTTCAAGAAGATTTTCAAGGAGAAGTTCTTCATGTAGAACCCTAGTGGAGGGTGAATAGGGTAATAAAATAAAACTTAACACGAGTAAGCTATTTTACTGAAGTAAAATGAGAGAGAGAATCAAACACTCGATGTGTCCTGGACGCCTCCCTAAAGGCAATCCAGTCCCGGAACTCTCTCCGGCTTAAATCCACTATTGAGTAAATAGTTACACATGAGTTTGGATTCGAAGAACTCGCCAACTTCAACACGAGTTTAGATCTGAAGAACTCGCCAACTTCTTACACACAAGTTTTCTTACGAAGGCTCGTCAACTTCCACTACCAAAATATGGCAAAATTACGACGAATTTAGCGACTCCATGAGAGGACGTCGCTAATTTTTGGGGATTGAGCGACGTGTAAATGTGACGTCGCTATTCGTCGCTGGTGGCGACTACTAGCGACGAATAGCAATATTATTATATTAAATGGAAACCTGTATCGCAATTTTGTCACTACACGTCGCTATTTATTTTAATATAGCGACGCGTAGCGACGACTATTATATTACGTCGCTGTATATTAATAGTCAGCGACGTCCCATGCGGACGTCGCTAAATGTTTCATATAGGGGTGGCTACACGAGGGTTTCTTTTCTATTCGCGGCCGAAATTTTTCCCTCCAAAAAATTTTCTCCTCCGGCGCTCGTACTCTTACTCCGGCCTCCTCCCCCTCCGGCCTCCTCCTCCTCGCACCCTCCTTCGGCCTTCTCCTCAGGTAGCCCCCCCTCTCCCCCCCCCCTCCCCTCTCTCTCTCTCTCTCGGGCACTGCTTTGGGACTATTTTGGGTAGCCCCGACCCCCCCTCTCTCTCCTCGTCCTCGCACTCTCCTCGTCACTACACCAGGAGTTCTCCATGTGAATGTTTTGCCCTGTGTTAAGCAGAACTCTCTTAATTGCTACAATTAAATGAAGGCTTGGTTGTAGTAAGTAAAAGAGTAGGGTCTACTTAAATTGTGGGATGTATATGTTTGTGTGTGCTTTTTGCTTCTTGTGCTTAACCAAAGAACAGAAGAAATAAAGTGAAGCATCAGAGAAGTGAGGAAGAAGAAGGAATCAGAGAGGAAAAAAATAAGAGAGTTGGAACTATTTTTTGGAGTGACTTAGAAGTGGGGAGGCAGCATCGTTGAAGATAGTAGGTCCGGCAAGGATTGTTTTAATTCTTATTTCAAGTGAAGTTTAATCTTTATAATGGAACTGTTGATCTTTAGGGATAAATTAAATTATTAATACAGGAATTGGGTATTAACTGAATCCATACTATGGATTTTGAGCATCTCTTATTTGCAATACTCCTTAAAGTTCACAAAGTGGGTCAGGTTAGAAATTCGCATGAACTGATTGTTAGTGAAGAAGAAACGTTATATTTTAGAATAGTAACAATGGAAGAATCTGTATCTTGAACTAGTGCCGGTCCATGTTCCTCTTTCACAGAAACTAAATTTTCATGGTCCGTATCATGTCTTTCCCCTTTCGACAAGTATTCCATTTACTAAGTGGTACAATTCAATGGTTTAAGCTAGAAATTACAGTTCATAAGCTGAATATAGGCATGCTTACACTTGATACCAAATATGATACATGATTTCTATTCTACTTGCAACCCACTACATAAGTATATAACATAGCTCATTATAATTCAATGGTTTAAGCTGGAGATTGCAGCTCATAAGCTGAATATAGGCATGTTTACACTTGATACCAAATCTGGTAGAGGATTCATATTCCACTTACAACCCACTACATAAGTATATCACATAGCTCATTTTAAATTTGACTTTTGAAACACCAAATCAGATTTTGTTGTATAGATTCATTTTTGTTTCCTGGAAGTTAATTAGCTAGCAGCATTTACAGTTTGTAAAACTCTAGAAATATCTATCCTAGAATTTGTCCCTTAATTTTTAATAAGCTTAGAGTCGGTGAGCTGGGATTTACCTACGGGAGAGTCTGCATACAATTGTGCAGCTAATAGGACTACAATTCGAGGTCATTACAGGTGGTCATCATCGGAAACATACATACTTCTTATCTATGAATGTAGGATAACGTTCTAGTGTGTCTGCCAAATCTTTCACACATGGTATTCATGATTTACATTTGGAGATTCCTAGAAGGATAGCTGTGATCTAATTCTTATAAGCATGCAACAGAAGACTTCTTATCTATGAATGTAGGATCACATTCTAGTATGTCTGCTAAATCTTTCACACATTGTATTCATGATTTACATTTGGAGATTCCTAGAAGGATAACTGTGATCTAATTCTTATAAGCATGCAACAGATGACCAAAGGAGATTGCAATTTTGAATTGGAGACAGGATATTGGTAAGGGTTAGACCTATTGAGGGTATCAGACCTATTGTCATTATTTCAATTGTGCAGTTTATACATCATATATGTATCAGTCTAAATAGACTTATTGCCATTATTTCAATTGTGCAATTTATAGATCACATATGCATTCCTGGTTGGATTACAGCTCACCATTGTGATTAAGCCCTTAAATGATAGGGAGGGTTCACCATTGTGATTATAGCCTAATAACCTAGCACCACTGCTGGGCCAGCACCACTGTTGGGCCAGCAGCATCGAAGTTGTTTCCCCCTAATTTATGGCCTCTTAAATGATCCTATGTATTTGATTTTGAATTACATTGGGGTCTGATTTTGAATTACATGTTTCTAATGTGAGGGGTGTGTCTGGGTTTGGAAGTAACTGTCCCATTAATCTGATTTTGAATTACATGTACCAGCCAGACACAGTTCCTACAGCCAATCGACTGGCGAGGCAAAAATCTATGTACGATATTTGCTATAAGAAATTTGCATTAATCTACGGTACGACATCGTGATCAGGACATAGTCTGCAGCCATTCGACTAGCGAGGCCGAAACTATGTAGCCGTAGATAAAGTTGACTGTCCTCCAACCCCCATCCCTCGGCAATGATGATACGACAACCTATCACTACATCTTTCAGTAGTAGATAAGGTCTTAGTATTACATTTTGTGGGTTCATCTTATTGATTCTGTTACAACCTTCAGATACTAGATTCGATAAGAACATATACTACACCATATGTACATAACATAGATGATTCCCATTAATGTATGCTAGAATGAATTTTGGGTTGTGTTATGAGCCATTCGTCCCCACACTTAGCAATTAAGCATGTGAAATATATCATTTAAAAACATAAAACTTGTGGTCGTTACTGCAGAAAGTGCAGACGGACATGAAATGACGCACGAAAAGGAGGGGATCAAAGCTGTAACAAGTAAAGTTGTGTTTTGGATGTTCTAATCCTGTAAGCTTTTTGTTCACAAAGCAAGATATAATGAATACAGAACAAGTATCTTGTTTATAACTCTTGTAAGCTCTATACTTGAGTCACGAACTCGATACTTGTTATGCATTCTTTAATTATAGCTTGTTTTGTGAACAAAGAGTTTACAAGAGTTCTTTTTCCAAAGCACAACTTTACTTGTTCCAGCTTTGAGCCCCTCATTTTTGTGCGTCAGTTCATGTCGGTCTTCACTTTCTGCAGTAATTATCTTAAAGTTGATTGGTTCGATCCAATACAAGATCAAGGATGGAAAATTGACAAGCATGGTCTTGTGGATATTAACTACCGTCGTTGATACCAAGGATACGAACCATTTATCCTAGCAAGTCAAGCTCAACTCGTATATTTTATAACATATCCTAGACGAGGAACAACGAGGTACGACTGGTGGGAAGTATGCAAGACTAAATCCAGAAATACATACGACGTCGACGAAGTGGCTTATCAGGAGGACGAGCTGCCTCTTGTACCAAATACAGTTGATGTCGACTCAGTAGAAGTTCCCCATTTCATTTCTACTTGTGTAGAAGAGGTACAAGTATTCTAAGGGGAAGACGAAGGAGATGCTAGTAAAGATGAGGAGGAAGAGGAAGAGGAAGAGGATGAGAAGGAGGAGGCAAACAAAGACAATGAATTTTCAGAGGATGATTGAGAAACTGTGATTTTAATGTATTCATATTTCTGTAATCTTAAATTATAAACTATGATCATTTCTATTAGTAATCAGATTTTTGTAAACTTAAATTATGAACTCCAATGTATGCAGATATTTCTAAACTGTCATTGTATTTATTTTTATTTTTCATCATATGTTATTATCAGCATGGCAGGACGACGCGGAGGCATAGCAGGACGACGCGGAGATAGGTCAGGACGAGTCGTGTCCTTAGGTGGGCAGAGAGCTCCGTTACCAGAGGATGGCTCCGGACCATCGTCTGACCCGAGCACTCCATTGTATCATATGGTCGCAGGTCCGTGTGGCAGTACACCTGGGACGAGCAGTTCCAGGCTTGCTGATACTCCTTCCCCTAGCCTTCCTACCGCTGACAGCAGCATGGTAGGTGGAGAGCAGGTGGAGGAGGTAGTCCCTACTCCCGCCCGTACGGATCCATACCAGAGCGACCCTTAATGCGCACCTCAGGTCGAGACAAGGAAGGAGATTTGGGCCGACGGTCCTACGAAGTAAGTTAATATAATTATCGTTGTATACAGATATCGTTGTATATATTCATTAATATAATTATCGTTGTATACAGATATCGTCCCTCTTCGGTACAGAGAGCGTTGGGCTCCTTTCTGAGGTCCAACTATGGGGGTCCGTGGATCAACTACTCGGATGCCTCGGAAGAGAGGAAGGCATTCTGGTTTGCCCACTTCAAGATAATTAAAGATAGTTAATTTAGTATGATTAATATAATTTTAAGCATTTTTTAGAACTTATTATTTTAATTTGTAATTCTTGTAGAAGAATTATTTTTATCCACCACACCGGACCGAGCAGATTGTGAGGCAGTTTCCTGCCATCGCCGCCAAGCTGATTCGTGATGCAATTGACGATCAAAAAGCTCGTCAGCGCTCCGGAAAGCCGATTGCTGGTTGGATCATGCCTGACCAGTGGACCACGATGAGGGCTCAATTTGAGGAGCCCCGTTACAGAGAGCGGTCGGAGAAGGCGAAGGCGGCTAGGACGAGGGCCGAAAAGTGGTGTGGTGGATCGATTCCTATGACGGAGCATTTCCGTCGTCTGGTATGTAATTTATTGCAATATATAAGATTTTATTGATAGTAGGAGTATATAATTTTCTATTTTACTAAAGAATAAAATATAACAAACATGCATGTACAGAGGGTTGAGGACGCAAACATGGTGACCGTCTTCCTGGCCACCCATCGGAAGGACGGGAACCTCATCGACGACCGGGCTACTCAGAGCTATGTAAGTACTAATTTAGAGTTTGTTAATTTTTTAAATAAATTAAAGAATATACAGATAACCATATTGTTAATAATAATTAAATACTTTAGACGTTTATTGGGCTAATTTAGGTAAGTATTGATTTATAGAGATGCACAATAATTTCTAGGACGAGTTTGTTAGGCTACGTGAGCGTGCGAGTGCTAGTGCACCGGCAGAGGGTGGGGTTGGTACATCACAGCCCTCTCTATGCCTCAGTCGGAGGACGAGCTCTGGAAGACCGCCGTTGGTGGTCTTTATAAAGGTACGTACTACGGTACGGGGTCCTACGGCGCATTTGTTGCGACGCAGGCATCCAGGGCTCCCTCTGTCAGTGCGCATTCACAGCCCTCACAGGCCGAGTCGTACCGAGTCGAGGATACCATTGCCCGCCAGATTGTTGAGCTGTGCAACGATATGCTGAGGAGGATTTCTGAGCAGCCAGGGTCTCAGGTGGAAGGGGACGCTACGTCGATCACCGCACGCTTTGACGAGCTCGAGCGCACCATGAGGGACATACAGGGGACGCAGGAGTCCATTCACGGCACCGTTACTAGGATAGCGGCTTGCATGGAGCAATGAAGCGCCAGGCTGCTAGCCCTAGAGGAGTCGCGGACGCACCCATCTCCAGCGGTTACATTGCCTCCTTCTACAGCGGTTGCATTGCCTCCTCCTTCATCGTCATCGGTGGTTCTTACACCGGAGCAGTATGCTTACCTTCTTTCCAGGAGGGTGATGCTCCTCCTGATCAGCCGTAGTCGACATATATATATTGTTGTGTGATGGCCCATTGTTGGGTCTTTTATGTTTTTCTACATACATTGTTATTGTGTTTCATTATGTTTGACACTGTTATTGAAATTTTTCATATATCTGTGTCGAGTGATGTGATTGTGTTTCATATGTGTTCGTGATTGTGTTTCATATTGTTTGATACTTTGTGTTCGTGATGCTCTTCCTGATCAGCCGGTGTTGAGTAGTGTTCCACCGAAGGGGTCGGCGAACCCAGGAAAATGCTACTGCAGGTGTTGATTGTGTTTCATATTCTTTGCTGCAAATGCTGTTGTAGGTGCTGCTACAAATGCTATTTTTTTAATTTTTTACCAAATTTAGCGACGTTTAGCGATGTACAGCGACGAACATGCACGTCGCTTAGTAAGTATCGGAACGTAGCTAAATATGATTTACCCCGTCGCTAATCATCACTAAACGTCGCTAAATACGACATCGCTATAATGTCGCTATGTGTCGGCAATATAGCGATGTATAAATGTCGTAGAACGTCGCCATTTTGCTGCCATGCCAGGTCAGCATCGATGTATGTAACGTTGCTAAACATCGCTAGATGACGTCGACAAACGGAGTCGTTGTTCGGCGTTTGTAGTCGCTGAATTAGCGACGCGACTGCGTCACTAAATGTCGTCGCAATAGCGACGTATTGCGACGTCCTGGTGTTTAGCGACTAGGCAAATCGCGACTACGTTGAAATGTCGCTAAATATGTCGCCAATTAGATTTAGCGACGTATTTCCCTTTTTAGCGATGTCCTCTGGCGTCGCTGATTTGACAGATTTTAGTAGTGTTCAAAAGGAAAGGAAAAGAAACTATTGATCTTCTACAACACTTGAAGATCAAAAAGTACAACTCTTGAATACTCTAGCACTTTTGGATTGGATGACAATTAAAAGCTTGTGTAGAGTAGTAATGGTGGAGCTCTTGGTTGTTGAGAAATTTATGGCTTAAGTGGATAGCCTTCAATGGAAGGAAGGAATCCATTTATATAGAAACCAAGAGAGGATAGCATTTAATGCTCCTGAATATAACACTGACGGCATGTCGTCGATATGGACCGGCATACCGTTCGGAACAGTAACGGTAATAAATTTATTTGTTGGGAGCAGTTAATGCTAGTATTTTGTCCATTAAAAAATCAAATCAGATGAAGCCGGTATACCGTCGGGATACAACGGTATGTCGTCGGTATACCGATGTTCGTAATAGAATATTTTATGGCTCACAAAACGGTATACCGTCGGTATACCGTAGTTTGCCGTCGGTATGCCGAAGTTCGTCACAGAACATTTTGTGGCTCACAAAACGGTATATCGTCGGTATACTGTAGTATGTCGTCGGTATGCCGAGGTTCGTCACAGAACATTTTATTGCTCACAAAACGGTATGCCATCGGTATACTGTAGTATGTCCTCGGTATGCCGAGTTTTGTCATAGAAAGTTTTGGAGCTCGGAAACGGTATACCGTCGGTACACAGCGGTATACCGTCGGTATGCCGTTTCTTTATATATTGATTTTTTATTGAGAAAATAGAAGAGCTTTATGTTAGTCATCCAACCTTAGGTGTTTATACAGAAGGACCTAGACCTTGTACAGACTCGAAATCTAGAATCTTTTGTGAGCTGTCTATAAGGAGCGTTGGTCATTTCTTCAGTCTTCTTTTAGGAACTTCCATAAGGCTTTGATGACTCGGCTTGAATGGACAGATCTTTTTGTAGGAGAGATTTGAGAGATTTATTTGTAGCTGAAAATAGAGAAAACAAGGCTACGGAGATGTTGTTAATGTTATCAAAATAAATGTGCCAACAATCTCCTCCATTTTGATAATTGACAAAACAGAGAGAGAGAATCTTCAGGGAATGACTTCCCCGCAGGTAGACTACTCCCCCTCAATACTTTTTCTCTCCCTTTGTCACTTAATCAAAGATGGGAAAGCCAAAAAAAAGTTTGAAAGCGTAAAAGTGAACGAAAGCATGCATATATTTGATTGTGAAAGTAGAAAGATACATGCTTGATACTTTATAGAAAAATAGATAAATAAACTCTCCCTAACGAGAGTAAAGACAAACAGAGCAAGACAGAAAATGGTCCCCATAGGGCCACACAAGACATAGAACCATAACTAGTGGTCCCCGAAGGACCTCAAAAGACACACACTAAAACGGACACCAATCCTTTATTCGACCATCACCAATAGGAGACCGCAACTACTGATCCACCGGATCATCGTCCTCCCCACCCTGAGTCTCGTGAAAAGCACCGAAGGGATCTACACCATCTAGGTACAAAAACCCCACACCAGAGAGAAAATTTGGGCAAAAATCCCTTACCTAACCAGAGTCGCCACCGTTTGGCTTCACCTCCTTCGGTGCAAGGGCCGCACTCCGGCCACCTCACCATGGGCGACCTCCGATTTCGTCGTCCATTACCTATCGCCTCAGCGACCCCCACCGCACAGGTTCCACGGCACTGCGCGCCTCTAGCGCCGAAGACCCGCCAACACCGAGCGCCGCCCGTAACCCTCTCATCCACCTGGCCGCTCCTGCCGATGTGCGTCCGTCTACCCGGCGAGATCTGCGCCTCCCGCAGAGCCAGATCCCGTGTGCAGCCGGCCCTCCACGCCGACAAACCGACGCCGTAGTCGCTGCGACATCCTCCCGAGCCACCTCCTGCCGAACCACCGCGTCCAGAGCTGGCGCCGCCCCCATCAGCCTCTACCGTGCTTCGCCATCGGCGACCACACTGGTAAGCCCTCTCCTTCTCCCCGCTCTTCCCTCTTGTCAACTACTCTCTCTCTCCACTCCCTTTCTTTCTTCCTTACTTCTAAAGACAGCAGATCACTGCTGCTATGCTTATTATTATTATTATTATTATTATTATTATTATTATTATTATTATTATTATTATTAAGTTTAATACTGTTGAGATATTTGTTACCAATATCAAAATTTAAAATGCAAATTCTAGTTTTAAACCTAAAATATATTATAATATATTCATGGGATATGGTGAATGGGTTTCACCTAAATTGTTTTATATTATTTTCTCTTTCTAAAGAATATCTTGATAAGTAAAATATAGTTTTAAATATATTATAGATATCTCTCAATTTTAAATATCGTGACCTTAAAGTGTATCTTCTTGATTATAAAATATTTTATAGCATTTTTCAAATATTTATCTAATTAATTAAATATAGATTTCTACTAAAAATTTATATATTACGAACTTAGAGTGATTGTAGCCTAAAATTATTTTCGGTTCTTCAAGTATTTATATGGACATGTATTTGGCTAACAAAAAGATATTTTCCAAAATTATAAATATAAGGTATTTTCAAGTAATTACGTAAATTTATTATAAAAGTAGTTTCCAAAAATTAGTACATGTATTTATTTCCACGAATCCTTTTCAACTATCTTAGCTGATCATGACTAATCGTACCCTTACTTCCTTCCCGATTTCGGACCCCTACGCCTCGATCGTGGCTATTGGACTGTTGGGATATGACAGAACATCGCACCACTAGGCGACACACAAGGCAAGATAGCTTGTCATTATACTGTTTATTTTTAGTTTGCATTTTATTACATATCACTGTTTATTTATTTCCAGTTCTTACAGTTCTTAATTTAGTACCTGCTCAGTGATATTAGCTTTCTTGTTATTATCCTTTGATCGCATATGGACCTAGTTTTAAGGGACTACCGTGTGTAGTATATCGTATATACCTTGATACAGTTGTACCACGAGTATGTGTGAGATGAGTAGCATGTAGAGGTCCTTGCGTGTTGGCTGATCACCCGTGCGCATGCGTTAGGGATAACTGCTAATAGATGCATGTTAGGAGACTTAGCAGTTAGTAGAGGTATATGGTCGTGGATGCGACCTAAATAAGAGCATCGGGTAAGGAGAATAATACCTGACGTATGGGCTTCTTTGCACTTCCCTGATTACCTGTGCGCTCCTCCATAGACATAGGATCCAGATGCCCTCTGACGTTATCCAGAGCGTTATGGACGTAGCCCCTTGCACATGATGCCCTCTGACGATCTTCGGACTTTACGGACGTAAGCCCCTGGTGCCCTATATGGGGACTATGCCGATCCCATTTACAGCCAGGGCTCATGCGTCGAAAGGATTGTTTCTCAACTGCATGTTCACTTTAGTATGGTAGGCTACCTTATTTATGTCTGGTCACTTTCTTTGATTGTGGCATATTTTTTATTCAGTATTTATATGGCATGTTCTTCATGTATCTTATTACGTCCCTCTGAGGACCTGGTGATTCATCCAGGTGTGTCTTGTGATTTCTGCAGGTGCTCAAGCTAAGGCCATGACTTGCGCTCTATTCTTCGAGATGTTGCTCTTGGATTATCATCCTCTTCGCTCTGCCAAATTACTTTCCTTGTATATTTCTTTCCTATTAAAATTTGTTGGTAGTGGATTTGTCTCCGCCCAACGATTGAACCATCATTATTCAAGTTGATTTTATATTATTATTCTTTTCATTGTGTATGAGATTTAGTCTTAGATTACTGCATTTTACAGCTTATGTATACATACAAGATTTTCATACATTGGAGCGTACTTCGTATGTATACAGCTGGTATGGAAACGTACCTAGTCCTAAGTATTTTGGGACTGGGGCGTTACATGTTTTTGTGGTGGCTCATGCAGGTCGAGTTTATCACTTCGATTACATGACTGTACCGATGTGAACCTGCATATAGGAGTAGAGTTTAGGATCTCATCCACCAGCTTGACCTCCTCCCTTGCTTCAAGATTCGAACTCTCGTTACCACCCTTGAATTGCATCCTACTTGAACTCTTTTTACCGTGAACTCTTATTTTTGTGCTTAGTGACAGCTAGTAAGATGACTACACTATTATATGCTCATAGGTCAAACGCATGGCTAGGAAAATTACATTGACAATTAGTATACATTGAGGTCTTATTTGAGTTATAAAGACATTTTTTCTAAAAGTATGATTTTAAGGATTAGTAAATTCCAAGTTGGGTTGTAGCATTTTACCGCCTTCAAATGATAGTTGGAATTTATTTTGATATTACAAGGTGGTATACACAAGAGGATAGCTAGATCGAGAAAACAAATTTTTGATTTATGATTTTTTGAAATTGTGAAATAGTTTTGATTTATTAGGGATATGAAATCGATTTGAGAAATATTTTAAAGTTTTTATATTGTGACGCATGATTTACGGTTAACTTTGAGATTGGATTGTAATATGATAAAGTTTATCTCGAGATTATTTAAAGAGTTTAAATTATGATTTTGTAGACGACTAGAGAAGATGGAAGTTTAGTTTTAAAAAATAAGAAAAAAAAGAGCTTGAGGTTTTAAATTGGGTCGTACGATTTACGATTTATAAGTTTATTTAATTTTGAGAGATGATGGTAAAATTTTGTTCAAAATATTTTGGAAGATAAGAAATTGACTTTGAAGGAAAAATTCAAAATTTCAAATTGTGTCATATGAGCTATGATTTATAAAGTCATTTAGATTTCGAGTTTAAAGCCTTGATTATGGATATTTAAATTTTGGTAAAAAAATGTATGCTCAATTTGCGACATACAAGGACTATTTCGAGATTGATTAGAGATTTAGATTTAGATTAAACCTGGCAGCCTAAAATAATTAGAAATTTTGGTGGAGCATCTTGAAAATTTTATTGAGGAACTTTTGAGGAACTTAAAATTTTAGATTAGATCATATATTGGTGAAGGACCAAGAAACAAGCAAGGTCACCCTAATGAGATACAAGTATTCCACATTAAGTTGTCATACCACCTATGATTATGATAATGGCATATACACAAGTATGGTTAGTCATCGACCAAACTGTATAACTATATCTTTATCTTGACTTACTCGACCTTCGCTCAAATCTAGATCTTTATCGTGACCATCTAATTGTTTGAAACTTAGAAATGATTAGAATCTTTCCCTTGACCATGTTCCATCTAAGAGACATCTTCTCTCTAGAAGCCGTGTCCCTAACTTATTTTACTTTGACCTACTAGATTCCTTAATTGCCTTTATTTGTGCTTTAACTGGATCCATTTTATTTGTGCGTAAATATCACCTTATGAATTCCCACTTTCTATTCTAGACCTATTGGTGTTCCCTATCATGACTTTGATATTTGGAGCACAACAGTAGACTTTTTCTTCCAACAAATTCCATATATAAGACCTAGACGAGCCCACCTTCATGTAGGTATATCACGTGCCACTAAAACACATCTCCTTGTACTCTATTTTCTTGATATGACTTTGGGTCAAAAAGACTAAACTGTAACCTTTACCATGATGTCGACTCATGACCACAGAAAGAGATTCAACCAAGACTCAAGACTTTCGACCAAATAATGATTGTGATCAACTTAATTCCTTAAATGCTTAGCTTGTGCTCTATGTTGATTGCTAACCCGTGCCTTTTATTTTTGTGCCTTATCTTATTTGCTTAGACCATAAATTTTTATTTTCGTACAATAATCCGTATTTATTATCCAAATCATGACCGTTGAACCTAACTATATTCTCCTCCCGATTGTTTTTCTTCTCTCTTCAAGGATTTTATTTTTACTATACTGTTATCCATGCAAACCTTGTTTCTTAGATGTGAAGATGGAAAGTTTATCATGACACCCTTCGGTTAAAGAATGAGTTAGAATCGGAAGGCCATAAAAGAGATTAGTATAGATAAATAAAATGAGTATAATTTGGAGAAATAAGTTGAAAAGTGGTATTAGATGGAATTAAGGGAAGTGACATTTGGTTTATGTTCAAGTGATAATGTGCTTAAGATTGACAAAAAGGTTACGATTAATCAAACATAGTAGAGATAAATTTTATGTTTAGTGCTTAAGGAATGTTGTTAGATTATAAATGAGAATGTCCTACTAGGAAGAACTTGATTTGGCCATCGAATGAATGGATTGAAGGTTATTAAATTTAAATTTTTGAGGAGATTATAGCTTGAGTAAATATAGACCTATATGAAAATATTGGAGAAGAAGAAATCAAAAGTTTCGGACCTATTTCTATCATGGGGTATAGGACTCAAAAGTTTGTCTATTATAAAGGTCATATTAAGGTGAGATTGATTCTACTCTTGACAAAAATGTGGAAGAAATTTTAATGTAAATTATTAAAAGGAAAATTTTGCATAGAAAAATTTTGCTTGAGGAAAATATGTAGGAAGAAGAATATTAGAGATTATTTTGGACTTAGCAAATTTTAAGATTTTGGACGTAATTTCATATTGAAGTAACCTTGGTTTATCTTCAACTAAATTGATTAAAGGTTGATTAGATTATTTTGGAACATTTTGAAAGACGAGAAATTGGTTTGAGGAAAATATTTGCTAGAGATTGATTGAATCCGAAACTTTAAATTAAAGACGAGCATTAGGAGATATCGAAGGCATATATTGGTCGACATCTAAATTTTGTTCATAAATCTCAAATTTAGGAATGTATGTTTTGCAAAAGAAAGAAGTTTGATGGAATATCAATGGGGAGAAGAAATATTTTTGAAGATTAGTGATAAAAGGATAATGACAAATTCAAAGATTTAACGAAATTAAAAACCACAAGTGACTTGAAACTAACGCATTCGTAATCGAGCTTTGAGATAAGGAAGTTATTGCCTATTGACAAGGTTGCAAGTCTATAGGATAATGGTAGCGTTACTGATTTAAACACTCATGGGTTGTCACGCATTAACCCGAGCTGTTGATTTTATTCGACTAGAATTATCTAAATCTCCCATTCCCCCATCTTATGCCTTGGACTTCTCACCCGAGGATTTAAGTCATGATTCTTATCGACTAAACTCTTTCCATTCCCTTAGACCCTACCATAACTACTACTAAATTTCGAGGACGAAATTCTTATAAGTTGGGTAGGATGTAAATCCCCTAAATTTATAGTATGATTTTTTAATAAATTTGGTATCGATTTTCTTTTGTAAATTGTGAGTCACGTACGAGTTCGCATTTTTTCATATTTATACGTCGCAAGACGATATATTTATACAAATAACTTATTAAAACATTTTTTTCAAATAAGTATTTAATATTTGAATTATTGCATCGCCTCGAATTTTGGCAAACGTTATTTATTTAATGATATTTATTTTACTTTACAATTTATAATTGATAATTTAGAAAAATTATTGTTTTATGTAAATATATTTTGTGTCCCAGTCACATGAAATTTATTTCATGTCCCCTTGATTTCACAAAAATGAATTATAGTTACTTGCAAAAAATGTTAATCTAATATTTAAATATTTTATTGATTTTCAAAATTAATTCATTATTAATATTTAAAAATTATGGAAATATTTTAAATGAATCTATAGTGATTTAAATCGAAATATTGGTTTTATTTGGATAGATTAAATAGTTTTGTTTTAAGCTATTATCTAGTTTTGATTTAAGGGATTTTATCAAAAATTGTTTTTATTCGTTTTAAATTAAATAATGGAATTTCTAATGTTGATTTAAAGTAGTCCCCATCCATATCCTCATAGGAGCCCGACCTCCTATTTAAGGAGATGCTCCATAAATCAAAATTTCACAACTCCAAATTCTCTACCACTACCAAACCCGTGCATCGTGTCCGTGTCTCCTTTCCATCCACTATTTTTTCTTTTACATGTACACTTTGGCCCTGTCCGACAACCCCGGACCTCGGCCCTAATCCTAACCCTAGCAAAGTTGGCCGCCCCGCCATTGTCACCACCTGAGGCCGCACTCGGCCAACACCACCACCATCGCCATCGTCATCATCCCATTCACCACCTTCAACACGATCACCACCATCTCCTTCCCCGTCCACAAACCGACCACCACGCAGCCAGGACTCGAACCCCCATTATCATCACCATCCACCATCATCAACACCGCTGCTACCGCAGTGAACCACCTACCGCCTCCACCGACATAATCACCATCACCAAGACAATCGCAACCACCTTCACCACCACCATAGTCGGTCTCCACCGCCAACCAAAAACCCCACACCAGAGAGAAAATTTGGGCAAAAATCCCTTACATAACCGGAGTCGCCACCGTGTGAGTTCACCTCCTTCGGCGCAAGGGCCGCACTCTGGCCACCTCACCACGGGCGACCCCTGATTTCGTCACCCAGCACCTTTCGCCTCAGCGGCCCCCACCGCACAGCTTCCACGGCGCTGTGCGCCTCCAGTGCCGAAGACCCGCCAACACCGAGCGCCGCCCGTAACCCTCTCCTCCACCTGGCCGCTCCCGTCGCTGTGCGTCCGTCTCCCCGGCGAGATCTGTGCCTCCCACAAAGCGGATCCCGTGCGCAGCCGGCCCTCCACGCCGGCAGACCGACGTCGCAGTCGCTGCGACGTCCTCCCGAGCCACCCCCAGCCGAAACACCGCGCCCAGAGCTGGCGCCGCCCCATCAGCCTCCGCCGCGCTTCGCCACCGGCGACCACACTGGTAAGCCCTCCCTTCTCCCCGCTCCTCCCTTTTCTCAACTACTCTCTCTCCACTCCCTTTCTTTCTTCCTTACTTCTAAAGACAGCAGATCACTGCTGCTATGCTTATTATTATTATTATTATTATTATTATTATTATTATTATTATTATTATTATTAAGTTTAATACTGTTGAGATATTTGTTACCAATATCAAAATTTAAAATGCAAATTCTAGTTTTAAACCTAAAATATATTATTATATACTCATGGGATATGGTGAATGGGTTTTATCTAAATTGTTTTATATTATTTTCTCTTTCTAAAGAATATCTTGATTAGTAAAATACAGTTTTAAATATATTATAGATATCTCTCGATTTTAAATATCTTGACCCTTAAAGTGTATCTTCTTGATTATAAAATATATTTATAGTATTTTTCAAATATTTATCGAATTAATAAAATATAGATTTCTACTAAAAATTTATATATTACGAACTTAGAGTGATTGTAGCCTAAAATTATTTTCGGTTCTTCAAGTATTTATATGGACATGTATTTGGCTAATAAAAAGGTATCTTTCCAAAATTATAAATATAAGTTATTTTTAAGTAATTACATAACTTTATTATAAAAGTAGTTTTCAAAAATTAGTACATGTATTTATTTCCACAAATCCTCTTCAACTATCTTAGCTGATCATGACTAATCGTACCCTTACTTCCTTCCCGATTTCGGACCCCTACGCCTCGATCGTGGCTATTGGACTATTGGTACATGACAGAACATCGCACCACCAGGCGACACACCAGGCAAGATACTTTTCCATTATATAGTTTATTTTTAGTTTGTATTTTATTACATATCACTCTTCATTTATTTCCAGTTCTTACAGTTCTTGATTTACTACCTGCTCAGTGATATTAGCTTACTTGTTATTATCCTTTGATCGCATATGGACCTAGAGTAAAGGAACTACCGCGTGTAGTGTATCGCATATACCTTGACACAGTTGCACCACGAGTTTGTGTGAGATGAGTAGCATGTAGAGGCCCTTGCGTGTTGGCTGATCACTCGTGCGCATGCATTAGGGCTAACTGCTAATAGAGGCATGTTAGGAGACTTAGCAGTTAGTAGAGGTATATGGTTGTGGATGCGACTTGAATAAAAGCATCGGGTGGAGAGAACAATACCTGACGTATGGGCTTCTTTGCACTTCCCTTATTACTTTTGCGCTCCTCCGGAGACACAGGATTCAGATGCCCTTTGACGTTATCCAGAGCGTTATGGACATAGCCCCTTGCACATGATGCCCTCTGACGATCTTCGGACGTTACGGACGTAGGCCCATGGTACCCTATTTGGAGATTATACCGATCCTATTTACAGCCAGGACTCATGCGTCGAAAGGATTGTTTCTCAACTGCATGTTCACTTTAGTATGGTTAGGCTACCTTATTTATGTCTGGTCACTTTCTTTGATTGTGGCATATTTTATATTTAGTATTTATATGGCATATTCTTCCTG
This sequence comes from Iris pallida, assembly GCA_029216955.1. Lineage (NCBI taxonomy): Eukaryota > Viridiplantae > Streptophyta > Magnoliopsida > Asparagales > Iridaceae > Iris > Iris pallida. The sequence goes on along the minus strand of JANAVB010030217.1, from coordinate 10,190,416 downwards.
TATCTTGTTACGTCCCTCTGAGGACCTGGTGATTCCTCCAGGTGTGTCTTGTGATTTCTGCAGGTGCTTAGCTAAGGCCATGACTTGCGCTCTATTCTTCGAGATGTTGCTCTTGGATTGTCATCCTCTTCTCTCTACCAAATTACTTTCCTTGTATATTTCTTTCCTATTAAAATTTGTTGGTACTGGATTTGTCTCCGCCCAACGATTGAACCATAATTATTCAAGTTGATTTTATATTATTATTCTTTTCATTGTAGATGAGATTTAGTCTTGGATTACTGCATTTTACAGCTTATGTATACATACAAGATTTCCATACAATGGAGCGTACTTCGTATGTATACAGCTGGCATAGATACGTACCTAGTCCTAAGTATTTTGGGACTGGGGCGTTACAAACCAAGCGAAGTATTTCTAGGCTATTTGCTATGGTGCTGCTATTGGGTATAAATGTAAACAAATACGAAAAACAAATTCAACTTTAATAGAACGGATGCACGATAGAAAAAAAATTTATCAACACCCAATCATATAAACTGCCAATTCTTTTATGGGGCTTTCGTATACTACATAGCCGACCCCAGTCGGATGGGAGAAGACCTGGGAGATGTTGTAAAATGTGTGTTAAGGTTATATATTGCAGTATCCATGAATACAAATATAAGAAAGTCATTAACAAAATAATCATATCAAGTAACATAGTTAATCAACTAAACATTTTGATCTTAAAGGATATAATAACAATAATGTATGTCCATATTTGAAAGACAACTTATTTAAAATGCATATAAGGAGCTAGGTACTTCCATCAATCATTAAAATTTGCAGGCTCTAGTATGGTCTACATAGCTACTAGCATTAATTAAAGGGAAGATTTATGAAATGCCCAAAAACTAAAAAAGTTTTATGTAAAACCCACCGCTAAAAAAACTTTCATCGCGTGCCCAGAATTAGAGAAACTTATCCAAAGCGGGTTCCAAATGACCCTTTTGCCCTTCCTTTTAATTTATTGGAAACACCCACAAAACTGCTCTTAAAAAAACGTTTCAATACTCCATCTTCTTCCATACGCTGCTCACTTTCGAATCTAGATTTTCTCCTCAAAAATCTTCAAAAACTCGTTGAAAAATTTCGGAAAGACCGGGACGAACGACAAAAGTGCTAAAACGGAGGTCCAAACATCATTTTTTTGCGAATCTAAAATTTCGGAAGGCCGTCTAACGATGAAGCCGTTACTTTCAGTCTCCTCGACGATACGCTCATTTTGCGACAAACGGGACCTCGTTTCGACCTCCCAGTCAAAAGTTATGGCCCTCCAAAGTTTCAGCTAACCATAAAATGCAGGAGAATGGCATTCTTCGTCTTAATTTACACGGAGAATGACCATTCTCCGTCTTAATTAGGATGGAGAATGACATTCTCCGTCTTAATTTACACGGAGAATGGTCTCCGTCTTAATTAGGACGGAGAATGACATTCTCCGTCTTAATTTACACGGAGAATGGTCATTCCAGTGTTAAAACGCAGGAGAATGACCATTCTCCGTGTTAGAAACACGGAGAATTCTTAATTTACACGGAGAATGGTCATTCCAGTGTTAAAACGCAGGAGAATGACCATTCTCCGTGTTAGAAACACGGAGAATGTCATTCTCCGTGTTAAATGAAACGGAGAATGTCATTCTCCGTGTTAAATAAAACGGAGAATGGCATTCTCCGTCCTAATTAAGACGGAGAATGGCCATTCTCCGTGCTAAATTAAACGGAGAATGACCATTCTCCGTCTTAATTAGGACGGAGAATGTTATTCTCCGTGTAATTTATCACGGAGAATGGTCATTCTAGTGTTAAAACGCAGGAGAATGACCATTCTCCGTGTTAGAAACACGGAGAATGCCATTCTCCGTGTTAATTAGGACGGAGAATGCCATTCTCCGTGTTAATTAGGACGGAGAATGGCATTCTCCGTCCTAATTAAGACGGAGAATGACATTCTCGGTCCTAATTAAGACGGAAACGGAGAATGTCATTCTCCGTGTTAATTAGGACGGAGAATGGCATTCTCCGTCCTAAATAAAACGGAGAATGGCATTCTCCGTCCTAATTAAGACGGAGAATGCCATTCTCCGTCCTAATTAAGACGGAGAATGGTCATTTCCAGTGTTAAAACGTGTAATTTAGTTTTTTCAGGAATAAAGAGTTTCGTTCTTCTTTCAAAGCGATGATAATTCTTATGGAAAAGAAGAAGAAAGATCTTCTCTCCACAATTGAAGATCTGAGTTCAAATGTCTCCACGATGAAGATAATGATGATGGTGATGATGATGACGAGCGATGATCTGAGTTCGACTGAAGAAAAACACACCGAACTACGAACGATCTTTGCGATCTCTGCTGAATATGAGAGCAATGGAATTCAGATTTTCCGTGAAGAAGAAGAAGACGAAAATCGCAATCCAGATCTGAGTTTTTTGAATTCAAATACATATAGATGACCAATTCGTGCGGAGGGGTAGTTTCGGTATTATAAAAATAGCAGTTTCTAGCGGGTGGCATCTAAAAGGGAATCTTGGAATATTTAACGTGAAAATACTTAATTCTGGGTATTTCATAAAACTTATTCAGCGGGTGGGCATTTCATAAAAGCCCACCCCGAAATTGGGTTTCTCAGCAATTTCCAGTTAATTAAATAGGTCATTGACTTCAGTAAAAAAAGAAGAAGAGTTCATTGACTGCATTTAAATACCATGGCCCTTTTATGGTCGACATCCAAATAAAATAAGATATTTAATTATTTATTGCATCATCCCCATAGAGATCCATAAAAATTTGACTTGGTAACATAGTGGATAAAAAGATACAGTTCATGGATACTGGATAACTATTGAAATCAGAGTTTACCTTCAATTTGTTACAGATCCTGAACTGAAAATGTGTATACACATTGGCTTCTGCTACTTGCCATATTCATTTTTGTCTACGTTAAAGTCCCAAATAAAGATAAATGTAACCAAGTATGAAATGCTAGAATGGCAAATTGGTCTGGAAAAACAGTAGATGATAGTCTTCACTTAAAAATGAATGTAATGGCACAAATATGGTCACGTGTTGCTCCAACTGCTTCATTAGCAATCCCCTGCTGCAAGGTTAAAATATATATAAGATAACTGATACAATACAAAATGCATTTGCACTTTAACAAAGATGTCTTACAGTAAGTTCAAAATACTTATAAGGTATAACTGATATAATACAGAAAGCATTGAATTTCTTTCAAGATGTCTCACAGAAATGCATATCAAGGTAATAAAAAAATGTATATTTTTCTAATAATAGAGAATTAGTGTGAAAGTAGGCATTTGATCAACATGCAGATCAATTATTAAAAAAATTAACAATATTTTGGGATAATGTTTCTTGTTTTTCTTCTTCTTCACCAATCTAAGACATACACACACTGTCTGATGCTAGAAGCATGAAATTCAAAGCATCCTCTCCCAAGGGCATCATCTACCCTTCAAGAAAGGTCACAATTCATTCAAGTAGCAACTGAGCAGCTTGGAGATACTTAAAATAATGATATTATAATGGTAAAACAAAAGCACTTCATACCTTAAGATAGCACACTATCCAATAAAAATACAAATTGCTTGAAGAGAGATGATTTGATGTATTGAGACAATTTAAACTGCATAAGTAAACAATGAAACTGTAAGCATAGCTCACTAACAACAAAAATAATGGTTCATCCCAATTCTTTGGGTTCAGTGTAAGCATTGCTTAGTTTAACCAAGGCATTGTTAACAGCAACATCAACCATCAATGTGAAACTCAAGTGTATGTTATGAAACTATAGAAAAATGAAGTACAACTTGTAAAGCTATCGATTGAAGAAATATAAAACACCAAGAGACAACAAAGATGCACTAACCTTTCTTATAGATCTTAGCAAGCGCATAAGTGGGCCAAGAACAATGTTACTGATGGAGAGAGAACCTCATTCATCAATAACTAAATTCTGCAAAGTAATGAACAAAAGCTATCAGTAGGGCTGTAGAGATATCCGATGACTCAACATGCACCCCGAACATCAACAATAATTAGGTTTGCAAATGAAATTATGAATGTTTATGACCCAATCTTTGGTGGGAGTATTTTCCTACATAGACAACATAATTTAGTTATACAACAGGCTTTTGGTTTACAAGATCTAAAGCCACAATCCAATATATATAATGAGTATGTAATTAATTATCTATAATGCATGGGTAATCTAATAGTTCATGCCATTTCTGTGTCACATCATGTCGGACACACCGTGGACACTCCAAATTACACTAGAACACACCAAAGTAGGGGCTGAATCTGTGTCGTCGAGTCCAAATTTTGATGCGCTGCGTTGTGTAGTTTATGTGTCTATGCAACATCAATTTTAATAGCTTGCTGGTATGGATGTTGATGAAGATATTGTAAACTACTTTGACAACTTTAGCTCCAATTAATTATGCTTCATTAACAAGCTGACCTTAACCTTATCTTAGTTCGTCTATGATCATATATGTATGTTGTATCATATCCAACAAGTATCCAACACAACACAACTACAATTTTCAGAGTGATAGTCATTCATGGACTAAACCAGAACAAAGGAATATATAATGCAAGTAATCTAAATGAAGCAAATTAGTAGATAGAAGAAAATATTCTAGTAAAAATACCAGGTACTACAAGAAGATTTATTCTAAATTCTATTGAATAACAATGGAAAAGACTATACACTTCGGTAAATTGTATTGGGATAGAGGGAAAATGATTATAAGCTTGGTCCAAAACAAATATTATTACAATTTAGTAACATGTGAACTATGGATCATCACAATCTGTTGTCCAATTCTAGCTTGATATTGTTGTCATATGATGATGCAGGGATAAAAAGCTGGGTAATAGAGCTATGTAGGTCATTGGCATGTAAACTTGCATGAGATCTTTCCTATAATGTCTTTGACAATCTTAAGTTTCTTCCTCCTGTCTTGAGATAGATGGAAAATGATTATAAGCCATCGGCTTCTAAACAAATCTCCTTGTAAATTAGTAACTTATGTGAACTGTGGATCATAGCAGTCTGATGTCCCAAATCCAGCTTGATATCGTTGTCATCGGTGTAATATTAGGCTTTCAAACTACTTGGGTGATAGAGCTATGTAGGCCATTGGCCTATCAACTGAACATTAAAAATCTCCTTTTAATCTATTGGATGAAGTTTCTATGTAGACCATTGACTTGTCAACTGAACATTGAAATATCCTTTTAATCTATTGGATGAAATTTTTGTTTGTGTTTCCCCTACATGGCCATGTGTGCGTGCGCGTGCACATACACATGTGCTAACATATAGGTGTCCTACATAGTACATCCTATTGGAACATGACAATGCTTAGGCTTGGTTATACAAGGAATTTCAGTCATATCTCTCATTCAAAACCCTGTATTATGATATCTTTTTAAAATTCTTGTTGATGTTCAACTAATTTAGTATCAAAGTTGATTTTCCATATCCATTGCATAGTACTAAATTGTTATATTTGTATCATGAGTTCTCTCTAATATATTTCTTATAATAATGCATACGGAATGTGGCAAAATTTTATCAAAGTTTTATCCATGAGACTGAGTCATTTAGGTTCCAAGAGAACTTGATGTAGATGGATGATCAGATCTATTGGCTCGACTTCTCCTAAGAAAAAACATAATTTTCTCACTTAAGCAATTTTACTGGAAAGCGAAAGGTAACGGAATTCCCAGCCAAATCCCTTAACTATGTAATTCTTATCTTTTCGTCGAACATATAGAGCGCATCAAATAATTACCAACCAAATCCTTTTAAAAAAAAATCCAAATCAAAACCACTCACTTACTATTGAGAAGTCGATGGCGACGTATAGGTATTGAATCATTCCCTTACGGATCTTTCCCTCAAATATGCAATGACTCTCACAATCGATCCTCTTCGCTCTTGCTCTTTTTTAGATTCTACAAAAAATCTTCCAAGCAAGAAGTAAGAACACACAGACAATTGCTTGTAAGCAAAAAAGAGGATTTACTTGATCAAGATATGGCAAAGCATTCAAGCCTGAAAAATTGAACTCACATGAAATCAATGGGTGATGGAGCAGCCACCATCACCTCTACTCATCCAAACAAACACCATTATAACTATAACTACAAATACTTGGTGGGCATAGCAAGTTTAGATCCTTACCTTTCATTTTGGGTTTTGCGTCTGGCGAAGCGAGGAGCGCCGGAGTCATCATCGCCACCGTCGCCGCTAAGAAGTAGACTTCTTCGTCGTCTTCGTGGACTTTGATGTAGACTTGGGCATGGTCTCGACCAATGTCGAGGTGGAGGCCGCAACGGCGAGAGAGGCTTTCTTCATCGACGATATCTTCATCATCGGATCCGAAAATCATTGTCGTTGGAGTCATCGAACGCTAACAGCAAGGATCAACTAAAGAAGCAGGCGGCCTTGTCGCGGTTGACGCCTTCGGAGAAGAGCATACAGTCGGAGAAGGAGGAGCAGGCAGGGGACGTGGTAGGGTCCTACTGGAGAATTAGGTTGCGTTTGGTTCATTGTAATGTAATCGTAATGGAATTGAATTTGTAATGTAATTGAGTTTGTAATGTAATAAAATTATAATTACATTACTATATTTGGTTGAAACATGTAATCAAACCATATAATGTAATGTTAATTGCATTCATGTGTTTGGTTTACCATGTAATGTAATTGAATTTTTAATTTAATATTTTTTTTAAAATACAACATAAAATTTAAAAAGTTGATCAATACAAAATTTCAAAAATTTAAAAAGAAAAAAGAAAAAAATTAAAAATAAATAATAAAAAGGGGGGAAAATGGTTTGTTTTCTGCTAAAAAAAAGACCAAAAAACGAAAAAAAAAGACAAAAAATAAAAAATACCAATAATGACAAACGAACAAAACAGAAGGAAAAAAAACCAAAAATGAAAAAACGATAAAAAAGAAAAACGACAAAAAAAAAAGATCAAAAATGTGAAAACCATAAAAAGTGACCAATAATGATAAAAAAATGACTAAAAAACAAAAAAATTGACAAAAAAACAACAATAAATGAAAGGGAAAAAAAAAAGACCAAAACGACCAAAAACAAAAAAAATGACAAAAAAATGAACAAAAACGACAAAAAAAAACAAAAAAATGACAAAAAACGATAAAAAAGAGCAAAAAAATAAAAAACGATAAAAAGGAACAGAAATGACAAAAAACGAAAATACGAAAAAAGACCAAAAACAATAGGGAATTAAAACGAGCAAAAAACGACAAAAATATTAAAAAACTTGCAAAAAAAATCCAAAAACAACAAAAAAAGGGAACAAAAACGACAAAACAACAAACAAAAAGAAAAAACGAGCATAAACGACCAAAAAAAAGTGAAAAAGACCCAAAAAAAAAAGCAAAAAAGGATTAAAAAAGCGACAAAACATGCAAAATCGACCAAAAACGATAGAAGACGATAAAAACGTAAAAAGTTGTCAAAAACGTACAAGATCGACAAAAATCGATAAATAACATGTAGAAATGGCAAAAAATGTGAAAAATCGACAAAAAAACGATAAAAACGTAAAAAAATTGACCAAAAACGATAAAAAAGGGCAAAAAATGAACAAAAACGACAAAAAAAGGCAAAAAGAACAAAAAAAATGACAAAAATGATAAAAAAAAAATAAAAACAACCAAAAACGAACAAAAATGACAAAAAATGAACAAAAAACGGACAAAAATAACAAAAAAAGGACAAAAAGACAAAAAAAAAAACAAAGAAAAACAACCAAAAGGAACAAAAATAACAAAAAATAAACAAAAACGACAAAAAATGAACAAAAAAAGGACAAAAACGACAAAAAAAGAAACAAAAATAACAAAAAAACGAACAAAAATTACAAAAAACGAACAAAAAAAGACCAAAAACAACAAAAAAGGACAAAAACGACAAAAAAAAGCAAACAAAAACAACGAAAAAACGAACAAAAATGACAAAAAAAGAACAAAAACGACAAAAAAGGACAAAAACAACAAAAAAAGGACAAAACGATAAAAAAAAACAAACAAAAACAACAAAAAAACGAACAAAATGACAAAAAAACGAACAAAAACGAAAAAAAAAGAACAAAAAAGGGACAAAAACGACAAAAAAATCGAACAAAAATGAAAAAACGAACAAAAATTACAAAAAACGAAAAAAACGACAAAAAAGAACAAAAAAGGACCAAAAACAACAAAAAAATAACAAAAACGACAAAAAACAAACAATAACAACGAAAAACGAACAAAAATGACAAAAAACGAACAAAAATGACAAAAAACGAACAAAAACGACAAAAAAGGGGCAAAAACAAAAAAAAAAACGACAAAAAAACAAACAAAAATAACAAAAAACGAACAAAAATGACAAAAAACGAACAAAAACGACAAAAAAGGGACAAAAACAACAAAAAAGGACAAAAACGAACAAAAAAATAAACAAAACAACCAAAAACGAACAAAAATAACAAAAAAACGAACAAAAACGACAAAAAATGACAAAAAACGAACAAAAACGACCAAAAACGACAAAAAACAAACAAAAACAACATAAAATGACCAAAAACGAACAAAAATGACAAAAAACGAACAAAAACGACCAAAACCGAACAAAAATGACCAAAAACAAACAAAAACAACAAAAAATGACCAAAAAAGAACAAAAAGACCAAATTATAGCATACCAACCTTCCGCTTAAGTTGTAATGTAATTGCGATTACATAGGTTTTTTGATATAATTGAGTTTAGAAGAAACTGATGTAATGTAATCAAACTTGTAATCGCGATTACATTACATCTAATTTTTTTTGTCCAACCAAACACCCGAGTTAGATTGACAACGTAATGTCAATTACATTATGTTGTCCAATCCTGCAAACCAAACGGGCCCTTAATTTCTCTGCTGTCGCGATGTCGAGCCGTCATTTGGAGGTCATCGAAGTCGTCTTTGGAGAAAACTAGGAGGGTTTCGTTTTTATTGGTCGAGGAAGAGAAGCTGTGTGAGTGTGGAGATTCTTTAGAGGAGAGGGAGGAGACAAGAGGAAAGGAGAGGGCTCTCTCTCCCTCTCTCTCTCTCTTTAGGAGCAAACGAGGAGAAAAGGGAGGGGAAGGTAGGGAGATGGAGTTTCCTGAGAAAGGGTTCTTTCTGAGACATCGAGAAAATTTTGATATATTCTGTAAACCACCAAAATTTATGGAATATTTTTAATTTATTTATTTTAATTTTCAATTGTACGGTAAATAATATTGAGTATATATACAGCATAGGCATGTAAGCCTTACTTATATATTGAGGAGTAAAAATATGTACATTTTTATATACTTACCAAGTACTTTTATATATAATTGTATTAGAATTTATATTGATTAAAAGTTATGTTTACTATTTTAAGTAGATATAGTATGTATATAGTTCTATGTAAAGTAATTATGTAGGTGTGCATATACAAAACTTTTCTTTGTATGGTCTTACCTATAGGATAAATGAATATGGGTGCTTATATGTATATAAAATATAGGTTTGCAAATAATATACTTTTATTTATATTTTCAAGCCTTATAGAGAAATTATTTTCAAAGGATATGTTAAAAATATTTTGAATTTATTATTAGCTTATAAATGGGCAAAGAAATAATCATGGATAAAAATATGTTTTTTGTTAAACTTGTATATAATATTGGTATATATATACACATCCTTGTATATATGTTTCTATAGTGTGTATTAAGATTTATATATATATATATATATTTAGAAGTATTTTGTATTTTTTAAATTGTATAAACTAATTTGTAGAAATACTAATAATAAAGATAATATTAGATTATAAAATTTCTTTATATAGATAACTATTTTAAAACTTTATTTTGATTAGTTTTTATTTTTAATTATTGGTTTATAAAGTAAAGAAAGAAAAAGAGAAAAGAGAATAAGAAAAAGGAAAAAAAAAAGTATAATCTGCTACTGTTCCGCGGGAGCAGTATCCAAACGAGCCCGAGCCCCTTCTCTGTATTATACGCTTATGTGTATATAAATATCGAAGCCTATATTGAAAAAAAACCCAAATTTCCCTTCGCTCCTGACATCGTGCTGCCCCATGTCACATACGCGCGAGTCATTCCTGTCCCCACGCGTCGTTGCCGCTGCCAGTGACCGGCCGTCGGTCGACGAACGCCGCAGCAAGGCCGCTATAACAGAGGAAGCATGACAGCATCAAGGCTGCAGGGAGGTCACTTCGCGGCATCATATCTCCCCCATCGAGCAATCAATGTACGAACCAATTTTTGAGGTACGATCCCGACATAACCCCCTCCATCACCTTCAAGTAGATTGATTGTAGTGCGTTAGTGTGTTGTAGAAATCGAACCAAAAATCCCGAGAAACTTGTTCAAATCTGAACAAAAATGCGAACCAAACCCCCGACTTGGAAGGCTGATTTCAGCCAACCTACTGACAGTTTTTCAGAACCAACTTATATCAGTCATAGACAACCTATACATGATCGAAACCCCGGTTGTAGTTCATGAATTCATTAACTTGATGCGAAGAAAACAGTGGGTAAAGATCGAGAAAAAAACCCTATCAAAAACAGTTTCAAAAACTTAAAAACTCGTCGATACGACGTACGACCCACCAATCCGGACGACGTGATCGCGGACCGAAAGCATTGAAAGGTACGTATCGACTTCGTGGTTGTGTGGGCTTTGACGGGATTCAAATTGGTCGCGTGTGCGCGATGAATTTGATGCGTATCTATCGAAATTTACCGTATCGGCCTATTTACAAATTTTCCAATTACTTTGTGTACGTTCGTGAAATCGTGACGCAACTTACGCCAGCAGGACCGTATCATTTTTTGGTCCTATATGCCAAGTTTGGTCTGATTCTGAGAAGGTCGGCTAGAATGCCTATTTGGCAGGCCCGCGACATACTCCAACGGGCAAAATTGTGCACAGCCCACCGGAATCAAACTTTGGACATATGGTTGGGTTCGTCTCCTCAAACTGAACCTGTAGACATGTAGTTTGACGACTTTAGAGACCGTATGTTCTGGCACGCGTTTCGGTGCAAAATAAGTCCAACGGCGACATCGTTTTGACCCGAATTTACAATTTTGCCCCTGTTCTAGAATTGGAATTTTGGACAGGCATTTTTTAGATATATCTTATATTTCGAACACGTTTTTGGTGTTTATTTCGGCATCCGAGGACGTATGCAGGATTTGGCTTTCATCGCTTTACTATTCTAACGGTTTGAGCAATTGGACGTCGCTCTTTTGCACACAACCTCAGGCAAGATATCTTGCCATATTTACTGCTTATATATAGTCTACATTTTAGTTATTTGCGTATCACTATTTATTTATTTCCAGTTCTTGTAGTTGTACCATTATTACAATTCTTGATTTATTACCTACTCAGTGATATTAGCTTTACTTTGCTTATTATTCTTTGATTACATATGGACCTAGAGTTAAGGGACTACCAACTGTAGTGTATTGCATAAACCTTGACACAGTTGTACCACGAGATATGTGTGAGATGAGTATCATGTAGAGGTACTTGCGTGTTAGTTGATCACCCGTACGCATGCGTTAGGTCTAACTGCTAATAGAGGCATGTTAGAAGACTTAGCAGTTATTAGAGGTACATGATCGCGGACGCAACTTCGATAGGGGCATCGGGTGGGGAGAACAGTTTTTTGTCGTATGGGCTTCTATTACACATTTTCTAGTAACCCGGAAGCTCCGCTGGAGATACGGGTATGCTTACCCCCCTCATGTTGGCCACTGACGTTTTTGAATATTATGCGCTTGGGGTAAGATGATCCTCTCAGGTTGGCCATTGTCATTTTTTTGAACGTCATACGCTTAGGTCACTAGTGCCCAAGTGGGGACTACACCAGATCCTATTTACAGCCAGGGCTCATGCGACGAAAGGTTTGTTCTCAACTGCATAAACACTTTAGATGGTTAGGTGAACCTAGTTAATGTCAAGTCACCCATGTTCCTTTATGTATCTTGTTACGATTGGGACTATTTTACTTTACTTGTGGCTTGTGACATTTTATATATTCAGTTTATTATGTCATGTTCTTCCTGTATCTTGTTACGTCCCTCTGAGGACCTAGTTATCTCTCCAGGTGTGTGCTTTGTGACTTTTCGCAGGTGTTCTAGCTAAGGCCGTGATCTTCTCCAATCCTTCGAAGATGATTGCCCTTGGTTCGTCTTGTCAATTCCATCTATCCTTTCCTTGTATATTTCTCTCTTTTAAATATAGTTGGTAGTGGATTTGTCTCTGCACAACTACATGTATAATTAACAAATTTCATAGTTGATTTATATTATTATTCTCTTATTTGGTAGATGTGATTTAGTTATCATGGTTTACTGCATTTTATAGCTTATGTATACATACGGAAGTTCCATACATTGGAGTAAACTTCGTATGAACATAGCTGGCATGTCTACGCACTTCGTCCTAAGTATTTTGGGGCTGTTGTAACCACCACTTTTCTAAAATAAGAATATTTTGATAATTATGTGATTTTTTTGATTCATTTATAATATTTTAATTGGTGTTGTGTTAGCAGTCGGTTTAACCTTAGCTAACCATGATTAGAGACTAACCATGACATTAGAAATCTAATTACCAAGTTAGATTTGAATTCTAAGTTTGTAGTCCTAATTAGGAAACTTCTTGAATTGATTTTTAGGGTTTTAAGTTATTTGACATTTTTGGCTTTTTGCTAAAAGTGTCACTCCCATTTTTCTAGATTAGGGGTATTTTAGTCGTTGTGTGCTAATTTGAATTTTTATTATTATATTATTAAATTGATTGGTGTGTGGCTTTGATTGGTGTTTTGGTAGTAGAAGGTGGTATAACCTTAGTTAACCTTGATTAGAAGTCCAACAATGTAACTAGAGACTTAATTAGCTTTTTAATTTTTTTTATTTAGATTTATTGTCCATTTTAGGAATCATTTAATTCATTTTTAAGTCATTTTATATATAGCCTTTAAGCCTTTTTGTCAATGGGCCTTTAAAGCAACATGAGGAGTGCTGGCCCATGACTGTCACTTTCCGTTCCCAGAATACATATTTTTAATACATGTACTGCTTTAATATTTATCATGTATTGTTCTGTAGTTAAACTCCTTTAATTTCATGTTAATTAATTTTCTGTAATTTTATTTCTGCATTTTATCTCCTGCTTTTATACTCTGCTTTAGCTATACTTTGGGTTCATTTAGTATGTTGGTTCATCATGAACCAAACCAAACCCCCACCTACCACCACCCCTTCCATTTAAAGCCCATCCCCTTTCTCTCTCTTCATTACTTCACCATTACTCTTCTTCTTCCTCATAACTCTTTCACCAACCTAGGAGAGCTAGGCAAGTGCCAAACTTGCTTCTTGATGGATCACCGTTATTATTGTTCCATCATCTTCCTTACTTGATTTTGAGTCTCTTTAGTACTTGGCATTTTCGATTTCCATGGCTTCTTCATTGCAGATCTAAGTTTAATGTATTTTCGGATTTCTTAGGTTTTGATCTAGTAAACTTTATTTTTTTTAAGTTTTGATGGTTCCATGTTGTAGAGAATTTCGTTCTACCCCATTTTGACCTATGGAAGTTCAGATTTGGGCTTAGAATGAAGGATTTAGAGAGCTTGGAAGCAATGGTTTTCCATGGTTCTGTCCTTAGAAAATTCGGAGAAGAAGAACAGACCCTGGCCGCATGGTAGTGCTTGACCGCATGAGTCTTCATGCGGCAAGTCATCCTGGCCGTATGAGATTTCGTAGCCCCATAAGCTTAGGCTTAATCAGTTAGCGGCATGACTTAATCATCAGCCACATGGCAGTTTCTGTTGGCCCAATAATTACATCGTATTTTTGAATATGGCTAATCAGTTAAGTTTAACATTATGATGTCACTAATATTCATATACTCACTATCATGTTGCTATTTAAACTTAGCATTGTCCTAATTGTCCTATATTATATTGACATGCTTGTATTGTACTGCAACATATTTTTCTCGCCGAACATGTATTTGTAGACATGCAGTAAGCATGATCAAACATGATCAAAGCGGGACATAGAAATGAAGAATTAATGATGGACCAAAGACGGCGCCCCCCGTCGGGGGTTCGGGGGCGAAGCCCCCTGAAAGGTATTCAGATTTCCAGATCTGCTTATCTTTGGATGACTGCTGTCAAGGAAAAAGATGCCTTCAGAACTGCTCAAATATCAGAAGAAATACGTCATCAAAGGGCTCTTGGTTTTCCTATTTGTTCCAAGTCTGTAATTTTCAATTTATTGAGTCTAGGAGAATGTGTACGTTGAGTCGCACTGAGTCATCTCAACCCCTAGACATATCTCTCCAAGCTCTACCATTCAAACAGACCAATTCCTGAACCAAGCCCAAGCTCCACAAAGCCCAAAAGCCCAATGGACCAATTCTGTCTTCTGGAGACAAAGTTCGGGCCGAACTCTGCCTCCACACAGTGTTCGGGCCAAACTCTGTCCCCTGATTTCTAGGAACTAATTTTTATGGTTACCAATTGCTAGCTGGTATAACGGCCATATGTTTGAATTTTGAGGACAGAATTCTGGCCGAATTCTGCCTTCCAGACTAGTATATATAGGGCATGATTTCAACCATTTTTATTCATCTCTTCATCACCTTTCTATCTCTCACTCTCAATTATCTAAGCCTTATACTACCTAAGCCTTATTCTTCCAATCTACTAGCCACAAAACTTTCTAAGCCCCAAGGTGCTCAAGTGCGATTCAGCTAGAAGTTTTTGTGCAAGAGTTGAAAAGAAAAGTCACTTGGACAATTCCAAGTTTTGCCACTTGCGAATCTGTAAGAAGTTGGCGTGCTCTTCTGAGTAAAGGCACGTGGTTGTACACTATTTCACAAATAGTGGATTTCAATCCTGAGCTAGAGTTCTCAGGCCTGGACTAGTCCTCCACGAGGGAAACCAGGTTAAAACTGTTGTGTTTGCGTATGCTCTTCATATCTTTATTTACTTCCGCATTTCTCTATGATTTATTTACTATCTTGATAGTTGTTTTGTGATTGTGATATAGAGTTAGTTTTTATTTGGTGATTATCGACACAAACTCTATTCACCCCCCTCTAGAGTTGCCTACACGTTCTTTCAATTGGTATCAGAGCGAGGTCTCTATTGTTAGGCTTAACATCCTTAGAGTAGATCCTTGTTTATTTGTGTATGGCATCGTATTCCTCCTCCTCCGATAAAGAGGGTTTTATTTCTAGTAGCATAGACAATCATGTTTCTTCTAAATGCAAGAAATGCTCTAAGTGGAAAGCCATGGCTAACCAATCCTTAAAGTTTGCTAAGGCTTTTCATTCTACAAATGAAGAACTTTCAGAAAAGGTTATTCATTTAGAAGAGTCTAATGAGTTTTTGAGAAATGAAAACAATGATTTATTATTTAGACTTGACTCACAAAACTCATCTTGTGTTTCTTTAAAGAGTTTGAATGATTCTTTAATTTTGAAAATCAAATCTCTTTCCTCATCAATAGAAGATCTTAAGAAGCAAGCACATGAGCTAAATCATTTACATGATTCTTCTATTGACTCTTTAAAGAAACAAAATGATGATTTTATTTCTAGAATTGCTTTATTTGAAAAAGTGAATTATGCTTTAAATGCTAAATTTGTTTCTCTTACTTGTGTGCATAATGATTTGCTATTAGAACATGATATTCTTAAGACCAAATCCATGCATAGTGATTCTCTTACTTGTGTGCATAATGATTTGCTATTAGAACATGATAGTCTTAAGACCAAATCCATGCATGCTCACTCTAGAGATATTCTTCATTCTAGTATGTCACATGTTCATAATCATACTCATTTCGATACATGTGCACACACTAGTATTAGGTGCTTCTATTGCTCTCGCATTGGACACATGAGTGTAACTTGTCCTATTCGTAGGAGTTTTTCTACCAATGCTAGAGTAAATAGTATATGGGTCCCTAAAGCTAACAAATGTGGATCCAAGTTTATTTGGATACCAAAGTCTTTACCTAATATTGTAGGTGGAGCTACTTGTATCAGGACATAGCACCGAGGAAGCGTGTTGGTGGTTGCAAAGCTCAGAGGTCATCTTCCAAGCAATTGTACCAACACAAGTGTGGCCACTAGAGCCACTTTGGTAACATGCTAAACGATTCTCTTTAAATGGTTTATAGAATTTAGCATGTTTCTCTTGATGTCTTGCTACTAGCTCACATTGACATCCTTTGGTTGCTTATTATATAAATCAATGTGAGATATAATACTAGCATGCTTAGTTAATTTTCTTATTATTTCTTTTATCTAGCATGACTAGTCACTTAGCTTAAATGACTAGTTCACACTATGTAGTTTATCACTCATTTTCTATTAGTGTGACATATTTAAATATGGATGCTCGCTATTCTTTGTCTTTATAAAGCATGTATATCACTCTAGCTCATAGGAGCTTGATTCTTGAATTTTGTTTTAAAGTTTGACTCTCCATTTTTAAAGTTTTGAGATAGTTACTCCTTGATGATTTGTATTTAATATGTCATATTTATCTTAATTGCTATTTGTGGATATATGTGTTTAGCACAAGCTACTTATAATTTGATTTAATCTTGTGCTTGCATAATATCTTCATTATTGATTCTCATGTTTTATTTTGATTATTCTCTTGAGAATCTATTAAGTCTCTGCCCAATAAAGTTTATTTATACATTTTATTTAATTTGTGATGGTTTTCAATATTTATTAATGATACATGAATTTATTTATTTTTCTATGTAGTTCATGTATTTCTTATATTGATATATATTTTTCTATAAATATCTTTTTGCGGGCATATGAGTTAAGCTCAAATTTCATATTATTTTGAAGAGTATCTATTCATACTTTTGCTTACCTCATATTTTAGCTATTGATTCTTTTGACCAAATTTGTGTTATCTCATCTTGAATCAATTAGCTCCTTCCTTAAAGTCTTCTTTTGATGATATCTTATTGGCTTTTATTTGTTGACTTTATGGATACATGCATTTTAATTGATTTATGATCTTTTCATATATGCCTATTTGTGATATATATGAATATATTAATGATTCCTAACTTCTGATATTTATTTGTTTTACTTCTTCAAGTTAGGATATTGAGAGAAAATGTTTATTAGTGTCTTGTTCATGACTTTTATGGAAGTTCTTTTAAGAATTGTTTGGTTTTGTGCTTTACCTTACTTGTTAAAATTATCGTACTTATTAGTGCACATTTTGAGCATGTATCTTCTATACATTTTTCTCCATAAGTGTATTATGAAAATATTTGTTTTGAAAATATTCTTAGCAAATTTTGATGGTCATTCTTTGATTATTATTTGGGTATTTACCTTTCTTATACTTAGGATTTTTGGATTTTGATGTTGTTTGATGATACTGCGTATATACCTTTAAATCTAAGTTCTTAAAAGTAAAGAACATTTTGGGAACAAGCCGAAAGGGTCCTTCTGTCATACAGGTGTAAATAGCCTAAAGCGACACGGTGCACTAGTCTTCGGACTACCGCTAGCTGGGAACCAGCCCCTACAGCTAACCCAAAGTGATCAACACTTTATAGACTTAAGATTTATTAAGGTCTACTTGCAACCATTATCTAGTTCTGGATCCACCCCTAAGTTCCAGAATACTTCATCATATCTAGCCTTATATTTGAGCTATAAATAGTTTATTATTATTGTCCAATGATGTTTTTGTAGCACATGAGAATACATGTAATTGATAAATCATACTTCTCATGTCGTTAACTACTATGGGTTGAAATTTTACGTTGAGATTTTCCATTTCTAGAGAATACACTTTCATAATGGTTATAATTTTGCATTCTCTAGATCAATCTATTATTTCATAATGGTTATAATTTTCCATCTCTAGAGAATACACTTTCATAATGGTTATAATTTTTGCATTCTCTAGATCAATCTATTATTTTATTATCTTAGGTTAATCTCAATATTTGGCAAAGAGATTTGCTCTATTGTGTTTTCATGAACATCTCTTTTGTCCTTTACTTGATGAGAGTCTAATTCATTTACTTGCTATCTTATACTCTTATCCTTGCTTAACAAAGAGTATATAAATCATTTTGATCATTCAAAATGTATTGCCCTTATTGTGAACTCTATGCTTAAGCATGTATTTTTAGTGTTAGTGACTTAAGATTTAATGAGCACATTTATCCTGTTAATGGCCTACCTCATTAATCTTAATTAGTTATGTAGCTTGCTTATTTACGATGTATTGATTAAGCTACATAATTTTTGTTCACTTTCACTCATCTAGATATCTTCTTGAATTTTAATCTATATGTGATATGCTAGTTTACAAAAACAAGATTTATGATTTTTCTTGATGAGATTTGTATTCTATTTTAGATACATATGTTTGGTCTCTAAAATTAGTTTGACAAATTTTTTATTTAATCTTGTTTCCATTAAGGTTTGTGATTCATCGCTTTAACTTCCTTCCATACTAGTCATTGAAAAGCATCTCTTAAATTTCTCTCATCTTTTGAGTCATGATTTTATTACATTATCATTTCTTTGGAATAAATTTACAATCATTTAAATAAGATTGACTCTTTTCTATATTTTCCATTGGTTTGTTTATATGGTTTTTAGATGGAATTTATGACGGATCATAATTATTTATTGGTTTACTTTATGAATGATCCTAATGATTGAGTAGTCCTATATTATCTAATTATGTGGTTATCAAGTTAATTTATTACTCTACTTTGACTACTCATGGATTATCACATATGCTCTTTGCTATTTGCACTTCATTGGTTTCTCATTTAGTATTAGTAAGGTTGGATTATTACCCGTTGATGGGTACATATGTGGTAAAATATACATAGTCCATGCAAAGCAATAAATTGGTTGATCATTTCTTAATTAGATAATCATGGACATGATATTTGAGTTTTATTTTTTTGAGCTATATTTTGACTTTCATCATGATTGATTTAATTGACTTTCTTCATTTCATGATGACATTTTTCTCAAAAGGTAACATGCACTGATCTATCATATTTCAATATGATATTCTTCTACATAGGATAGTGTATGTCGTCTTTTGATTAAATGTGCTAAATTGAAATATTCTTTTGATTTCTCATCTTTAGTAACTATTAATGGATATATCTTCTTGACTAAAGATGATATTTTTCGTTCTATGATAATTTTATAGCCTTATATCATTTTTTATGTCATAAGTTATCATTTTATAGACGTTTTTATAGCATTGAGCAAGGGGAAGAAATCAATAATTGATTTACCCCTAGACTTGAAGTTATCATTTTTTGCTATAAGTGCTTTGGAACTAGATACGCATATTTTAAGGGGGAGCAAATAAATTGGTTCAATTCATTTATACCCTTTAATATGTCGTATACGTAGTTCATCATTGATCTTTTTTTTTCATTATTAGGATACTGATATTTTGTGAAAGGTTTATGAGAGTATATGCAATTGTTTTCATCATATTATCTCTCTTTTATACGGGTCATTTCGTTAATATTTACTTTCGTATTTTATCTTGATGACGATTGTGCTTTCTTTGATTTGGCTTTCTTTGTATGTTTAATTTGGCTTTCCTTGTTGAGGACTTACCCAAAATTCATGATTTTATCTATATTGGTAATAGTTTGAGGGGGAGCATTTACGTCGACTGAATTTCTCTTTCTCAAACAGTTTTCTCCTTTACCTTTATGTTTATCTAAAGGGTATTCATATAGCATGATAAGGTAATTGAGTTCAAATGCATGAATTTTGGATAAGTAAATAGATTTGCAAATAATGAGATCATTTTATATCAATTGCTCTATTTTACATTGATCATTCCTTTATTTTGTTTCACTATTTATCTGTGGACAATTGTGACTATCATAGTTTCATTGATCAATGTTTCAAGTTTATATATTTCAATTGATATCAAGTTTGTCTATTTCAATATCATCAATTGGTATCTTTCTTCTTTGATATCTATTATTTTCAATTATCTAATCCCTATAGTTTTTGACTGAAATCTTTTATTTCATAATTCTCTTCCAAAACTAGAGCAATATTTCATATCATACTATGTTTTTGGATGTCTTTCTTGGATTTTATGTTGGTAAACTATCTATTGATTATTTTCAAATTCTTTTAGTTTTACCAACTATTTGTGTTTTGATAAGCTATTTTCTATTTGGCACTCTACATTTTGGTATGTAGTTTCTATACTTGTCTCTACACACTTCTCCTATTGTTCTTCATTTAGTATATCTTGATCATGATTGTCTATGCCTTCCTCCTTTATTTATGCTTGAGTTCGTTTTATCTCTTATTACGGAGGAGATTATTTTTTGATCATGTCAAAGGGGGAGAAATAAGTTTAAGTTAGCACACAATCTTCTCGTAATATATGTTTATTAGTGATACATGCATCTATCGTATCTGTCTTAAACTTAACCGATTTGCCATAATCAAAAAGGGGGAGATTGTTGGCCCAATGATTACATCGTGTTTTTGAATATGGCTAATCAGTTAAGTTTAACATTATGATGTCACTAATATTCATATACTCACTATCATGTTGCTACTTAAACTTAGCATTGTCCTAATTGTCCTATATTATATTGACATGCTTGTATTGTACTGCAACATATTTTTCTCGCCTAACATGTATTTGTAGACATGCAGTAAGCATGATCAAACATGATCAAAGCGGGACATAGAAAGTAAAAAATTAATGATGGACCAAAGACGGTGCCCCCCGTCGGGGGTTCGGGGGCGAAGCCCCCCGAAAGGTATTCAGATTTCCAGATCTGCTTATCTTTGGATGACTGCTGTCAAGGAAAAAGATGCCTTCAGAACTGCTCAAATATCAGAAGAAATGCGTCATCAAAGGGCTCTTGGTTTTCCTATTTGTTCCAAGTCTATAATTTTCAATTTATTGAGTCTAGGAGAATGTGTACGTTGAGTCGCACTGAGTCATCTAAACCCCTAGAAATATCTCTCCAAGCTCTACCATTCAAACAGACCAATTCCTGAACCAAGCCCAAGCTCCACAAAGCCCAAAAGCCCAATGGACCAATTCTGTCTTCTGGAGACAGAGTTCGGGCCGAACTCTGCCTCCACACAGAGTTCGGGCCGAACTCTGTCCCTTGATTTCCAGGAACTGATTTTTAGGGTTACCAATTGCTAGCTGGTATAACGGCCATATTTTTGAATTTTGAGGACAGAATTCTGGCCGAATTCTGCCTTCCAGACTAGTATATATAGGGCATGATTTCAACCATTTTTATTCATCTCTTCATCACCTTTCTATCTCTCACTCTCAATCATCTAAGCCTTATACTACCTAAGCCTTATTCTTCCAATCTACTAGCCACAAAACTTCCTAAGCCCCAAGGTGCTCAAGTGCGATTCAGCTAGAAGTTTTTGTGCAAGAGTTGAAAAGAAAAGTCACTTGGACAATTCCAAGTTTCGCCACTTGCGAATCTGTAAGAAGTTGGCGTGCTCTTCTGAGTAAAGACACGTGGTTGTACACTATTTCACAAATAGTGGATTTCAATCCTGAGCTAGAGTTCTCAGGCCTGGACTAGTCCTCCACGAGGGAAACTAGGATAAAACTGTTGTGTTTGCGTATGCTCTTCATATCTTTATTTACTTTCGCATTTCTCTATGATTTATTTACTATCTTGATAGTTGTTTTGTGATTGTGATATAGAGTTAATTTTTATTTGGTGATTATCGACACAAACTCTATTCACCCCCCTATAGAGTTGCCTACACGTTCTTTCAGTTTCGGCCGCATAAAGCTATCAGGCCGCATGGACCTTTTCATCCGCATGAGTATTATATCCTGGCCACATAAAGGACCCGAGTCCTATCTGGCCGCATAAGTCAGTTTCAGCCGCATGGCAGTTTCGGCCGCATAAAGCTATCAGGCCGCATGGGCACGTGCTGCTTGCAGCCACATAAATTCAAAACCCGAGCCGCATGAGGGTCATTCCCGCAGCCTCATGTAAAATGTCTTAGCCGCATCACTGCATGTCATCTAGCCGCATAACGCCGATCATTCCCAGCCGCATGGCGCTGACTCTTCTCAGCTGCATGGCGCTGCATGACTTAGTTGCCACATGAAGTTTTACTAAGTTGGCCGCATGAGACTATTCTGTTCCGGCCGCATGAGACCCCAGTTTCGTGAGCCGCATGACTCTGACCCCAATGTCTTTTCGCCTGATCCTTGCTTCAAATTGACATTGATTGATTGACGTTTATTAGCATTAATTATTAGCATGATATTAATTGTTGCCTTGGCATTTGTTTAACTTTAGTTGACATTGATTGACAGGAATTGTCACCATAAATTAATAATTGATCATGCGTTCCTAGTTGGAATTGAGAGACTGGCTAGTCTTCTTATTGAAATGAATGAATGAGACACGTTCATATTAACTATGAACTATTGCAATCGACTGGCTAATCTCGAATATTGGCATACAGGCACATGCAGGCTTCAAATTAATTAATTAATTATTTATTTATTTAGTTATTTATCTATTTATCTTACAAAAATAGCATGTGTACTTTATGGTCAAGGCATGGTTACTCCGTGGTTAGTTTTGATTGTTGCATTACGCCATGTAAGACCTACAACCTAACCGCACTGGTATCGTTGTAGAGTTGTGCATATCGTGCCCCGTACGAAAGTACTCATTTGAATGCCCATGACCCACGGCATGGGATTTCGCTCAACATAGAAACTATTAAGTTAAAAAAAATAATGATTGCATGGAGAGAATAGATTTCTGAGTTCTTATATGGCGGCCCTCTTGGGACTAGTAGTGCCCGACAGGCCGACTGGTCCCCACAGATACTGCAAATCTGCCACACGGGCAGGGAGCGGTATTTGGTTATATTATTATTGTATATTGTATATTGATGACGGGCGTCCCGCTGGGACTCGTCTAATTCATGATTGGCGCAACTGATTGACTGGGTAAACTAGCATTGCTTGCACATAGTAAGAACTGAGGAATCCTCTATTGCACAATTCCAGGATAACTTGGAACTCACAGTAGCAAGCCGTAGTAGTTGCATGGCCGTTAAATTGATTTGTTTGTGTACTGTACCTACTCTGCTACCTAACTGAGATGATCAGAATGTCATGACATGACGGGCCAACTTCTGTCCTTGTTTGGTTGGGAGGTTGGTTCGAAGTGTTGTGATGTTATGAGAATCCTAGTAGATAGCAGAGATCTATTATTATATTCTCTTTTTACTAGTTTTACTCCTCATATCGTGCTCCCTTGCGGTACTTGCTATTAGAGGTCTAACCTCTCTGGTTTTGCATGGCCAGATTTAGAGCCGGTCCCCGAGGATCCAGCTTACTTCTACCTTCAAGATGGTCAACACTAGAGGGATGATCGCAGGAGGACTCGAGTGGGTTCCTTACTTCCCCGCTCGTTTTGTTAAATACGTTATACTTTGCCATTTGGTACCGACATGTTAGTCGGATTGTCTTGTACCTACTTTTGCATAATTGTAACTAAGTCAGGCAGCAGCTGATAACAATTATGTATACTTACTACATTATCTGGCTGTATTTTGTAAAGCTAGATATCAAGAACATTTCGACTGAGCGTTTGGGACGCCTTACTGCTTTATCTCACATGTTCTCTATTTCTGTTTCTTATTCGAATGATTGAGAAAATAGATGAGAAGTGACCCTAGGAAGACTTTCATGTAGTATGCACCCCCTCGTCTTGTAGACAGCATTGATCATATTATACGGTATTCATCTACCCGTAATACGTAGCTGGCTGAGTCATTCTCCCGCTCTCCAGTATTCTGGTTCTGGGGCGTGACAAGGTTTTAGTGGTAGCCCATGCAGGTCTGATTTCAGACTTGTGGGGTGTTTTGATTTATAGGATGTCTCAATCACACATGTTCCCCTTGATCTCATGATTCGTTGTTCTCAACTCTAGCTTGACATTCCAGTATCCTTTGACTTCATTGATCTTTCTTGTCCGATCGTTTGATTGTTCTCTTGTTCCTTTTCTTAGGGGCATTTCGTCCGCACCTGTCAGAGCTGGACAGCAACAACATGGACAGCATGGACAACCTGACCAGGTTGGTCAGCAACAAGGACCAGTACTGCCTCAAGAGACTATCCAGGAAGAAGTGATAGTAGAAGCATCAGCTGGATCGCAGTATCCGGAGGTTCCACCACCACCAACAGTTCCACCTACCCCTGTGGGAGTAGACACACCGGCTCTTCTGGAGATCATGAGAGGAATAATGGCTACTCAGCAACATCAGATGTTAGCCCAGCAGCGCATGTTCGCTCAATTGCAAGAGCAGAACGTACTACTCAACCAAGGGTTGCAGACAGCTTTGGAAAGAGGGACAAGGCCAGATTCAGGAGCATCAGCCAGGTTTTGCAAGTTCAACCCCCGCCGTTTCGAAGGAACGGAGGATGCCATCTCAGCAGATGCATGGATTAAGGATATTGAGGCTATTCTGACAGCAGCTAAGGTGCCGGCAGAAGAACGTGTGGATCAAGTGAAGTTGTTACTTCAGGATCTCGCACGTGATTGGTGGGAATCAGAGGAAGTAGGCATCGGACGTCCTGTTGCTTGGGACGATTTTACTGTAAGGTTCAAGACGAAGTACTATGGAGTTGTGGTGCAGTTTGAGCTGCAACAGAAGTTTATCAACCTCAAGCAGATAGGCAAGACGGTAGATGCTTACGCAGCGGAGTTCTGCAGATTGAGTAGGTTCGCCCCAGAGATGGTAGCAACGGAGAGCCAGAGGGCTATGAGGTTCCAGCAAGGGTTTCATCTTGAGCTCTTGCAATTGATAGAGGGGCACAATTATCAGACTTTTGATGAAGTATTGATGGCAACCCGAAGGCATGATATCACCATTCAGAGGATCACAGCAAGGACTGGAGGTCAGAAGAGATCCCACAGTCAGATTGAAGGATGAGGGGGAGCAGCGCCCCGAACAACAGCACCATCCCCTGGCATTCGTATCCACGATGTGGCAATGCGACGGCCAACACCACCACCCAGGCAGCAGCAACAACCAAGGAAGAATCAGCAACCCCAGCGGGCTGCACTTATTGTGGGAAGATGGGGCACACTAGAGATGTGTGTCGGGCATTGAACGGACTGTGTTTGATATGTGGAAATCCAGATCATCGGGTTACCATATGTCCCATGAATTCGAGGTCAGGAGGACCAGTGCAGCAGTTTTTTGCTCTGCCAGCACCAGGGACAGGCCAGTATCGAGGATCAGCGGTGGCAGTGAGACCATTGGCCCAGCGTCCGTTAATACCGCAGGCTCAGATGTTTCGGCAGCAGGGACCGCCGATGCAGCAACACCAGCATAGACCACCCCAGCATCATCAAGGAAGGGGCCAACAGTAGCACCAGACTAGGCCGCAACCTGGGAACCAACAAGGAGGTCGAGGGCAGGCATTCACTCTGTCCTTGGAGGAGGCATTAGCATCAGGAGATATTGTGGCAGGTAACATTCTCGTCGCCTCATATCCCGCAGTAGCATTGTTTGATTCGGGAGCATCACACTTATTTATATCTGCATAATTTGTGACACGGCTAGGAATGGAGTTCGAGGCATTGCCAGGGAGGTTAAACATACTCACTGGTAATAGGCTCGTAGGAGTTAGTAGAGTTATTCTAGCGTGTAGTGTTGTAGTTTGCGGGCATTCCTTACCCGCCCAGTTGATAGAATTTCCTGTTGGAAATTTCGACGTTATCTTAGGCATGGACTGGCTGAAAGACAGTCATGCGACAATAGATTGTCGTAGTGGGAGTGTATCTTTTGATATTCCAGGCATGGAGAGATTCACCTTGGTCAGATCAGAGGCAACTCAGCAAGAGCAGGGAGTAATAACGGCAATGGAAGAAGTTCAGGTTCCGAAGGTAGTTGAAGAATTTCTAGACGTATTTCCCGAAGAACTTCCAGGTCTACCACCGGTTAGAGATATTGAGTTCAGTATAGAATTGGCACCTGAAACTAAACCGATATCAGATCGGGTTTACAGAATGGCAGATTCGGAACAGGCCAAGGTATATCAGCATATAGAAGAATTGAAGGAGAAGAAGTTCATCCAAGCAAGCATATCGCCATGGACAGCACCAGTGGTACTTGTGGGGAAGAAGGATGGGTCATCCATATTGTGCATTGATTACAGGAAGCTTAATACGGCAACAGTGAAGAACAAGTACCCACTACCCAGAATCGACGACTTATTTGATCAGTTGAGCAAAGCTAGATTTTTCTCCAAGATAGATCTTCGTTCAGGGTATCACCAAGTGAGGGTTCGGAAGGAGGACATTCCCAAGACAGCATTCAGGTCGAAGTATGGGCATTATGAATTCTTAGTAATGCCGTTTGGTTTGACCAATGCTCCAGTAATATTTATGGATTTGATGAACCGCATCTTTATGCCATACTTAGATCAGTTTGTCGTTGTGTTTCTTGACGACATTCTCGTATACTCTGCTAGTAAGAAGGAGCATGAAGACCACATCAGGAAAGTGTTGCAGGTTCTGAGGGAGAACCAGTTGTATGCCAAGCTCAGTAAGTGTGAATTCTGGACGGATCATATTTTATTTTTGGGTCATATCATATCAGGAGCTGGAGTAGCAGTAGATCCTAAGAAGGTAGAAGCAATAGAGAGTTGTCCAGTACCTAAAACCATAGCTGATGTACGGAGTTTCTTGGGATTGGCAGGATATTACCGAAGGTTCATGTCAGATTTTGCAAGACTTTCAGCACCCATGACCCGCTTGACCCGGAAAGATATACCATTCATCTGGTCGGCAGAATGCCAGGCATCATTTGAGAATATGAAGCAGAAGTTGATATCAGCACCTATTCTTACATTGCCAATTGGACCCGAAGGTTTTACTGTATATTGTGATGCGTCAGGTAAAGGACTTGGATGTGTCCTCATGCAGCACGGGAAGGTGATAGCATATGCATCTAGGCAGCTTCGGGACCACGAAAAGAATTACCCAACTCATGACTTGGAGTTGGCGGCAGTAGTATTTGCTTTAAAGCTATGGAGGCATTACTTGTACGGTGATCGAGTAGACATGTACACAGACCATAAAAGTCTGAAGTACATCTTTACTCAGAAGGAGCTGAACATGAGGCAGAGAAGATGGTTAGAGCTGATTAAGGATTACGACGTTGAGCTTTAGTATCATCCAGGCAAGGCTAATGTGATAGCAGACGCTCTCAGCAGGAGAGGCGGCGCATTTATGTTGACAACACAGAAGCACATCTTAGAAGACCTTCAGGAGATGGGCATAGAAGTTATACTTCCTAGTGATGTAGGAGTTCTAACAAGTCTACAAGTTCAATCTGACTTGGTAGATAGGATCAAGGCAGCTCAGGCACAGGACCCAAGGATTCAGAAGCTTAAAGCAGAGTGTGAGTCAGGGCTCAGAAAGGAGATGCAAATTCATGAAGACGGTACACTTAGGTTTGGATCTCGTTTATGTGTACCTAGTGGAGATATTAGACAGGAAGTTATGACAGAAGCTCACAGTTCCCAGTATTCTATACATCCTAGAGGGACCAAGATGTACCAAGATATCAAGCAACACTTCTGGTGGAACGGAATGAAGAGGAAGATAGCTAGATTTGTTTCCCGTTGCTTGATATGTCAGCAAGTGAAGGTAGAGCAGCAGATGCCAGCTGGATTACTGCAACCGCTTCCTATTCCGGAATGGAAGTGGGAGCACATCACAATGGACTTTGTGACCAGTTTACCGAGATCACCAAGTGGTAAAGATGCTATTTAGGTGATAGTAGATCGGCTTACAAAAGTAGTACACTTTCTCCCTTTCAGAGTAGGGCAATCTACAGAGAAGTTGGCGGAGTTATATATGCAACAAATAGTTAGGCAGCATGGAGTCCCTGTCAGTATTGTGTCAGACAGAGATACCCGTTTCACATCATATTTCTGGAAGAGTTTACATCATAGTCTGGGTACCAAGTTAAGATTTAGCACGACTTATCATCTACATACGAACGGGCAAAAAGAAAGGACAATCCAGACTTTGGAAGATATGTTACGAGCTTGCACCTTAGATTTTGGAGGATCTTGGGAGAGCCACCTGCACTTAGTCGAATTCTCATACAACAACAGTTATCAAGCTAGTATCCAGATGGCGCCATTTGAAGCACTATATGGTAAGAAGTGTAGGTCGCCACTAGCATGGGACGATATCGGGGAAAGGAAGATGTTAGGTCTAGAGATGATTGTTCAGACGGTTGAAGTGGTTAAAGGAATTAGAGAGCGACTTCGAGTTGCGCAGGATCGGCATCGTCATTGGGCGGACAAGCACCGTAGGCCGTTAGAGTTTTCTGTTGGGGACCACGTATTCTTGCGGATCTCACATACCCGTGGGGTCATTAGATTTGGCATTCGCGGGAAGTTGAGTCCGCGATACGTAGGACCATTCATTATCCTTGATAGGGTAGGCGATGTTGCTTATCGTTTATCCCTTCCACCTTCATTACGAGAGGTGCATGACGTGTTTCATGTATCTCAATTGCGAAGGTATGTATCGGACCCCAGCCATATCCTTGATCATTCTGAGTTGGTTGTTGGTACCAACTTATCTTACGAGGAGCAGCCGGTGTCCATTTTGGACCGGAGAGAAAAGATACTCAAGAATCGAACAATTAGCCTTGTCCGGATTGCTTGGGGTCATCACTTATTAGGAGAGTCAACGTGGGAATGTGAGGATGATATCCGATCACGGTATCCACATCTGTTTGACTCATAAGATATATTTCTTTCCGTGTGCCTTGATTGTCTTAACCCCTCATGCTTGTCACCCCATGGATAGAACTACTTGATATCGTAGATTGTTAATGTAGATATGTTATCTGCTAGTTAAACATTGAAGAGTGATTGCTTGCTCAAGTTTCTTGTACCTAGGTTAGCTTAGTTTTGATATTCCTATCCTGCTTGGATTTGAAATTCCGAGGACGGAATTTTTCTAAGGAGGGTAGAGATGTCACTTCCCCTTCCCAGAATACATATTTTTAATACATGTACTGCTTTAATATTTATCATGTATTATTCTGTAGTTAAACTCCTTTAATTTCATGTTAATTAATTTTTTGCAATTTTATTTCTGCATTTTATCTCCTGCTTTTATACTCTGCTTTAGCTATACTTTGGGTTCATTTAGTATGTTGGTTCATCATGAACCAAACCAAACCTCCACCTACCACCACCCCTTCCAT
This sequence comes from Iris pallida, assembly GCA_029216955.1. NCBI lineage: Eukaryota > Viridiplantae > Streptophyta > Magnoliopsida > Asparagales > Iridaceae > Iris > Iris pallida. Next base: position 10,160,917 of record JANAVB010030217.1, on the reverse strand, counting down.
TTATAGCCCATCCCCTTTCTCTCTCTTCATTACTTCACCATTACTCTTCTTCTTCCTCATAACTCTTTCACCAACCTAGGAGAGCTAGGCAAGTGACAAACTTGTTTCTTGATGGATCACCGTTATTATTGTTCCATCATCTTCCTTACTTGATTTTGAGTCTCTTTAGTACTTGGCATTTTCGATTTCCATGGCTTCTTCATTGTAGATCTAAGTTTAATACATTTTCGAATTTCTTAGGTTTTGATCTAGTAAGCTTTATTTTCTTTAAGTTTTAATGGTTCCATGTTGTAGATTCGTTCTACCCTATTTTGACCTATGGAAGTTCAGATTTGGGATTAGAATGAAGGATTTAGAGAGCTTAGAAGCAATGGTTTTTCATGGTTCTGTCCTTAGAAAATTCGGAGAAGAAGAACAGACCCTGGCCGCATGGTAGTGCTTAACCGCATGAGTCTTCGTGCGACAAGTCATCCTGGCCGCATGAGATTTCGTAGCCCCATAAGCTTAGGCTTAATCAGTTAGCCGTATGACTTAATCATCAGCCGCATGGCGGTTTCGGCCGCATAAAGCTATCAGGCCGCATGGACCTTTTCATCCGCATGAGTATTATATCCTGGCCGCATAAAGGACCCGAGTCCTATCTGGCCGCATAAGTCAGTTTCAGCCGCATGGCAGTTTCGGTCGCATAAAACTATCAGGCCACATGGGCGCGTGCTGCTTGCAGCCGCATAAATTCAAAACCCGAGCCGCATGAGGGTCATTCCCGCAGCCGCATGTGAACTGTCTTAGCCGCATCACTGCATGTCATCTAGCCGCATAACGCCGATCATTTCCAGCCGCATGGCGCTGACTCTTCTCAGCCGCATGGCGCTGCATGACTTAGTTGTCGCATGAAGTTTTACTAAGTTGGCCGCATGAGACTATTCTGTTCCGGCCGCATGAGACCCCAGTTTCGTGAGCCGCACGACTCTGACCCCAATGTCTTTTCGCCTGATCCTTGCTTCAAATTGACATTGATTGATTGACGTTTATTAGCATTAATTATTAGCATGATATTAATTATTGCCTTGGCATTTGTTTAACTTTAGTTGACATTGATTGACAGGAATTGTCACCCTAAATTAATAATTGATCATGCATTCCTAGTTGAAACTGAGAGACTGGCTAGTCGTCTTATTGAAATGAATGAATGAGACACGTTCATATTAACTATGAACTATTGCAATCGACTGGCTAATCTCGAATATTGGCATACATGCACATGCATGCTTCAAATTAATTAATTATTTATTTAGTTATTTATCTATTTATCTTACAAAAACAACATGTGTACTTTATGGTCAAGGCATGGTTACTCCGTGGTTAGTTTTGATTGTTGTATTACGCCATGTAAGACCTACAACCTAACCGCACTGGTATCGTTGTAGAGTTGTGCATATCGTATCCCGTACGAAAGTACTCATTTGAATGACCATGACCCACGGCATGGGATTTCGCTCAACATAGAAACTATTAAGTTAAATTAAATAATAATTGCATGGAGAGAATGGATTCCCGAGTTCTTACGTGGCGGCCCTCTTGGGACTAGTAGTGCCCGACAGGCCGGTTGGTCCCCACAGATACTGCAAATCTGCCACACGGACAGGGAGCGGTATCTGGTTATATTATTATTGTATATTGTATATTGATGACGGGCGTCCCGCTGGGACTCGTCTAATTCATGATTGGCGCAATTGATTGACTGGGTAAACTAGCCTTGCTTGTACATAGTAAGAACTGAGGAATCCTCTATTGCGCAATTCCAGGATAACTTGGAACTCACAGTAGCAAGCCGTAGTAGTTGCATGGCCGTTAAATTGATTTTTTTGTGTACTGTACCTACTCTGTTACCTAACTGAGATGATCAGAATGTCATGACATGACGGGCCAACTTCTGTCCTTGTTTGGTTGGGAGGTTGGTTCGAAGTGTTGTGATGTTATGAGAATCCTAGTAGATAGCAGAGATCTATTATTATATTCTCTTTTTACTGGTTTTACTCCTCATATCGTGCTCCCTTGCGGTACTTGCTATTAGAGGTCTAACCTCTCTGGTTTTGCATGGCCAGATTTAGAGCCGGTCCCCGAGGATCCAGCTTACTTCTACCTCCAAGATGGTCAACCCTAGAGGGATGATCGCAGGAGGACTCGAGTGGGTTCCTTACTTCCCCGTTCGTTTTGTTAAATACGTTATACTTTGCCGTTTGGCACCGACATGTTAGTCGGATTGTCTTGTACCTACTTTTGCATAATTGTAACTAAGTCAGGCTGCAGCTGATAACAATTATGTATACTTACTACATTATCTGACTGTATTTTGTAAAGTCAGATATCAAGAACATTTTGACTGAGCGTTTGGGACGCCTTACTGCTTTATCTCACATGTTCTCTATTTCTGTTTCTTATTCGAATGATTGAGACAATAGATGGAAAGTGACCCTAGGAAGACTTTCATGTAGTATGTACCCCCCTCGTCTTATAGACAGCATTGATCGTATTATACGGTATTCATCTACCCGTAATACGTAGCTGGCTGAGTCATTCCCCCGCTCTCCAGTATTCTGGTTCTGGGGCGTGACAATGACCAAA